>WBMV01003267.1:2949386-3089705 GCA_013396655.1 Campylorhamphus procurvoides | reverse complement strand
CTCCCGTGGGTCCCCGTGGGTCTTCATTGCCCCCCGTGGCCCCCCACGGGTCCCCACGGCCTCTCATGGTCCCTCACGATCCGCCACGGCCCCCCCGTGGGTCCCCACGGCCCCCATGGGTCCCTCTGACCCCCCACGGCCCCATTCTGGCCCCTCATGGGTCCCCACGGCCCCCATGGGTCCCTCTGACCCCCCACGGCCCCATTCTGGCCCCTCATGGGTCCCCACGGTGCCCATAGCCCCCCGTGGCCCCCCACGGCCCCCCGTGTTTCCCCACGACCGAGGCGCCGCTCCTGGGCTGGTCCCGGCGCTCGGCTGTGCCCCTCGTTGGGGGGTGGGCCCCGCCGTGCCTCGGGGGGTTCCGTGGGGGAAGATGTGGTGGGAGAAGTAAAACTGCCCCGTGTGCTCGGCTTCTCCAGGCACGCTTTCTCTTTTCGGTGGCGGTGAAGCCTGTTTGTTGCTAAAGGTGTCTGGTGGTAACTCTGTTTCAACCCGTCATGATAATTCAGTTAGGATCGGTTTTAATTTTTTTTTTATCATTCTGAAATGGGGTAAAATCTCTGAAATGCTTGTTAGATTATGACACTCCAGTTTGCCATTATAAATGCCTGCCTGATGAACCAAAATGTTATTTTTTTCTTAGAGAAGACAGTGCCTTAGAACAAGGGTTAAACCTTGGGAATCCTTCAAGGAGTCAGTAAATTGGCCTCTTGATGGGGAGAGCCCCTTCCTTCCAGCTTCAGCACAGAAACTGAAACCTTCAGGAGAGTAATGCTCCTTAAGCAAACATCTGTTCATAAATGAGTGAGTAGAGGAGCATTGTTGACAGGAGCTGCACTGCATCGGTCGTATAAGTTCTGTTTCCATGCATGGTTTACAGCCCAACATGCTTCATCAGAACTAATTTTTCAGCTGTTGAGTTCGTGGTAAAGTGAGTTTGATGGATGCTGCTTTTTAACTGCACTGGTCCTTGGAGACTGAACGAAATTAAAAGTATTTCCTCCGTGTTTTATTCTCTGGACATATGAACTAGGCTCGGAAAGCCAATTAGCCTACTTTAAGCATAAAAATGTTCAGTTGTATTGTCGGCACAGAAGTTGCCATGTGGGCTCCTACAGCTAATGCATGGGTAGTGGTTCCTCCTCCTGAAGCTGGAGCTGTACCTGGAGGAATGTTACATTAATTGTGAGAGCCTGGGGAAGAGGTGAAGTAGCTGTGACTACTGAGGGGTTGTGGGATTTTTTTGAAACAGTGCGAATAAATTGCATAAATGTGAGAATACGAGCCTTTAGACTTAAAAATATGAAGTAATATAGCAAAACTAATGTGGCTACAGTGTTTTCATTCCACATGATATTTACATGAAGTAGACATTGTGTGACCTTCTAAGGCAATGTGAAAGTATGACCTCTTGTTTTTACTTCCTCAATTTGTTTATAAGTAAGCAGTTGAAGTAGCTTGGCCTCAGTTTGTTTTTATTCTTTTATGTATTTTGTTTTTGCTTAGATCACAGTTTTGTTTAGCAAAGGATTTAAGAGGCTGTAAAATTTTGAGTTATACAGTGAATCGAATTTCTGTTACATATTTCTGTTGATGAAGGCAGCATGTGATCTTACCTTTCTACTTTAAAAAATTCCTCTAGTAACTTATTGAGCATTTTAACACCCTAATTACGTAAAGTAATATTCTGAAACTTCCAGTACTTTGCAAAGACTTGTCTTTCACAGTGGAAATAATAGAGCGGGTTAGATGGGCCTCAGTCAACTCTTTGCCCTTGCCTCCTGAAATATTCATGGAACTCTCCTTGCAGATCTGTGGTGGTATCAGTTGGAAACCCAGTGGTAAAGAAACTGACGCTTGGTCTGGTTGTTTTCACTCTACTCAGCGGCATAATCTTCCTTCAGATGCTCATTATCTTTTTCGACAGAATGCTCATTCCTTTCTATGCTATTGTGCTGTTTGACAACTTCAACTACTCTTTTGTGAACGTTTCAGTGCAATGACGTGCTAACCCTTTCACAGGGATTCAAAATACTAAGAACTTTTCTGGATAGTCCTCTTAAGAGCAGTGGTTTAGATGCTACTCATTCCCAGGTGTCAGAAATTTTGTCTGTTAAGTTTTTTTTCCTTTGTGCAATAAACCACACTGTGCAAGCTGCTAGTATTGCACACATGCACACAAAAGCCTTGAAATGTGCCTTGTCTGAAAACTGACAGTCTCTTTTTCAGTAGGCTTGCTTTCATGCTGATGTCTTTAGCAATTAAAGTGTTCGATTGATACTGCAAGGAACGTTTCTGTATTGGTGCCACTTGCACAGTGATCTAATGAGTCTGCCTCTGTAGGGCAAATAATTTGGATTTTTCAAATCCAAGAGCCCTGTTTTGGGAGAACCACAAGGAAGGGCAAATCCTGTTGTCACCTCAGTATGTTTGAAAGCTGGTAACAGGGTGAAGGTAATGTGAAACCTCAAGTTCATATGTCTTTTGAAAAGTGATGAAAAATAGATTTTATTCTTTGGAGTATTAGGTGTCTCCCCTGTATTGTGTTTTTAGTATGATGTAATGTCTGTAGGTGGGATAAATGATGAATAATATAAGCCTGTTCACTGAAAAACAAAAGTTTGCAGAAATAGGAGGAAGACCTGTGTCATCATTCTCCTTGTGGAACTGTATTTCCTTTGCCAAGCCATAGGAGAACCTTTCACCTAGAAGTGCACTTCTGGGCAGTTGTAATCTACTCTTTACTGTAGGCTGTGTGAAGTTTGAAAGGTTTATATGTGAAGGAGAACATACTGCTCTGTATATAAATCTCTGGGAACAGTTGACCTTAGGTAATCTAGTTCTAATACTTTCTAATCTAGCACCTTTTTATCTTAATTTAGAACAGGTTCCCAGCTAGCATGTTTGAGGGTAACATCCAGAAATAGCTTTTCTCAGTGAGTTGAACACTGTTGTAAAAGGAATTTAAGAAATTGTAGGAATGAAAACATCTCAGTTCTGTGTTACTTACGACATCTGTCTTTACACGTTGTATGGCTGTGTGCTGTACATTGGACACAAATATTGCATTCCTGCAGAGCCAGATTTGAAACCTGATTGACTTTCCCAGCCAGTTGTGTTTGCCTGTATGATTTTAAAATATGCTTGTTCTTATGAACATTTGCCCCACTGTCTGTTTCCAGATTTAAGTAAAGGTGGTGTCTTTGTCTACAACTGGTAAAGCACATTAGGAGATTTTGAGTTGAGACTTTTTTTTTGCTTGTATTAACTTTAAAAAGATATCCTGGTCTTTTAGGTTTTGGAAGTAATGCTATTCTTGGTTAAAAAAGGAGTCTAAATGAACTAACACAACATCTAGATTCATATTTTCCAAACCTTCCTCTGATTCCACAGCTAAGCCAAAAGGAAATAGGGAGAAGTGAAACAGCACAACTACTGAAAGTATGTTTGATTCCTTCTTAATATAGTCTAATGAGATGTAAAAGGAAGATACCTATATCCAAGATATGTTTAAATGTCACATTTTGCCACCTAAATTAGTCTTCCTGTATAGTCAGTGATGAGAGGAAAAGAAGCACTGCCAAAGAGATTTGGATATTGTATAGGCTGGATTGTCTGGGGGTGCCTGGTGTTTAATGCCACCCTGGGGAGGGCAGGAGAACAGGAAGAATAAGCTACCTGAGATAAGTGCCCGATTCCTGGTATCAATCTCCTGAGTTTCGTTACTTTAATGTTTGTTGTACATACAACACTTTGTAACGAAGGTGTCTCACATATTTGGTGTTTGTTGAAACCACAGTAATGTACAGCGGTATTGATTAATTCCAAATGTTGGGTAATGAGAAATAAGGCTTGGATACGATTGCCTTACTGGAACGGGAGAACATTGTTTTCCTCAACTCCTATATGTCCAAGGATTTAAAAAGTGCTCTGAAACTCCTGCTTTGGTTAATGGACCTTCTGGCTGTAACAGTGTGAGGTTCAAAATCGAAAACATTGATTTCTTGGAGGCTTTATGAAGTAAACATTTTCTTGCTGTATTTTGTTTGCTGGTAACTAATTCCAAAAATAAAAGTAAGCTTATTAAACCAATTTAAGAACATATTGACTTCAGCCTGGATGGCAACTCTCCTTCTAGAGTGGATTTTGGTTGTAGAAATGCTGTTTTAACAGACAGGCTCTCCTCATTTGTAACCACCATTCTAGAAATAGGTTCTCAGGTGCAGGAGACTCTGAATCTGTTTTCCTTTGTTCATAAGCCAAAGAAAAGGCAAAGTGATAACAGAAGAGGACAGCTTTTCCTACTGGAAGCCAACATTTCACTGTAATAAGAAGTCTAAATCTGGTCCTTGCTGTGGTATTTTTGGCATCTGCTTGAGGAATTCCCTTGCAGTAAGAGTTAAATGTTCTTGGAAAGATCAGATGCTGGCAGCTAATGACTTGAATCCATCTCTTGCCATTGCAAGGCTTTTACTCCAGGATATTTCAGTAACGTTGTTGTCATTTCTGTCATGGAGATCTTGATCATGCCATTTCTGATTATTGTGTTCTCTGTGTGCTTTAGGGGGATGGATTGCTTAACTCTACTTTGGTTTCAGAATAATCCACAGCTGAGAGGTTATTCATTGCTTTGCTTCCTCTTAAGTTAAACATTCTGCTCTACAAGGGCTTTCTGCTTTTGAATTTACATGCCTCAAGTATTTCTTGTGAGATACTTTTTGTGGCCTCCTGATTTTTTTGGTCTTATGTAAGAGCCAAACATGCTGTTTCAGGTTTTGCCTTAGAAGATACCCAGCAAGGGAACTATTTATACCTGCTTTTGTGTAGTGTAATTACATTGTTCCCTCTGCTGCCCTGTCTTTGTTAGACTGTTACTATTACTCCATAAAAAGGTAGTGAACAAGGATGTGATCTGTGTATGAGGAAAGCAGACATTGTTCCCTGTTTATGGCAGACAAATAATAAGATACCCTGGCTTCATTGTAAATGTTTAGGAAACATAGTTAGTGATCACAAAAGAAGGATGTGCATTTTCTCTTTCCAATTCCTTGTGCTGTCAAAACTGAAGTCAACTACTACTGATTTCCAGCATTACTGAATTCTGTTTTCTGTCTTCTTTTGAGTATTTTAGATTAACCTGAGGTACGTTTTTAAATGCTTGTGACTTGAGAAAAAAGGATTGAACCAAGAGCTCAGTATCAAAATTGAATCTTACTAAATTAATCAGTAATTTTTTTTTCTTCCAAGTAAAATGTCACTATATACTCATGTGTATTGGTGAATTGCATTTATATTGTGACTTTAGTGGTGATCTTCTATTTATGATACTGAAATTTGTTTGAGAAATTCTTCAATAATTAATGTTAGAGTATGAATCTAAATAAACACATGGACATAAGAAGTTAACTAGTGTTTCCAGTTAAAAATCCTCAACAAACAAATAGGTAAAAGACAGAAATGCAGAAAATGGCATCTGAAAGAGCATACAATTCTTAAATTATGTGTTTTTTTAAAGTATTGAGACAACTTCATGTCATGAGCAATTGATGGAAACCCATCAACAGTCTGATAGTCAACTCTTGAGATCTGCAAATGTTGCTGACACTTGTCAGCATAAATCTGTAGCTGTGACTAAAGTAATCCACTCTAAACATGAACACTTTAACTGTGTCAGATTCTTCACCTCGGAGTGTAAGGTCTGATGCCAGAAACCTGGATTGTTTATTACAAATCACAGAAGTTATGTATGTTGTGCTCTCTTACATAAGTAAAAACTGTTATAATTTCCTTCAAATAGGAGTTTTTATTATATGGTGCACTGAAAAACTGTTGGTTTACATTTGTTTAAAAAGTGCATGTCTCAGGAATGTTTAAATGAACAGATAAATGCAGAGGTGCATGTTAACTTCATAGCCGACTTAAATTTGGGAGCCATTTACCTCAAAAATATGGGGAAGATAAATAACCTGCATTATTGGTCGTAGATTTGTTCATATTCTGCTTTGGGTATAATCATGCTTTGTGTTCATCACTTGAAATACCAGATTTACAAAATTATATAGCCTAATGTCTTGACTAAGAATGTGTCTGAGCTGGGTGTAAACTACTACAAAAGGCAGAGCCACGGTTCCAGCTCTATTTGAGAGGCCAGACAAAGCAGGGATTAACTAAATGAATTAAGGAACAAAGTCATTGTTCTGTCCGACCTGTGGGTTTTCACTATGTTATTGTTTCAGTGGACAATAAAAAATTTCGTTTATAGTTGGCAAATAGAGCACTTTTGGAAGTCAAGGAAGGGGACCATAATTAAATTCTTTCTGAAGAAAACTACGTTAAGGCTATAAAAATCCCACACTGTTTTATATTGTGAGGAGAATTGGGATTATGCACAGCTTATAAATTTATCACTAATTAGTTAAGAGGAGGGGGAGTACTAGTGTGACTTTTTCCCTTCTCTTATAGTTTGAGTATGTTTGAGTTCTGTAAACAGCAATTAAATTGTGTAGACATAAGAGCCTTACACTCATTTCTGATACAGGTTCATACATTTTGGAGCTCTTCATGTTTGGCTTTTAAAATGCAGCTGTAACCTAAGTGGAAATAGTTGGCATTTAAAAAAAGAATATGCACAAGTTCAAACAATTGGTTATGCAGTTGGTTCTTATGGGTTAAACTGATTAATCACATAATAGACTTTCAAACCTATGATCAGATTTTTAAATGCATAATTAATGTTCCTTGCAAATCCTGTTTTGGCAACTGTTATTGAAACATATCTGGAGCATTGTGCTTCTGGACTGCTGCTGTGTAAATGATCCCTGTGATGTTTTAAAAGTGCTTTGAAATGAAAAATTGAAGGAAGTTTCTTCTGCTCTATGGCAGTAGTTGGAGGAGAGAAAATTTTTAAATGGTCGGAGATCTCCCTACATGTCCAGTTGGGCTTTGGCAGGCTGCTTCAGCCCCCATGCTGTCTCTACCAGTTACTTTTGTCCTGTGCTTGTCCTTATTATTCTTGTTCCTTGTCTCCCCTTTTTCATGTTGACTGGAAAGAAAAGGAGTCTTGTAGGTGAAGTCCCTTTGATTGTGATGCTCGCTACTCTCACATTGTTCAGTTTGTTTTCTGACACTGCATACTGTTGTTATTTTAGATCATCCTTGCCTCTAAGGATTTTCTCAACTCTATAAAAAGTTATTTTTGGCTGAGGTCAAAATACTAATACAGTAAGTGGCTAACAAAAAAATGGGTAGGGTTGTTATGATGGGTAGTATGTAGATGTATGGCTAGTGTAGGGTAAGAATTATTTTTTATTCATTTTTTTAAATTCTTGCAAGAGATCCTTTGATGTCAGGCGGTGTAGTTACAAATCACATACCTGAATGTGATATTTCAAGTAACTCTAGTGAAAACCAACTTATACAAGCCTGTAAGTCTGAAAGGACTTAAAACATATGCTTTTTGGCGAACCATACAGACAGATTTTTCTACCAATGGGAAAGAATTTTTTTTCATGGTATTAGGATATGTCTTTGAGATACAAGAAAAAAAACTTTTTACTTAGGCTTGATTGCTTAGTCTGGTTCATGATGACTGCCATTTTTTAATTTAGTTTGCTTAAGTAATTTTGGGCTATTAATGCATAAATTAAGAGGCTCATCAGCATCCTCCTGCATCTAATTCCTATCCATAAAGCCGTGCTAACGCAGGGAGACCACTGACTTGGTGTTGTCTCCTGGCCAAACAAAAGCACTGCAGCTGATCAAAGTACTTTAGGAATGCAATGTGGATTTGTTTGTTACTGAACCAGCAAAACTGTACTTTGGTGTCATTGTCTGTGCAGGGCTGTAAGTTTAGATATTTGCCAGTTAGAAACAAATTTAGGGTTGCTTGTGTTCTTTGCTTTTTCCTCCCCTTCTCATGAGTCCTCATCAATAAAGTTTCTGGAAAAGGGAAGGCTGGTCTACTCAGATTTATTTTCTCATTTACTTGAATATAATTGTTTGCATGACTTAATTATTCTAGCTTTAACTTGTACGGTCACAGAAAGGTTGCTTTGTTTTTTCAAAAACTGGTTTCTTGCCTTTACCTTCGCTTCAGTTTTTCTCATGTGGGATAAAGTGATAAATATTCTGTCAACTGAATTTTCCAAATAGGTGTAACAGCTCTTGCTATATTTCAGAAAGTTTAATAATAAATTTATGCTGTTGCCTACTGAGATTCAACGCGAGATTCAAATCAGGGATGATTTGTTACAGCCAAATAAACCCATCCTTTCCCTTTCCAGAAACTGGAGGTGGAGGGGAGTGAGTTCCATTGATGCAGTTTTATGTTCTTTCTCCTAAATGTATCTTGTTACGAAAAGCTATTGATTCATGATATTCATAATAGTCATGAATTCCAGACACAATGCCGTTAACTGCTTAAGCAGCTCCCCTTTAAATAGTGCTGTCACCAACATAAGGTGCCTTAAGATGAGCACAGCTAATACATACCAATATCTACCTAACTGGTCTGTTTTCTGCTACAGAACAAACACAACACTTCCACCTCCCAGGGCATATCTTTGTTCACAGCCTATGGATCTGTTTCTGCAGCAAAACATTCAGAAAGCAGTTGTAGTCTGGATATACTGGGTGTTTAATCCTGGTGTTGACAGCTGACCGCAGTAAATTTGGATATAAGGGAGGAATGACTGCTGTGATAGTTACAAAGAAGAGATTCTGTTTTGGTATTTAGTGAAGTGAAACCCCAGAAGCTTGGAAACTAAACAGGTTGGAATAATCTCTCTGTGAACAGAAAGTCACACTTCTGCAAACATCTTGGGAAGGATCTTTATATCCATGTAGGACATTAAACAGCAATTGCTAGACCGTGATGTAAAAGGGAGTGCTCTTGAGAGACGAGGCCTCCCAGCTAAGCCAGTGAAGCTCTTCTCTCAAATACCTTGTTAGGCAGCTGGTGCTGAGTAAGCCTATGTGGGAGCTTGTTGACAACTTAGGCTTTATTCTAAACAAAATTCCTTTGCAGTTCTCTTCAGTTTGCATGTTATGTTACAAATTACTTCAGGGTTTCATCGCATAAGCATGATGTTCTTTTGGAACTGCAAAATATCCTTTTGTAAAGGAATTGTAGGTATATTAGTCACCTTAAGGATGCCAGAGTTTCCTGGCAAATATTCAGAGTTGTTTGGCTCAAATGCTTGGTGTGTTGTGCTTGAGAAGAACTGCAGAAATTAATTTGTTGTTCTTTTACCCTTGGTGTGCTGCTCTTAAGGTGTGTGCACAAAGTCATTTGCTAAATATGCTGGACTTAAGAACCATGTGTTTCAAACCTAGTGTTGTAAAGTCTACGCTTATTCTGCTGGTTAGAAATTCAAATATTTCTAATAAGTATAGACTGTTTCCACACTTCTTCTGTAAACAAAGCTGAGTGTGTTGTTACAGTTCATTCATGGCAAGTGTTTTTGAAATGGAAAGAGATTGGTCGCAGCTGTCCCTTTAAGGGTTTTAAGGTAGGAACTAGTTCAGTGATACGTACAATTGTGAATCTATACATACTAATAATTACTGTTTCATTAGTTGTACACAGCATTGAAAAAGTCAAGATCGTTCTTAGGAAAGAAAATTTTCCATCCACACCGTGCTTGTTCTTGTAATGCTTTGCAATGTTAAGGAAGTCCTTTATCTGTTTCTATCTAGGCCATGGGAGTACTTTCTTCTTTTTTTCTTTTTCCCCTCTGATTTGGTGATTTGTGTTTAAATATTTTATGAATAATCGTGCTCAGTTCTCTTTTTGAGAATAAGCTTTGATGAAGTTTGTTTGGCTCTGGGCTTTACTGGTGTTCATACTGGCACCTCTGAGCTGGTTCCTATGACAGAAGCGGGCTGGTGGCAGCAGCTGTGGAGACAGCACGGAATTCCAAAGAACAGGGAAACCAAACAGAAACCCGTAAATTGGTAGAAAGAAACTTAAACAGCAGATCATAGCGAGTGACTCTTAACAGCAGTTCCTTCTTCCACTCCTTCACAATTTCAGAGCTCATGGAAACACCTTTCAAAGTCTTCAGTGCTGATGCATGCCCCCTGTATATGTGGCTGTTGTGGCATAACCCATCAAGTGGCTTAATTTCTGTCCCACAGCTGAGTGTGGCAAAAGATGGACCAGGGTCACTGGCTGTTTTATGAATTGCTGGTGACAGGAGGTAGAGAACTGATGAGTTAAAGCTGAGTTTAGTTGTGTCAGTGTTTTGCACAACAGCTCAAGACAGTAATTTCAGCACTATCTGCTGAAAATTTGATCATTTGGTAGTTTACAGGAGACTTCAACAATCCCAGTAGATTCTCTGTGACTTCTAAAACAAATGAGTTTGGGAAATGTTTCTTTCATACCTTATACAAATATTGGCCTCTACTCACACTTTAAAAGTAAGTCATGAAACTGTAAAAATAAGGTCTATAAGAATAAAAAAGCTAGCCAAATTCTGATACACTTCTGTTTTTTCCTGTTGCAGAAATACATTAATGTTGAAGCAGAACTAGACCATGGAACCAGATATTATTCGAATGTACTCCTCATCCCCTCCACCACTAGACAATGGAGCCGAGGATGACGATGAAGATGAATTTGGAGGGTTTTCTGGTGTAAGCACTACTGGTGTGGCTTTTGCTGATTTTGATACCCCGGACTACAGTCATCCAAAGGAAGAGTTTATACCCACGAATCATTTCATCCCACTTCATGATTATTCTGACAATGTAGCTAGCATTGCAACTTTCACATCTGTTAAAAATGTTAAAGATAAAGACTGCATTGCAGAGCTTCCTACTCGTACTAAGGAACTTTCTGATATGTCAGCTACTAGTAGTATCAAAGAAAAATCTAAGTTTAGAACTTCAGGTACTGCTTTAGAAGATGTAAACAGAAGAGGGGAGCAAAGAGACAACACTGGAAAATCAGAGGGTTTTTCTTCTCATCCGGTTAGAACTGGTGTAACAGTTGAGAGCCAAGATGAGCAAATAGATGCTTGTAATGGTGAGAAACTTCCATGTCTAGAGATTCTAACAAACGGATTTACAGCATCAGACCCTGTAAATCCTCAGGGAACGGAAGATCTAGACGGTATCAGTGACTCAAAGGGACTGAAAAGTGTTAGCACCCATAGTACTGAGCAAAATTTGAACTCAATGCCTAGCTCAGGTGAAGACTTTGCAGATTTTGCTACATTCTCAAACAAAACCCCAGTTCATTTAGAGGGAACAGGGCCTACAATATGCAGTGTTCTTAATGAAAGAGACTCACTGAGCATTCAGGAGAACAACAGAATAAACAGAGTAACTCATACTGAAGAAGAGGTTTGCATTTCAGAAGGCAGTTGTGAAGAGGGCCCCTCAGCACTGGAAGATAATGAATTTGTGATTTCTAGTACATCTCAAACAACTGGAAGTTCAGTGGGCACTACTGAAAATGGAGAGCACAGCGGGAGGAGAAGGCAACATCTTGTGGAGAATGGCAAAGATCTTCACAGGCCTGATGGTTCTTCAAAAGCAGCAGACATCAGGGCTGACAAGATCCAAAGCCTAAGCTGTGATCCTGCAGGAGAAAAATTGGGTGATTCTGAAGATCTTAATGGTGGAAGTAGTACTGAAGTTGTAGCTTGCAGTGACACGCATGAAGATGTTTTTGGTGATTTTGGTTCAGTCAGCAGTGCGTCTCCCAGCTTCAGGAATGCTCAAGAATCAGTAAATGATCTAGATTTGGAAAGAACTTCTGAACAGCCTGCACATATTAGCAAACCTAATGATGAATTTGGTGAATTCAGGGACACAAGTACTGTTTCTGAGCAGCCAGCAAGTTTGGATCAAGCTGAACTAAAGCAGGCTGCTGAAACTTTAGAATGTGATACTACCAGTAAAACTTCTGGCTTAGACTTCCAGCATACTACTGAGGTAGAAAATGGTGATGATAGTGAATTTGGAGACTTTGATTCAGTGCCAAAACCTCAGGATGAGAGTGTTGCTTTCCAGGACTCTGACGACTTTGCGGACTTCAGTTCAGCAGGTTGTAACCAGGCTACAGACTGGAATGCTTTTGGAGACGAACAAAAAGACAGCTGTTCTTGGGCTGCCTTTGGAGATGAACAAGCTGGTGAATCTCATCACAGGAAAGAGACGTGGCAGTCACATAGGACAGAAGCATCTGCCAGGAGTGATGGCCCAGTGTTACACAAGACTGACAGTTTTGCTTTAGCATCTTCCCAAGGAACTATCAGTAAGCAATCTCAAGAGATAACACCTTCAGTTCAGGTAAGGGTCTTCTTGATTTTGCTCAGTCTTATGCTGCTCTTGTGCATACAGCTCTTCCTGGTTCCTGCTTCTGCATACAACAAATATTTGAATAGTCCTTGTTTGTCTTTCAGGAGAGTTTTCATGTGGTGTGTGGGATAGGCTGATGTGAAATAGTATGCTGTGTTTGAATCTTGCAGCTCTTATGCTGTTACTTCCTGCAGAAAAATGAGCAGGGTGTGCTGGAACTTGTATGCATTTGTCTTAATGGTTGCATGTGATCCTTTACATAAATTGGTCAAAGGAATAAGGCAACATGAACATTTCAGAGCTTGTGATAGTATTTCCTTTGCTGTGTTGTTAACCACCTTTGGGGAGGCACTCTGTTGCCTTTTCGTGAAATAATGGTGGGACTGGGGGCTGGGATTACTGGTTCCCAAAATTTTTCATCACCATTCTCTATCAGGTTTTCAAATTCTGATTAAAAATGGTTCTTTGATTTGTAAATAGCTGCACCGATTTCCTTAGAGCAGAGTGCATGATAAAACACAGCCTGTGGAGTCCTATCTCTGGTATTTCAGCTCCTGGAAAGTTAACCATTAAAAGGTTATTTAAAAATAAGTCAGTTATACATTACTTGTGGGAAGCTGCACATTATAGCAACATCGCAAACACAGGACTGGTGATCTGTTAAAGCTGCTGCTATTTCTAATTAGGAGTTCCAGGGAGAGTGAAGTAAATAAGTTTATTTCTTAAACACTCACTATGTTTTTTGCCTTAGTTGCTATTTATTAATTCCTAATTACGTACTTCCTAAGCCTTTTTGCCAGTCTTTTTTGAGATCTATACCTGTTCATACATAGATTTTTCTTTAAACTATTTAATACTACTTTCACAAAATTCAGAACAACAGTTTCTCTTCAATGCTCCTTTTTATTCACATCATCCCATATGAATAGTTCAGAGCACACCCTGTGTTTTTGAAGTGTGCAGCAGCACCAGCTATAAAGGGTGTCAGTGGTGATGTGTGTCTGAAATTTTTGGATCTTCTCTGGCAGTAAAAGGAAATGAGGTAAGTCCTGTCTTCCAGGATCTTACTTGGTGACAGCCCTGCCTCTTCCCATTTCCTACCAGTGACAGGTGAAATGGCTTTTCAACAAGAAGGTTGTGCTAGCTGGAGTTTTGCCAGCATCAGCAAATAGAGAGGAGCTTTTGGGACTTAGCACTGGTTTCTTGTCACGTTAAAAGCAGTGACCCTCAGGTCCTTACACTTCCTGCTTGCTGTTCCATGCAATGAGTAACACACCACATCTCAGAGTGAGTTCACAAACCAAAAAAAGGCCCCAAGTGAACCTGCAGATAGACTTTTGTGCCTGTGCAAATCCCTGCTTATCACCACCTGAATGTGTTGGTCCATTTCTTAATTTGAATGTACAAATCTATTGGTACCTATTCTTTCACCAGTAGTAGTCACGGGTAGTCATTCACCCATAAAATTGTAGAGTACTAAGGTCATCAGTGCAATTAATCTCAGTTGTCTCTCTTGCCACTTGACTGTCCAGAATCTGACAAAGGAATGGGGTGGGGAGATGATTCCAGGATATCTTCCCTTTTTTTCCTAGTTAATTATGCTATTAAGGAATAGTCTGAAGGTTTCAAATATTTATTTTCTCTTAAAATTTTCTGTAATTTTATGATGGAGTTTCAGTAGAAAACACTTCAGAATGTAGATGTTTATAGAAATAGAACCTTCACAGATTCTGTAATTAATTTTTTCCCTCCCCAAGTCTGCCTTAACAAAACATAAAAGTAAGGTTAAAATGCAAGTTCTTTGCTAAGGATCTGGATGGAGTCATACCGTAAGTTGATTAGGTTGTAAAGTAAATTTTAAGATGAAGTATTTTTTTCATTCCTTTATGCTGCAGTAAGTTGTGACTGCATCTAAAGTGATGTTCTGCCTCCCCTGCCAGTGAGGAAGTACAGCTGTGACAATGGTTTACACAAAGAAGGTGGAGAGGAAATTGAGCTGGACATGTTTTCTCTGTTGCAAGAGTTTCCTTAGTCTTGCAATATGAGTTAGTCGCTCCTTTCTTTTTTTCTCAGTGAACTCTTAAAGCAGTAGTTGCAGGTTTTCAAAATATACTTTGTATTCTGTAAGTGCTTTGTTTTGAAAGGATCTGTAAAACCCTTTTTATATGAAAAAATACTTGGTTTAAGATTAAATAGTATTTCTGGTTTTAATCCATTGAGCCGCAGTACTAAGTTGCAGTTAGAAACACAGATTAACTAAGGAGTCAACATAAGCCAGCAGACAGTCCCAGTAGTTTGAGTGCAGAATCCTAGTAAAATTAAACTCAGATTTTGATCAACTTCCTTGCTTTCATTTAAGAGGATGTCATTCAGGTCAAATCACCAAGTAGAGTATTTTAAAGTATTTCCCAGCCTTTGTTTGCCATGAATTAAAGTTGAGTTCTGCAGCCATTTGATGCAAAAGCAGAAACACTTGCAAAATAAATCTCATGAGAGGTAAGCTAACAAAGTTTACCTGCCTAAAGAAGGGGAGGGAGGAGGAGATCAATGTATTCCTGGCAGATCTAACAAGCACTTGCTGTAGCAACCCAAAGGGAGCAGGCTGTGTCCGAGGGAGAAATATTGCATGTGGTAGACACTTGAGACAGATGTGGAAATCGAGATCTCAGCTTAGGCCAAAGGTGAACTGGGGTAATTTACAAGGTAATGTATACACTTGATCTGTGGTGGTGAGGCTGGGAGAGTCACTGTAATGTGACAGTGAAATAATTTTGAGTGGTGTATAAACAGAATAATCCTAGTGGGATTCTTTATAAAAGCAGAAAATTGAAAAGTATAATTAGCATTGCTGTTTAAACATGAAAGTGACATATACAGCAATTTTCATCCATTCAGAATGCAGCATGAAAGCAGAGTTTTTTATCAGTAGCTCAAGTTTCCTCTTCAAAGGTCTCCCTGTACTTTCCTTTCTGTTTTCTTGGTTTTTATATTCTGGATGTGGAGGTGGCAGAAAAATTTTATGCTTTCTGAATGTGATCTTGATTGTATAGTATGTGTTGGGCAAACTGTTTTAAAGATTGTTAATTTCATATAATCTTTAATTAAAAAATAGACTTTGCTTCAATTCAAATATTTAATCCAGTTTTTATTAGAAAATGTCAAAGACGAAATGAAGGGGAGGTCACAAAAATGACCTTATATAGTGACATGTAGTGGCAAAAAGATCATTAAGCCTTTTCTTCATTGCCTTTGGTCTCAGGCTCGGAGTCCTGAACACAATCTACAGTGCAGGGTTTGTAATGTACTGACCTCCTATTCAGTAGGGCTGTGTAGAGGGGAAGGGAGAAAGGCCATGGTGTTTTCAGTTAAACCTGCTGAAAGAATTTGTGACCCCTTAGAAAAGGTTCCAGTGTCAAAGGCTAATGGACACAGATACACAGACCATTATTTGAACCCATATTAATACTACCATACACTTTAATCCATTTAATGTCTGTCTTCAGCTGAAAATATGTAGTACTTGGTGTCGGTATAGCTGCAGTTTGCATTAGATAGAGATGTGCCTTTGTGTTCAGTAACAGATTTAGGGTGTAGCTGTGGTGAACTGCTTGATTTAATAAGTCTTGAGTGAACCTGCATTAGTCCCATTTATGTGATCACATTGCACAATACTAAGTTGTGTTTATAAGGAATGTAAGACTTGTAGCACTGCTTTTTCCATGAGATGGTGTTGAACATTAGTCAGCTGTGGGGGTTATTCTGCTGCATTAAGAATATATATATATTTATATATATATAGGACTTGAGCAGTGAAGCACAGGAGCAGTTATAATCCATGATAATCGTGTGGGTGGGTAATAGGGCTGTGCCTGGCTGTGTTCAGGGAGCACAGGCATCTCTAGAGGAAGAGGAGCTACAAAATGGCTTGGTTGGTGGGCCAGAAGTCTTACCTGATGTAGCCAAGAGTTAAGGAATCCTGGATAGGAGTGATGGAAAATGTGAGCAGTGCTCCAAATGGGTTTTAAGCTTCTGCATATTAGAGAGCCTGTGCTCACAGGCTCTGCCTCTTCAGATTAATCAGTGTGGGCGATGCACAGTTACTAAGCCACGAATATGCATCAAGACAAAGAAAACCCTGGATCACTGTCTCTTGGAGTTTACTTTTTCATGGACAGTGATCATCCTTTTGAATAAAAGTAATTATGACCATAAAGACTTCAGCCTCCCAGTTCACTAAGGTAAATTAAAGTAGTGTTGGCTAAATTATGTTCAGGCAGTTGGGTAACAATTTTCAGTGTAAATACATCGTTCTTTCTGGAAAGCTTTGGAGTTTTTAAGCCCATAGCACAGTTCTTAAGTATGTGCAACTGAATAACAGTAAAAATCAGGCTATTAAAAGTAGTCCATAATTTCTGTGTTTCAGAACAGACTGGCTAAGGGGAGTCTTACAAAAGAACATAGTTTGAGTGGGGGTTGTTTTAGCAGTACTGTTTGTATATCACAAGACAAAATTATTCCCCATTTTGTAAACAGAAGTATGGTCTGTTGCACTTCCTCTCAGAGCCTGACTGAAAAGTTAGTACAACATCAGTAGATAATAACAGTGTGGCAAACTGAAATGGTCATGATAAATAACTGTTAAATTTCACTTTGCCTGCATGAAAGGTGCAAGATTTTATGTATTCTTCAGTGGAGGGAGAATAAATGGTCAAGGCTTCCAGCAAGAAGGAAGGAGACAGCTTCACATTTCTATCCTGAACTTCCCTGTGCATTATAACTCAATCAGTAAAAAAAGCCAGAAGACTTTTGTTCTTTTTTCCTCAAACCACTAAATTTTCAGGTTTGCTTTGCAGCTGAGGTCAAATGTTACTCCTTAAAAATGAGTTTGAAATATTTAGGATGAACATTGCCTTTAATTCTTCAAATTAGGGTAGAAAAATCTGAATCTTGATTTCATGTTGGTGAGGGGTTTTAGATCTTGTGGCATCCTCTTCCTGGTTGCAAATCTCAGTTTAGGACAGGTATTTTCATTATAAATTTCCTCTGGCAAGAAAAATGCAACAGTTTGATTTTTAACATCTAAAAAATTTATGGCACCACCTTATATTTACCAGCTTTTCAAGTGGGGGTGGAGAAAAGCCATCACATTTGAGTCATGAGAAGTTAAACTGGTGTCCTTTGTAAGCTTTGCTTGTCTTTTTTACTTAGGAGTTTTTCTGCCTGCAGCTGTTCTCCCATTGCTTTTGTGGGGGTGGTCCCTTTGCTAGGCAGAGCCTGCACACCAGACAAAGAAATAAATTGTTGCTGTGTGAAAGGGAGAGGGATTCACAGTTTCAGCAGTCCATAAACAATTTCAAATTAAAAACTGCCCCCATGTAACTAAAAGCGTAGCGATTTGTTTGCTTATGTGCATTTAGTTAACTGGTTAACTTTGTTTAATGCTTGAGTCCAGAAGATTTTGAGACCTGCTGAAGCTGATTGGTGTGTTCCCCATGGTGAGTTGCATTCACTGAAATCGGTTTTTCAGCTCCCTTTTGTTCATCTGTATGGTCTAAAAAAAAAAAAAAAAAAAAAAAAAAAAAAAAGCCCCACCAAATTCATTAAAAAGAAAACAACAAAAACAAACAAAAAAAAAACCTGAACACACCCAACCCACACACACACATATGGTGAAGGTACAGGAGTATATGGCAACTTAGCTCCTCACAGGCAAATGTGCTGCTGGAAAATAGGGTTTGGTTGTTAGAAAACCCAGCAAAGGGAGTTTCTCATTTAACCACTACATTATTTTGCTAAAACAGTAATAAATACCTGTGTTAGGCACTGTGCAGAGCAGAGAGTTCATGATTCAAATTAAATAAAATCTCTCTGGTTAAGCAGTTTCTTTCCTTGGCTTCTGGCCTCTGAGCTTTGTTCTGTTGTTTTTTGAGAGCCTTCCTGAGTTCTATCTGGAAGCCAATCATGTCCATATGGACTTTATTCCTTTCTTAAATTATGCATTTAGCATCTTGGATCCTTTACATGCTCGTTTCTGTCTCTTTTCTTATGTTTTTCTTTTATTGTATTTCATAAAAGCTTGAATATCAAAATATACTCAGTAATTTAACTATTACGCTGGTTTTATTTCTTTGGTCTTCCAATTTTGTGTTTGATAGATGGAAACAGCCCAGAACTTGTGTTGCTCCCTCTGTGTCCTCTTTTCCTGGCAGCAGGATAAGGAGGGCTGAGGGCATGCTCTGCTTTTGGCTCTTCCCTTCTTAAAACACTTCTCAAGGCTGCCAGCACAGAGATGCTGTGGGCTGTGGGGGATTTCCTAAGGGAAAATAAGGGACTGTGCTGAGAAACGGGGCTGTGCCCTGCAGTGGAAAGAGGGGAGGGAGGAAGGACAAAGTACCATTCCACTCTTCATCTTCCATCCTGAAGAGTTCACTGGAGGAGCTCTCATGTCTGCTCTGCAGCTCATGTGTGACTGGAACCACTGAGAGAAGCAAGACTTGGAGGGTTTTCCACTCTTTTACACAGAATTCCCTGAAACTTCACCCACAGAAGCATTACAGCAGTCATGTGGCAAAAACTGCAGTTTGTATCAACTGTTTGTGTAGTGGGGCTCAAATGTGGTGTCTTTATGACAGCTTCTAATATCTCTTCACAGCTCTGACGAAAGGCAGAGGCCTGTCACTGTTGAGTTCATGTGGGGGCAGCTGGGAAGGGTTTGGTGTGCTGGGTGATCAGTGCAGGTTTGCTGTGTTGAAGGGGTCCTTTGATTCTACAGTCCTGTGATGGAGAAGAGGAGAAAAGCAAATTCTGTAAGCCAAGTGCTTTAGCCTTTCAGATCTGAGGGGTCGATCTTGCCCCCTGTGTAATTGCCAAGGAGATAAATCTAATCCTGTGGTTGTTCTTATTTGTAAGTCTGTTACATCTGTGATATTTTGATTGGTTCTGGTGGTGATTGCCACGTATTTAAAGTGTCTTCCAAAAGACTGCTGTGCAGTCACAGAAATGATGGGACTTTGAATTTGTCACTGTTTGGAGAATCACAGTTAATGTTTAATGGCAGCTCTAGCCTTTGTTCACATCTTCAATAACTGCCTTTAAGAATTATTCTTCTCAAGTGGCCATGGAGAACACTTGGGTATCAAGAGCTTTTAGTGACATGAAAAATAGATAAAAGGTTTTGTTTTCTTTTCTGCTCTTTTTTTTTTTCTTACAGTCTTATTTATGTGAACAATAGATTGAGATTTGTAGGAGATGGAGATTTAACACTAACTTTGAAATCTTGGTAATGCCCTTTGTACCTGAAAGCTGTGACCACAGGACTCCACTACCAATTAGAAGAACAAGTTCAGCTGCTTCAATTAATGACATTGGCACTGCCCTGAGATGTGTGTTTGTGCACTCATCCCTGTATGCATTTGCACACACAGAATTAATTACTCTGGTTTGCTATGGAAACAGTTCTTTGTCGTATAGAAATAAGGGCTAAGTATGTCTAGAAATTTAGAAAAGATGACAGAAAGTGTAAAGAATGCTATAGTTAAACTGTTCCTGAAATTTTAGCACAATTCTTAAGCTCAAATTTGAAACAGGATGCTGCCTGAGGTGCTCTTGGTTCTTAGAGATTTTCTGTTAATTCTTTCATTATCTAAGTGGGCATATTTTTGGTCATTAGCATGTTCTCAAATGTTGATCTTTTTCAAGAAATGTGATGCTTTGCTGTTTCCATGGTCCAGTGCCTTTCAGCTGCCTCTTTCTTTTCCCTGAGGATACGTACTCTTGCTGTATTACAGACATGAAGTAAGCATCACCTGTTGATGTAAGATAAGGACAAGTGATATACTGTAGCCAAAGCTAAGTTTTTAAAACTCGACTATGTTTTTGTGTGCTAAAGCATTAGGCTGGAGCCTGGGATACTGTTTAGTTTTACTTCCAAAAAACGTAGATCAGTGTCTTAGTTCTGGTCAACAAACACAAAACAGCCTACAGGTATTGTAGCTTACTGTATGCCAGAATGATTGGCACTGAGAGATGATTAAAAGGAACATTATATACTGTAGAACATGGCTCATTATGGTCAGAATGTACCAGTGAGGTAACGAAGAAGAGGTATGCTCTGATCCTTTGTGCAGTTTGACATGATGCTTTGCAAATGACTGTACCTGGTGGCTGTCCCTTTCAGGCATTTCTTTCACAGGTGGTGAAACTGAAGAGCTGATGTTCTAAGCCAATTCATTTTCCTGCTTTTTGCTGTTAGTGGCTGAATAGAGGAACAGTCTGGACAGACTCAGTTCCTGATTCCCGACTCATCATTCAGACTCCATTACAGAATCCAGATAGGCTGATAATGTGGTGTTTACCTCTGTTGTGTTTGCTGATGCACATGGTCAGTGAGTTGCTTAATTGAGACAAGAGACAAGGCAAATTTTCAGCTAAAAACTCAAATGAGGAATGCTGTAGATAACTATTGGAATTGTGAAGCAGGTACTTTGGTGCATGAAGATTTGTCTCAACTATATGGCTTGGTCTAATTCAAATATGTGACTTCCTCCCACAGCCTTGCTTCTCTGAACTTCCAGTCGTTTCAGTTGTAACAAAAGCCCCTGTTTGAAGGTTTGTGTGTGTAAACCCAGCACTGTTGCTGGAATATGCTGCATCTCCACAGGAGGGCTCTGCTGGCATAGCTATACCGGCACACACCGTGGGATGCTCCTGGGATTTCCGCCTACTCTGTTTCTTTTCCATTTCCCCAGGAGAAAAGCAGGTGTTGGAGCTGCTGGATGCTGCCTTGTGTGTGTTGCAGCAGAGCCCTGGGGAAGTGGTTGTTGAGGAACTCTAAGCTAGAAAGATATAAACGCTGCTCTTATTGCCAGGCTTGTGATTCCTTTCTTTAGCAAGAAAAGTGATTCAGTTGTCTCTAGTAAAAAATGTGTACATTAAAAAAGGCTTTAATTCTATTTTTATGAGTATACCTTGCAATTGGTATTTTATAAAACATTAAGAGCTTGATGGTTACCTGTTTTTAAGGAGTTGAACTGGGAAAAAAAAATACATATTCCCTATCAGTGGTACATCTGATGTCTGAGACAGTTCCTAGAGGTCTAAGAAGCTGAAATTCTGTCTATATGGAAACACAACCAAGAGTAGAGATAAAAATGTAAGGGAAGAACTTAAAAAGAAGAAAGTATATTATGCTTGTCAGAAAAAAAAAAGTGGGGAGGGGGATTTTTTTTTTTTTTTTTGGTGGGAGTAAGAGATTGATTTGTTTGTTTGTTGTCTTCCATACTAAATCTCTGTCTGCCAAGGCCCAGTATGTGCTGTGGAATTAAAATGCCAGGAAACCATTAGTACCAATATGTACTGTTTATATTTCTGAGACCTTACCCTTATGGAGTATAATTCTTATGCACATTTCCTGCTAATTTATAGCAGAGTGACTCTGGTAAGACCAGATCTGGGCTCTTCTGTAAGAACTCACTTTGCAGAGGGCAAGATCCTTACCATTTCTTAGTTGCTAAAAGCCTGCATTTGGTGTTTAAAAAGTCTTGTACTGTCCTCTGACAGTTAATGTTTGTGGCAAGTGAAACCTTTTATTAGCTACATATTGTTTTCCATCTTAACTTTATGTTATAATTTTGGACTTCTTATCTTTCTAGCAGTTAACATAATTTGACAAATATTTTCTCTTTGATACAGACAACATTGCTAAGTCGTCTGGAACGAATATTTGAAGTCTGTTTTCCTTCCATGCCTGTTCTTGAAATTGAAGAAGAAATAAGTTCCTTGAATCATTTGTTGGAAGCAGGTGAAAAGCAGGTGACAACTGAGGAGACCTTAGCAAATACTGGGTAAGAAGCCACAATGCGCCAAACTGAAAATGAACTTAAAACACATATGGCAGTAAATCAGAATCAGTTGTTTGCTTCAGGCATTTGAGAAGCTATCAAGTGAAAATCAGCTGTTTAGCAGAATGCTTGTTTTTAGTGACTGCATGTGCCAGGAGTATTTCACTTAGCAACTTAGCAGCATATCATCTTCTTTGCTTCTGAATTGATCAGAATGTCCTATTAGCTACACTTGCTATAAATTACTATATTTATGTGTGTGATGATGAAGTCTAAGTAGGCTTTGTCCTGCCTGCTGTGGACACCATTTTCCTGTAAGAAGTCTGAACTATAATTGTTCTGAGAACACTGTGCAGTTTCGGTTCCCCTGGGTACTGGGCTTGGGCATAAGTTTAATTGGCATGTATAGTAAGTCACTTTAAAAACTAGAATAAATATTCGAGGCTGCCAGGCTGTTTTTCCACTTGATAACTTGATTTATGATGGGTTATGCAGGGAACTGATGGACGTGTGGACAGAGCTGCAGGATATCCATGATGCATATGGACTGAGATACCAGTGGGGTGGCTCCCACAGCAACAAAAAGCTTTTGTGCTCCTTGGGAATCGACACAAGAAATATTGTGAGTCTGTCAGCAAAACTGGTTTTCTGAATAACAGAGCTGCTTTAAATGTAGGATCAGGTGGAAGTTGTTTTGTATGAATGCTTGTCTCCTAATTGCATAGCTGCACTGAACTTGGCTTTTCATGACAGCCCATCTGACAACTTTTTATAAGCCCTATTAGTATTAAAAGTTGCATTAGTTTTTAACCATTGTGTTATAACTAACGTAGTATTCACTCTGTTCCTAATCTTATGCAGGTTATGTAACATTGAAAAATGTTTTCATACCTGACACAGAAACTCTTAAGTAAATATTTCTGTTGTTTTTTATCAGCTCTTTACAGGCAACAAGAAACAGCCTGTTATAGTACCCATGTATGCGGCAGGACTGGTAAGCTTTTTTAGTGTTATTGTTTTATTATAGTTTCAACAGCATTATATAATGAAATACATTAAATGGCTTTAAGCACCAAGTGTGCTGAAAGATATTTTTGTAAGTACAGTAATGGCTTAGGCATCAGTAGAAATGCTAGAAAAGCATCATCAAATACATGATTTTCATTTTGTGTGGAAGCACATACTTGATTTTAAGTGAAAGAAGTATATAGTAAAAACAGTGACAATGTAAAATTTGTGATTTTTTTTTTGCTAGTCTGAGCAGAAAAAATGTTCTTTTTTTTTCCTTGAAACCTGTGTCTGTATATGTGTACACATATACAAACATATTGATGCTTTTATATGATTATTCAGAAATGGAATATGGAAAAATTTTCTTTGGTATATATTAAGCTCATTTAATTTCACAGAGTGACTTTTGCAATCAGTTTCTAGAATTGTTTTCTGATGCATTGAGGTCAGCTCATGTACTTCTTTGGTTGTAAACGTGGTATTCTGATACAGAGAGTTAAAACATTTCATAGCAATTGCTGTTTTCTTCCTATTTGTGAGCAAAACTGTATTTGCAACACATGCAGTTACTTTTTACAACAGATTGTTGTTTGCTGATTAATTATCCCCTGAATTTTTTATGTACTTTTGCACACAATAAGCTGGGTAGCAGTGATGGTAGGAGTAAAGTGGTTTGCTCTTGCCACGCTGCTTTGTGTGGTTCTCCACTGTCCAAAAGAATTGATTTAACTGCTGGCTAAACTCAAAGTTCCCCTAACATGGTGTAGAAGCATTTCTTGCACAGCTGATCTTGGCAGCTGACTTCCTCAAACTGTTTTAAAATGCACTAGTTGCAAATCCCATCGTTTTATTTAGGGATTTCTCACTGTTCTGGGGCGGTTTGCCTGTCTCAGTGCAAACTTTGGGCTTTCTGTAAATCTCCTCACCCCTCAGTTTTCTTCAGGAACATCACAGATTTCAGACATTTTTCATAATACTGTCTATCTTTGAAATGTTTGTTGAAAATTCAAAATGTGTGTTTAATTATTTTCTGAATGCTTCTAAATACATTTATTTCCATGTCAGTAATTATTGTTCTTGGTATCATTCTGCCAGCTGATAATTTGACTTGTTTCTTCTGAATTACTTAATTGTTGAAATGGAATGAATGCACTTGTACCTTTGTGATGGGTCATTTGATATTTCTGGAATAGTCTACACACAATTGAGAGCAGAAGACATCACCTTATCAAGTAACTGTTTTCTCCAGCTTAAATTACATTACTGAAAGTTGAAAGCTCCAGGCGGACACTTAGGTTTCTGTGCCTGGCTCTAAAATGTTTCTTAGGACTAAGGACCCAGGGTGATTCTCTCCGCTGCTCCATCTACTCCTGCCCCTCTCAATAAAAGTGTCCCAAAGATATATGGTTACCCCCAACC
This sequence comes from Campylorhamphus procurvoides, assembly GCA_013396655.1. Taxonomy (NCBI): domain Eukaryota; kingdom Metazoa; phylum Chordata; class Aves; order Passeriformes; family Dendrocolaptidae; genus Campylorhamphus; species Campylorhamphus procurvoides. The sequence goes on along the minus strand of WBMV01003267.1, from coordinate 3,065,127 downwards.
CCTTAGTTTAGGGTAGTACTACCTAGTAGTGTGTTTTCTGCATCTGCAGTTCTTGAAATGTATATAAATAGGTGTGTCTGTGCATGCTTGTGTTTTGGGGTTTTTTAATTTAGATTTTATTTTTATTTATTTAGGGTATGTTAGAACCTACCAAGGAACCTTTGAAACCAATATCTGCAGCAGAAAAAATAGCTTCAATAGGACAGACACCTCCTGTATCACCGGAGATGAACACATGTGCATCTGATCAGTTCCAGGTAAAAAACAGAGAAGGGTGAGGAGAGGAAAAGAATGAATGAGGGAAACAGTGGGATGCCTTGTCTCTTCCTTTATATTTAAAATATCCAGATGGTGTGTTCAAAGACACCTGTATGTAAAAGGCAGGTGTTGCTTGTGCCAAATGGAAGGTGGGCTCTTGGATCTGCTTTTCATGTGTGACTGGAAGGAGTCCCTGTGATAAGACTGTAGCAGTTGGTGGCCAGCATTTCACAGTCCTGATGGGACTGTTGCACAGCAATGGGCAGTTACTTACACGAATTTTATGTGCAACATTACACTCATCTGACCTCTGGCTAAGGTTCTTTATATTTGTTTTTTTTCTAGAGCTTACTGTCAGAGATCCTTCTTTTTCTGAATTATCCTATTTCCATATGTGCTCCTCATTTTTGCTTCCTTTTGCCCTTTCTTACTTCTTCAGAGTAACATGAGAAGAAGCCCAGCTGCCTGGAAGCAGATTCTGGGTATGATCATACATGCTTGACTTTCTGATTGTATGAATTCTGTTGGCCCTTTGTGCCAGATTTTGAATTATTGTCTCACGAACAGATTTGCTTTGCCGGCTTCTCCTCTTTAAAGTCTGATACAAACTGAATCCAGAGGAGTTTAGAAGTGAGGTTTTGGATTTCATGAATTCTTTGTTATTGTTTTGATGTAATGATATTAGATCACTTTCAGTGCCATACACATTGCAGTGTGTGTGGTTGTCAACAAGCTAATGGGATATACAGAGGTATTTCATTTTCATTTCATTGGCACATATTCAGAGACTCAGCTGTGTCCTTCCTTAGTGCAGGTCTTGTTTAATCTGCCCAGCATCTTTAGTTACGTGCTATGCCGGTGACTTCTGACTGAAGGCATTCCACAAGGGATTATTCTTGTAGGTACTTGTGAGTGTAGTGATTTTCTTGCACTCCTTGCTCTGCCATAGTGCAGAGCTCCAGGTGTGACATTGCCTCCACCAGAGGAGAATTTCTCATTGTTGAATAGCAGTATGTCAGTGGGCTCAGAGCTGATGTTGTGCTATACAGCAATACACATCTGATGCTTCCTATGCTGCTTTTCACATCTAGCAGAACTGAGCAGCTGAACTGGGTGTAAGAAAAGGGAACAATAATGATTACTGCAGCCAGTCTGAACGGAAGAAATCAATGGTTTGATTTCTATATATGAACAAAATAGGAAAATTTCACTGTCTTTTGCAGCATTCAAAGTACTATTTTTTAAGAAGAGGGAAAAACATAAATTAAACCATACACTAAACAGTGCAGAGAGCTGCAAGAGCCTGAAGTAGCAGCATCTCTGACAAGTGCCATTTTCTCAGTTGCTTGGCAGTTCTAGTGCTGAAAATAAGAACCTCTACTTACCAAAATCTCTCTTCTTGTCTAATTACAAATTCCTGCTCAGAATTTCCCGTTACTTGTCACAATTTGATGATCTTGTCCTGACAAGACCATCTCTGTTCAGTAGTTGTGATCCAGGAACACATTTGAGAAGTTTCTGTGCTGTCTGCACTGTTGGCCTTAGGTTATTTTTTCCAAAAAGTTAAATACTGAAATAAGCTTTTGGGGAAGAGATGAGTTAGAGCTGTAACCAATAAGAACAACAAGAGGCCACAATTAAGTGACATTCAGAAAGTTTCAGGGCATGAATGATCAATTCTCCACCTCAGAGACCTCATTTCATTCTTTCCTGGCCTCATCTTCTGTCAATGTTTGGTGGCTTCTGTTTGCTTTGGGGAAAATCCAGTTTCACTTCACATAGTGCAGGCTGCCTTTTAGGAATATTTCAGATTGTAGTCATAATAAGATTAAGACCCAAATTTTGGTAAACATTTCATTAGGGCCTGTGCTATAAACATGGTTAAATATTTAGAGGAGATACAGGCAATTTTAGTGGACCCAGAAACTTCTTATTCTAATTTAGGTGCAACAGTTTATGTCTCTTTTAAGTATACCTGGTTAATGTGTAATTATTTAGGTAAAACTTCTAAATTTCTCCATTTTCAGACAGCAATGATTTATCATTCTTATATTCAGAAACTTCAGAATATTGACTTTCTTCTGGGAAGGAGAGGCGCTAGTTAATAGATTCCTGTTCTTTGCTTAAGAAAAAGAGGAGAGTTCTCCTTTCTTCAAAGCCTGGCATGGATGGGACAGATCAGTGTCTGTGCATGTATGTGTATGACCTTCTGAGGGAATAAAACATTGGAAGAAAGACTAATGCTGCAAAAGTAGGAGTTGAAAGAACATTTGTAGAAACACAGAAGTGCTTCCTAGTTATAGGCATGCAAAGATTTAAAATTGAGAACATTAGAAGTAAAAAGAACGAGGCAAAAAGCAGCAAGTGAGCTGCAATACTTTTTCCTAGTTACGATATAAACTCTCTATGTTTTGCCCTCAGTCCCTGCAGAGGGTCTCACTGAATTGGTTAGGCTGCAGAAATAGTGGTCAAATTTCCACCTGAGTAATTTAAGCTGTAAGGACAAGGTTTTTGAAATTAAGAATTCTCCTCTCAAGTTACTGACTGGTTTGTCATCACATTAGTTTGTTGTGTAAAGATGATTTTTTTTTGTAGACTCATTCTGTTTTATATTTGAAGGTAGCGTCTAAATTCTTCTTTGATCTGTTGTTTATCTTGACAATTAAGGGGTTTATTTCTCTGTTTCTGTGCTCATAACTGTAAGGCAGTAAACAGAATATGAAATAATCCTCTGATTACTGTTGCCTTGATCTAGGCATGTCTCAAAGGCTTGGCAGGGCTGAAGTAAAAGGCTCTGTCAAGGCACATCTGGTGTAAGAAGGAGTGGCTGCTGAAATAGGCACCCTTTGATTGTGAGACCCAAGACAGGTGTCCTTCTCTTCTCTTTTTTTATGCAGCTCTGGTGAGTTTCTACACACAGCCAAGTCCTCAGGCAGTGCAATTAAAAGATACTGCAGTTTGTTAGAGAGGTTGCTGTCTGGACTTAATGATGACTGCTTTGTCTTGGTTTGATAGTCTTTTCTGGTTAACATTGTTTAGAGTTTACTTACCTGCTTTGCCTTGGATTTCTTGAAAAAAGTTGTCCAGATATTTTTACTCTTTTGCTGTTGCTTTAAGGCATCTTCTTCTCTCTGCTTGGGACTATGTTTCTTTGGTAGAGTTACCTGCCTAGTCTTGCTTAATAAGTTTGATATTGGAATTGAAATCTGCAGTGACCCAGACCTTTCTAGAAGAAGATGACCAGGGATTCTTTTCTGCAGGTGCCCATTACAGCACATCCACTTGCATGTGAGCCACTGAATTAGGGAGCAGGTTATAACAGAAATATGTATCTTAGTCTTGCTGGCTATTAGGGACTGAACCTTAATTAAACCCCGTGGGGTGACAGTCTTTAAAAACACTTTTAATTACATAAGAGACCATCAGGACTTCTAACAATGACAGATGCAAACTACCATATTATTGGCCACCAGCCAAAGGCTCCATCAGGAACTGCTCTCCAGTTATACATGTGAGAAAGATCCAAGAGTGTGTGTAGCTTTGTTGACAGAGTAAGAGAAGGATTTGCAGGTAAGAGATGTTACAGACCTTGCTATTCTATCAGATGTGACAGTTGCTTAAAGGAGTTGTCTGAAAAGAGCAATTTTCAGAACTGATGTAATTTTGCCAATGAATACACACAATGAAATGTATGAATGAATTCCATGTAAACCTTTACTTGGAATGTTTATGATGCTCGTTTGTGGGATTCATCTAAATATTGACATTATATTTGTATTAAAAGCCCTTTTATTTCTCTCCCCCAGCTTTAAGACAGCAAAATGCTTCCTTTTTTTTTTTTTTACTCCTCTTTGTTTAATTTTCCTTGGGTAATTATTGGCACAGACACAAACATTTACATTTTACTGGTTTAGATTATAAAAGCTCTTACATAATACATTCTAAAATTACTGTGTGAAAACATCTCTCACTTTTATCAAAGTGAAATATGACACAGTAAAACCAGCAGGTATTTTATAACCCTTTTTCTTACTTCCTTGACATTCAGAGTAGTACTCTGACAGTTGAGTATGCTTTTTCATTTCTGTTCCATGTCCTGTAATCTAAGATGGAGGCCTCAAGGAGTAAAAGCAGTTTGCCCCATTTCTCGGTGTTGTCCTAGATTGGGCACTTTTTCTTAAAGCATGTTATTAAAATAATAGTTGTAAATGCAGCAGTCTAGCAACCACCAATCTCTGAAAGGCAAAACATTATTTCCCCATTTGCAGGGTGTGTTCCCAGTGTCTGAGATTTCAGTGCTGTGTTCAGGTGTCCTAGTGTAGTTAGTTTTCTTGGGGTTGAGGTCACTAGAAACAGAAAACTCAGTTTAATTTGTTTTCCCTCTGCCTTCTCCTTTCACTTTGTTTGCTGTTGTATAGACCAGGGCTTGCCAGCATCCTGCATAGGTGGGCTCTGCTTTACTTACCCCCTCTTTTGCAAAGTGGTTGGAGTCAGCAGAATGGCCTCATCCCACAGAGCAGACTTAGTATATTCTTACTGATTTGGAGTCAGATTCTTTTTTTTCCCATTTTAAGATGAATTTGTCACATCCTTTGCCCTTTCCTTGACAAAGCTGCGAGTCAAGTCATCATTAAAGGCAAAAGCTTAGCCAGCCATTCGTACCACTTTTTCCATGCAGTTCTGTCACCCTCATCACTCCTGACTCAGGCTTTTGTCACAAAAGGTAGTGGGTGTTTTCCTCAGTAAGTGAGAGTTGATAGGAAGCCACTTTGTTTCAATTTGAGTTCATTTTGCTCAGGGCAGAAGGCTACTAAATTGTCATATCACTTTTTTCTTTTTTTTTCTTTTTCCTACAAACTCCTTTTAATGTTAATATATCTTAGATGTGACAAAATTTAAACAAGCTACTGATGATAGAGATCATGACTTCATCAGGTGTAGCTTCCAGACTGCTAACATTATATCTGCATGCAAATAATTGCAACACCAATAGTTTTATTACCAAAGCAAAGTAAAAAGTGTAGAATCAGGTCCTGAAGCTCTGTGGAGTGAATACTGTTCAAGCTGTGCTCAGTACTGGAAATATTTTCAAGACATTAGGTAGCAAAGATTTTTCCAGGCAAGACATTTACTGTAAGTAAATACAGAAATCTTCAGCTCCCTTTGTTTTTCTTTCTGTAAAAATCTATGACCAAGGAAAGGCCTTTTACAGTGAGCTTAATTGTACTCCAAAGCTAGCTCAGATTGCTACAGTCTCAGTTAGTGAATCTGCATTTTTCTTCAGTGTTGGAAGTTTTAAAAGTAAAAAAAATAACGTCTGACTTTCTACAAAAGCAAAGAGAAGGTATGGCTCCACTACTAGAAGCCTGACAAGTACTGATGCATTTTGAATAATATTGCTGAGACTCCCATTGCTTTTCTTCCATGCTGTCAGGCACATCCTTTCCCAGTGCATCCTGACACTTGACTTCACTGGCGAGACAGCAGAAGTGTAACGCACAGAGGTAGAAAAGATCAGCTTATTTTAGACATTTCTGATACTTTCCCATCAGTTTGTGTCCTGAGAGTACAGGAGGGGACAACACTTGCGAGTTACACTGTACCTGAACACACCTTCCCTGTAGAGCATGGTCCCTGCTCCTTGCTTGTGTCCAAAAGCCTTAACAAGAGCAGGTGAAAAGGCAAGGATGGGCTCCCAGAAGGAGTCAGTGTTTCCATGCTCCTCTTGTTCAAGCATTGCTGCTAATGGTTTGTACATAGATCAGGATGAGTCAATTGTTAAAGTATCAGAAGTCACACAGACTTTTATTTTTAAAGGGGGTGGAGTGCAGAAGGTGTTGAGTTTGTCCCTCACATGTAGGGATTATGTCTCTTAAAAGCAAAACAAATCAGAACCATGGGCTGTTTGATGGCAAATAATGTATATAATCAGAACAAAGCATGGATGTACAGACTGCTTTCACTATTCTACATTTGCTCTGTAATTGTGTGTACATACCCTTTTATGCTAAGTGCCTCATCTTCCATGAAAGTAATAATAGTTTAACTTTCAACTGTGCCTTAAGGTTTGTTGTTCAATTCATGTGTTTTAGTTAATTTGCAAATCCTGTTTGAGTTAGAATTATCTGTACTATTCAGAATTTAATGAGACTTCCTGTGGTAGAACAAATCTACTTTGAATCTTTAGTGCATGTAATGAAAACACACGCCTCCCAAAAGTTGGGGCTTGATCATTTAGTTGCCTTTTTTTAGTGTTTAGACGCTAAAGAATCTGTTGTTTGAACTGCTTTGCATTGTTGTAACCTGAACTGACTATAAAATCTGATTTCTGACTTTTCAACTCTAGGAATCTCTACCACCTGTCCAGTTTGACTGGAGTAGCAGTGGCCTTACTAACCCTTTAGATGGTACGTCTCTCCGTAGAGCCTCTAGCACCAGAGCTAGAGATAAGAAAGCTACAAAGTTCAGACAAACATCTATCTGCTGATTATTTTTTTAATATATACACACACACATATATAAAAATATATATATAATATTTATTTCTTACTCCTAACTTTGGAAATTCAGGCTTTCTTTCTGATTAACAGTGCCCCTATCTGAAGTGTTACATAGTCTGAAAAATACTAAGTTAATTATTATTTAAGATTCCTGCCATATGCTAGTGACACAGTGGCAATATTAACCACTTCATTATGTATAAGTGGAGATTATAATGAAACTGAACAAATGAGCATTTTAGATTGAGGAGTTTTACTTCTTGAAAGTATTTTTCACCAGTCAGCTATCTCTTTAGACATCCTTTGAATGACAAACTTGTGTATAGTGGCTACTTCAAAGCACAATATTTTAACCACAAACTGTTTGCAAAATATATACTTCTTGAGCTAAAAGTTTTCAGATTTAAAGATAATTTTATATTTAAAAAATGTGACTTCATCCATTATCACTTTTGCTTACACTGAAGACCTAATTATAGCTGATACATTAAAGAGGTAGCTACAAACCTGTTTGTACTGTAAATATATATAGTTATCATATAAAAGACCCTTCACCTATGTCTATTTTAATAGCAAAGTGAGTTGTGCCACTGCCTCCAGTGTCAGAAATGTAAGTGCATACAAAGGAAATAAAACAAGTTTTAGAAACTTGTTTGATTGACAGACTAGAAACCTGTAAAAAAGCTGCTACCTTTACGAGGAGCCTGCTGACAGCAACTAATTTGTGACATGCAAGTCATTCAGAGGCGGGCTCAGATAAACAGCATCTCTTCCTGCATGCACTGGTGTTGCCACACTGTGTTGTTTCAGAACATGTGGGATGTAAGAGTTTGGATAGCAATATCATGGTGCTGAAGGAAAGCCTGGATGGACCCTTTTGCTGTTGTCTGGTGTCTTATTACTTCAGTCAATCATCATGCTTTCTTTTTAACAAACAACTTTAAAATGTATCTTGGTTTGATTTCTGTTTTAGTACTAAAGGGGAACAGTATAATTTACCAGTGAGGAACTGGACATAAGAGTGGCATTTGTTACCCAGTGGTCACACTGCTTTAAGATAATCATAACTGATACCTTAAAGCTGCAAAATAAAATTTTAAAGGGTTTTTTTTTTCTTTTTGTTCTTTGCTATTTGAGGATTTGCTAAGTCTTCCTGATGAAAGAATGGCTTTTCATTTCAGTGAGGGGAGAAAAAGCCCACTGTATTTAACTATCAATTGACCTATATATTGTTTCCCTTTAACTGATCACCTCTTTCTCTCTGGGTCGTGCTGGTTCCCTTTCATTTCTAGATTGAAATAAATATCTCTATTTTAAAGTTACTAGTGTTGATTTCCTTGCTGCATTGTACATGAGGAAATGTGCACTGAATTAAGTTGTTAACATTCTAGAAGGTACAAACTAATACTGTAAGCATTGTTTTCATGTTGATTTTTAAATTGCGTACTGAGTACTAATTATAACTTGCATGTTCAAGTGTGTGTCTTACCCCTTTTTACACATAAACCCCTCCCTTGGCTTACCTTCTATATGGCTGCCTACCAACACGGTCACTGAATTTCAAGCTAGTGGAGGTTCCACTCTTCTGAACCTTGATTTCTTTGGGCCCGTGGATGACAGTAGCTCTAGCAGCACCACCACAATCCCAGGTCAGCAGAGTGTTAAAACCACAACTGTAAGAATATAACGACTTACTAAAAGCATGAGCACATCACTTGACTTTCCTACAAACAAGGAGAAATTTTACATTGCATTTCTCTAAAATGTCTTTCTACTGCGTTTGTTTTTTTTTTTCCTTTAATCTGTGTTCTGTTTTCTGGTGTTTTGTATCGAGTACGAAGTATTTAAAAGGTACTGTCAGCTCTATATTTGTCACGTGCTGAAGGAATGAATGGCTTTTATGCTCTTGCAAAATAAGATGTTAAAACACTTGGTTCAGATGAGAAATCCTGGAAGTTAACTCTTCTAAGCTTTTAAGGAAACTTGGAAAATGGTGTAGATGTGACAATTCCTAAAATATGAGGCTTGCTCTCTCCTCTGAATGAGAGCCTCCGAATTATAGGATTATGATGCTGTTTGGAAGCTCTGTGTGAATATAAATTTGCAGAGCTTGATACATCACAACCCTGCTGGGGTTTGCTGCTATAAATTTTTATTTTGTGTGAATTACTAATATTAATGATAAAGTGAAAAAAGTGTTTTAACAGCATTTATAATAGAAAAGGATACAGTTGCATGTTTGTGGGACATTAGAAGTTCATGAATGTTAATTGTGAAGCCAAAACACTTTACCTGCAACTCACTCCCTTTAAAAAGGAGATGAAAATACCACTCTCTCATTGAGTAATGTGTGAAAGTAATTGAATTGATTTATCTCATGGTTTTGACATGCTCTTAAGTATTTTGCATGAGGTTGTGAAAAACCTACACTTTGAATAAATCTCTGCAGGAGTTGAAGGGAACGTTTTGGGCATTTATTCCAGTGCATAGGTTAAAATGGTAAGGCAAGTACTCTTTCAGTACAATGCCTGAAGCCATGATAATCGATTTCTTCATAGAAAGGATATTTTTCCTCTTAGTGATTTTCATTTTAAAAAATCAGTTCTTAAGATGTTGGAGGTTCTCCCACATTTCAAATAAGTGATTATAATTATTACTGTGTTTTTTGGTCTTAGCAACACACTTTTTTGGTTTTGAAATCTGATCACTGAAGGCAATTTTGTGGCATGGCAATCTAAATACCTTTTTATTCCACCCTTGAGAAATGTCATTACCAGATGAAAGCTGGCAGGTTTGTCATGGAGGTGATAGCTAGTACAGTCAAGGTGCTTGAGTCTTACAGATTCTTTTGTGTGTGCAAGTCCACTTGCACAAGTCACCTCTTCCCAGTACATGTATTATTGCTGGTGCAAGTGGCATGCACACTGGAAGGGATTTCTGGAGGAAGACTCTGTTAGCCTTTTATTGCATTTTATGTTGTTGTTTCATCAAGTTACAGGTATTATCACTTTCCCTGGTATGCCCTACAGTGCCTATTTTTGTTTGGTTGGTTGGTTTTTTTGATTTGGTTTTTCTTTCCTTCTGACTTGTTTCTGGGAAAGTCATTTGTTTCATGGCTTGCAGCTTGTGTGTTTGTGTGTGTGTTTAGGAGCTTTGTGTGGGGTTTGGTTGGCTAACTTTCCTTCAATATCTCATTAAGGTTTTGCAGTGCTTTCCTTAAATACTCTCTCATCATTTGAATAAAATGGAGAATATGCAACTCTTAAAAAAATAAATAAAATAATTGAAAGACAAATTGCTAGATCTTTTGGCTTAAAGAAGAAACTTTTATCAATAGTAGTTTATTCTTTCTTTGAAGGCCTTAGTTTTACTTGCTGTGGATCAACACTGCATTCTTCTCATTCTGATTTCATCAGTAGCCAAAATAACTTTTTAATAAAAATTTGCATTCTGCACCATGAACAGGGAGTTACTCATTTCTACTATGTTTCCACAATTCAGTGTATTGTTTTATTTTTCATGTTAAGAGTTTAACATAAATGTAGCTGAGTAAGAGGTGCCTTAAGAATAGTAAATTGAGCAGTGACATCTCAATACCGTGAAAATGAATTCAGGACTGTAAATGGGAATATCTAAATGATGTAATTTATAAGGTTGCATTTAGTATTTGTTGCAGAGTTGCATGTCAAAGGGCTCCTCGTTTCAATTAGCTCTCCAATTGTACCTTAATGGGATTTCTCAGGCTTCTGCAAGTCAAAGTGTATTTCTTCAAGGCTTCCTCTCCCTGACTGAAAGTGGATATTTTATGGAATATTTGGGCTTTTTCCTCTTTCCAAGTTCTGTAAACATCTGACAGTACTGAAAGTCTTGGTATACTGGTCTCGGGACAGTACATATTTTGATATTTTGCATGGAACTGGATCAAATTAACTTTGAAAATCCAGACTTTGAAAAGATGTATGTTGAAAAGGACAGCTGATTAATTTCTAATCAGTTCATATGATATGGAACAAATCTCCTCCCCACTTCCTGCAGCTTAACCAGATGATTTTCTTAATTTTACATTTTGGTCAGCTTAGTTTCCTTACAATAAAAGAGGAATTAACTGGTGCCCAAAGGACAAATGGTCAAGACACTGCTTGGGGAGAGCTCATGCAAAGCAGGCCTGGGGATGATTAACATCATCTGTTAGCACATGCAGTGCTGCAGGTACTGGTGGTAAAGGTAGGATAATAAGCGCAGGCATTTATTTTATTTAGCAATCTTTTGGTGTCTGTAAAACACAGTGTTTGTGTACAAAAGTTCTATGCAGTTTTTGAAAAATACTTAAAATTGTGAACGGCACGTGTGCACACTTCATTGAAAGTCACAAAGCATAACATATCTGAAACTGTAACTAGGGAAATATCACCAGTTTAAAAGGCTTCTGAGCAACAAAATTTGTTATAAGAGTCTTTCCTCTTGATTTATTTTGATAGTTCTAATTCCTAGAGATTTTTTTTAAAGAAATAATACATAATAGCTGGAAATTCTAGAGCTGCTTCCTACTGAGATATGATGCTTGATGCTAAACAAGTAGAATTTAACTCATACATGTATATTTTTTGGATAAAGGTTTCCACTGTTTGCAGTGTTTCCAGAATGACCTCTGCTGATAAAATTTGAAATCCATTCCCTACATATGTGATGTCAAAAGGCAGTGTCTGACTTAAGATACCTGAAACCAGGAATTCAAGGCTGAAATCCAGATACTTAAATGCTTTAGAGATAATTGAGAGATGAAAAGGGAGAACAAGACTAAAAGTTTTGGTAGTACTATACATATTAGTGTGTCACTTTTTTAATACCATTCAATTTCTGTGTTTCATAAAAGCTGTTTTTCCTCACTTCAAACTTCAACACAGTCCCAGTGAAAAGCAAGATGCTAAATACACTCTAGTACATGCCAGTGTTTGTAATCTCAGTGAAGGGTTGGTCCCTGGTAGCATGCAGTGTTCTTCCAATACAGGCAGTTGAGTTGAAGTAATTGAAACAATCCATTTTGACACAGCTGACACCTTTACAGACATTTCACGCTAAAAAGTAAATCAAATTGTTTTTGTTTACTCATAGACTGAGACCATGTATGCCAGGCTTCATCCAAGGTGTGTGTGTTTTGTAGTACAACTAAAAAAGTTGCTGAAAAAGGATGGGAGAGAGGATGATGCTTCAGAAACACAAACATGTTCTGTCATGTTCTTTTCACGTATCTTGAAATTATAAATGATTCAGATGTTTACAGAAAACAGTCTCTAGCAAGTTGGTCTGTGACTAATTATGACTGTACTTGCCTCCAACCGTCACTGATTATTATTTTGTACTACAAGGTGTGGATCCTGAGTTGTATGAATTGACAACCTCAAAACTGGAAACTTCCAATGCAAGCAACAGAGTGACAGATGCATTTGCAAGACTTATGTCCACAGTGGAGAAGGCAAGCACGTCCACAAGGTACATACTCTTCCCTGCACATTTGTCTTCTGTTTCTAAGGGTGATGTGAAATGTGAGGTATGAATGTGTGTGCTGGTTGAGGGCAAAAGTTCCTGAATGATCAAAAGCCTTCAATTTAATAATTAAATTTTAATTCTGAAATTCACTGTGCTGTAGCTCATATTTCAAATTACCATAAGGCTTTAAAATACGATGGGAAAGAGTTCATGAACTGAAAGAAAAATAACACCAGGACAGAAGTTGTAAAGCTGAAGCTGAAGACTGAACTGGAGGAAATGACTTTCTGAGCTGGTTCCTAAAAGTGGCAGGGTAAACTGAACCATGCAGTTCAGAGCCCTAGGACTGTGACAGAAAACTCCCCTTGGACCTCTCTGTAATTTATAAATACAGAATGTTCCACAAGTTAAATGATAAAACAGACTAATAATTACAACACTATTTGTCCCTTCACAGATATTTCTAGCACCTGTCATAACTTCAGTGACCAAACATCAGTTTAGTTTTGAGATGCTGCAGGCTGAGGAACAAGCATGTAGTTGGTTTAGGATGTCCTTTCTGCTTCAATGGAGCACGTGAAGTAGTTTTGTGCCTTTTTTATGGTAGAATCTATAGAAGGTCTTCAGGCGTCAAATGTCTGTCTTGAAGTCTGGTCTGTTGAATGGGTACAGAATAGTATCTCCCTCCATTTGTAAGCTTGTATTCTTGGGGTTTTTTTAATATGTATCTTAGCAGTAGGATCCTAAACTGTCTTAACATATAATTATTATCTGTGGCCGTTAAAAGAATGCTGAGGGATGCTCACCAAAGTAAAATATTGGTGTTTTGGAAGTGTGTGCCTCAACGTGAAACAAACAGGTGGTGACATAATCTTGCTTTAAGGTTTATTCAGCACTCTAAAACTAGATGTGTTTTTGTGCAGCAGGGAACTTAAGAAGAGGCACAGGAATGGTGGGAGAGAGCTGGCTTGCTTCAAATTGCTAAAACTATAATTTATTTTAAAGATGTTCCTTCACTGAGAAAACTATCCTGCTAGTTTTCCTGCAGTGATAATTTTGAGAGTGAATATGGAATAAAAACGATCAACAAGCCATGACATTTCTAGGGAGAACCACTAGAGGGAACTCCCTACTTCAGTGCTGATTTTTGGGTCTCTGCTTTGGGATTGCCTCTTTTTCTATCCCTGGAGTGCATGTACTCTTCCTGGAAATAGAGTAGAGGAAAAGTTTGACTTTCATGTATTAGAAAACACAGTTGAAATAGTTTTGCATTATATTCTAAGCCGAATTTAGAAGTAACTGCAGCAGGACATGCAAACTCCAAATGTATCTTTCTTTTATTTCCATTCATAGTTCTGTACCTGCCTGCTCGCTTTAAGATATCTTAGCTTAATTTCTCCCTACAAAGCACCAGGGAAGTCTGCTTTGCTTAAATGAGTGCTAAGCTTCATTTTTCTGTATTGTTGGTTTTTTTGTATGAAGGGCTTGGATTTTTTTTTTCCAGTGCTTCCACAATGCACTTGAAAGCTCTTACTTGTGCACTTAAGGCTCTTTATCCAGCTGTCAGAGTTCTTCCCCTGTTCTGGAGAGCATTGCTTACCAATAGGAAGAGATACTAGATCTGTGGTGTAGCAATCTGTCAGGCAGAAGAGAGAGGCAGGGGACTTCAGGCTTGGGGGTTAGGTTCAGACACATACAGGGATTAGCTGTTTTAAAGAAGCTGCTCTCAGTGTTTAATACATTTTATATGCTTTTGTCAGCTCTGAATTTTAAAAAACATCAAGTGCTCTTTTCCTTCTTGATTTCATTCTCTCCAAAAGAAAAGCAGTTTGTTTTTTCGAACTAGAGGCCTTCAGATAAATAATAAGGTCTTATCTGAGCAATATGCCAAATATGTTGCAGAATGTTAGCTTTTTGTAATAAATGTTTTTCTTTTCAAACTTTTTTTATTAATTTGTAATGAACTGAAGCTTCTCTGAGCTCAGGATCTTTAGGGTAAAGTTTAGAGTGAAAATACCATTGTTCAGCTGTAGGATGCCATGTGAAGAGTCACCTTTGTCTAAAGTAGCCCCATCTTTTGCTTGCAAAGCCATCTCTTGAACCAGTAAGTCAGTTTTTCAGAAGAAAGGTATTGGGAGAGGAGGGGGAAACTCCCCCCTCAGCTTGGCCCTGAAACCTTGACAGCAGCAGTAAGTGCTGAAGGTCAGGGATCCAGTACAGCATTCCAGAAAGACTCTGCAACCTTGCCTGCTTCCATAGGATTGGCAGAGATCAAAAGTTTATCTGCTGTCTTCTTGAAGGAAAGCAGAGCACTGATACTTTTCCAAGAAATAGCCAAAACCTGGATGCAAACTGGAAATGCTCCTTGGGGACGGTGTTGGATGGAGCAGACTAACTCTTAATTGCAGCATGTTTTTAGAGTGCCTTTCTCTAATCAGCTCGTTGTTGCTGATAAAGCCTGGCCTTGCTGTGCTATCCACAAAACCCTCTGCAAACACGAGACATGACTGAAGTCCTGAAAGACGCGAATGCTGCAGGAAGGGGCTGGAATGCAAAACACAGCAGTGAGGTGTGAGTGACGCATTGACAAAGCATTCCCTATTTCTTGCTAAATTATCTTCCAGCAGCTTTCCTGCCCATCCGTCTGGCTCATTTCTTGCAGCTTAGTCTTCACATGCCTATGAAAAAGAAACTTAAAGCCCAGAGGTAGAGGCGCTGGCACGATTGCCTGGGTAGGGGCATCCTTTCTGTCCCCTGTCTTGGGAGAAAACATAACCTTGTGTAGGAGAAGAGGTGGCTGGGGACAAAGTGTGCTGTAGAAAATAGTTTTAAAACCTGAATGAGGCAGAGACCTTGTTTTGAGCGAAGGCTGGGTCATTCCATGGTTTAGTAATCAAAAGTCCTGGTTTCAAAGCAGACAGAAGTCCTGCAGCTGCCATTGACAGTCTGCTCACTTGGGTGTCTGTTCTTTAAGCTGTGGTGTCTAGACATTAGGAGTGCATGAGCAGGAGAAGCTCTGCAATGCCCCCCTCCACCGACCAGCATTCAGCAAAGGAAGCTCTTGACAGTGGGAACATCTTCAGCACAGGTGGTGACTGAAATTAATGCAGTAATTTCTCTTGCCTCTGTCAAGGGGCATCACAGTTGTTAGGCAGTTTGGGGAGTTTTCAGGCTAAAACCTGTCTGCAGTGATGATGCTACTTTGTCTTTTAAATTTAGAGTTACTGAGAAATTCTTTAGGGTTACCCTGATGATATTTGCTACCCTAAGTGTTGATTGTTACCCAGTAGGGTCCTTGTAGTGTCCAGTTTTATTACATTGCAGAGGAACCTGCCCTTCTCCATTGAGGAATGGAGAATTCATCCTTTTCTGCAAGGAGATAATTTCAAAAAAGGGTTTGAGCCTCATTACCAAGTGATTGTATCTATAACTCTGTCTTGGTCATAGTTAAGTAACTATATATAGAGAGAGAACATAGTTAAGTTTGTTGTGTTAGTGTGTTAGCTTGTCCTTCTTTATAGGTACCTTTTACACTGCAGGCTAAGTAGATAAATTATTGCAAAGGGCCTCCATCCTGGAGAGCAACCTTCAGTAACTGGGTGAAGTCAGCCCTGACTGGGCTCACTGGTGTGCCTGTTCTGCAGTGATGTTCCTGTGATAAAGGTCTTGCCTGTGACCACCAAATAAAATGCACTGCCTCTGGAACCCAGCAGTGCCATTTCTTGGCATGCCATGGTTGAGCAGGGGAGGAAGAGGCATATAAATAGCAAGGAGTGTGTGAGCTCCATCTCGCCTGATTAACAATTACAGGAACATCTCCTAGTCAGCCTCTTCCTTTGGCTTCCTCTGTCAAACACTCCTTTGTTAGCTCTAAGTCCTTGATCACCAGGAGTTTGTACCTTTAAGAGGCTTGTGGTAAGTGATTATTAATAGTGGCACCAGATACTGATAACGCAGTGGTGGGTGAGAACCGCATTTCAACAGCTCAGAGATAGTCCTTTGAGTGCAAACAGAGCTGACTGTGAAGTTGCTAGAGGAGGCACATATTGGCTCTCTGCTTCTTCCTTCAGTAAATCCAGCACACAGCTTTGTTCGTCCTCCAGAATTTGGTAATCTGCCTAGTCAGTAGCTCATGAAATTCCACTGCAGCAGAGAAAAAAAGGGTATTGCTATTCTGGTGAAGGTAAGTCAGATTTAGTATTTACACTGCCTCACATCTAGAGAACTTCCATCACGTGGAGATTTCAAGTAGAAAACAAAAGTGATAGCTCAGTGTCAGGGGTAAGTTTGATTCCATCTCTTAGAAATTCTAAGACTGCTGTAGCCCCTTGCTTTCCCCTGAGCTGTGATCAGCTGAGGAAGCAATCCTTGTGGGTGCTGACCAGAGAAAATAGAAGTACATGCTGCTCCATGAGCAGAGTGGTCATTGCCCTCTCATGGGCTCTGTTTAAAGTTTGTAGATAAGATACAGAAAGAAAACTCCTGGAGTGTTCTAGGGAAAGCAGTTTATTTGGTTCAAGCCTGTTGTCTCAGCTTTTTGTCCCGAAAGTGATGGAGCTTATTCAGCTAGAATTTCTTGCATTGTTACAGGACTTAGCAGGTGCCTTTTTGGAGCTGGAATAATGTTTGATGGAAAACTGAGTACTTATAGTAGTAGGTAGGCAGTGTTCTTCGAAGGTAAGCCAGATGTCTGTAAAGTATGGACGTTTAGGCAGGGGAAGGGGGGGGTCTGTAACAGTCTGAGCCATAGTTCATTTTACTTGGGAAGTGTGAGTTTTTTGCATAATAGTGAGAACCAAGTGACATGGGATTCAGACCTCTTTATTCATTTGTGCTCAGTAATTCCTGTGAATAATGCAAAAGGCAAAGTAAACCCCAACAATTCCCAAGCTGCTGTATGTATCAACATGGCTCCTCGTACTACTGCACTTCAAAGCAAGGAGCTGCACATTGTGAGCCACTTTTTGCTGCTGAGTCCTGAGGGAAAAGTGAGTTTGTGGATCACAGCATAGAGTGGCATGATGTATAGACTGAGAACAGACATGTTGGAAACACAGCATAAGTACTTTTTTGTTTTAAAATTATTGAGAATGTCCTTTTAAGATTTTTCTACTTTATTTTTGGAGGTTGTACCAGATTTAGGTAGTTTAGAACCAATGCTCCTATTGTTTTATCTCTAGAACATAGGCATGATTGTCTCTTCAAGTGAGTCTCTTCACTCTTGAACTTGCCAAAAAAAGAAAAAATTATATATAAAAATTATCATTTGAATAGGACTTTTTTTTCCCTTATTGCAACAATATACACAGGAACATTTCTCTGACTTTCTATGTTAACACATTACTGGTAGGCAGGTAGGTATTATAACATTAGACTACCTTCAAGTAGCTTACAGAAGTGCCTGTCAGTGGGAGACAAGCTGACAGAACATTGCTTCAATCAGTGATTCTTTCAGTGATCCCAGGGATATCAGGTGCTGGATTAATGCACTTTGTTCTTTTCTTCTCAACAGGAAGCCTAAAAAGGAAGAACATCTTAGTGAAGAGGCTGCCAAGGTGATTTCTAGCCTTCCTGACTTAACTTTCATGCATGCCAAGGTGTTGATGTTCCCAGCCACATTAACACCTTCAACAAGCTGCCAAGAAAAGGTAGACTAAAGTGATGTGAATTGGACGTTTTCTATTGATTTTTTTCCTTCCCTCTGTGGGTCATAAAAAGCAATCTTGCTTTAATTAAAAAAAAAAATCAAGTTCAGATGATTTGTTGGTAAGCAGCACTAGAAAGGTATACATAGTAATGTATATTTATTTACATACTGGAGTCCTAAATTTATATTAGAGAAAAATGTAAATAATTGGGGGTAAATCTTTTTGAAGATCTATTCTTTTTGTTGTGCTGGGCTGTATACATTTATGTCTTTGTGAAATACACTGGTGGTGTCCTTCTTACAAAACTTCAAAAAGTTCAAAAAAAAAAGTCCTGTAAACACATAATGAAAATTTCAATCTTCACAATCTGTGAAGTACCCCCTTTAGACTTTCAGATTGCATTGAGCAACTTTTTCTTTCCTGCGTATATTAAGACACTTTTGCTGGAAAAAAAATCAAAAGGTTATGTTGGCCCTGTGTGGGTTTTTCAGTTATTGTTTCTTTAAAACCCAGTAATTTCTTTTGTGTTTTAACAAGCTTAAGATGTGTTTTTCCTTTTCTTTTGCCCCATCCCCTCCCCCTGTTTGATTGGTTGGCTGATCAGTTTTTATGTTCTTGAACTTCAATAGTATGGCTCTGTCACTATATAGCCTTTTGAAAGGTATGCTGTCAGTAACTTCTTGTTCCAGTTATGGATTACTGTCTGAACACTTGATTTTTTTGGGTCATTAGAAGGTTGTCTGCTTTTAATCAGTTTGATTTGGAAAAGAAGGACCAAAACAATATGAATGTCTTACAATGAAATTTACCTGTTAAAAATTTTTATGTTCTGTTGTACCACTATTCTTGTTTGATTTTGCACAGTGTAAAATGACATAATCATAGATTGCTATGGTTTTAGGCTGTATATACAGTAAAAAACTATGGGTTGTAAATGTCTGGGGAAATTCCTATGGAAAAAAGAGAGCTATGTCGAAGAACCTCTAAAAAGGTCAATATGCATGCCCAAGGTCTTTTGAGATTTAAGTGTGTAAATTTCCTTTTAGCTTACACAAAATAAAATAATTTAAAAGATACATATGTAGTACAGCCTGCTGTCTTTTTATACAGAATGTATGCATTAGTCACCTTTCTGTGGATAGTGAATCGATGCACTGCAGTAACGGTAAGACCTTCCAATTTGTGTTACTCAATCCCACAAACCACACCTGGCAGGACCCTGCAGACTTTCCTTTAATTGTCCTCTTTACCATGTTTTGATTTAGTCTCTCATCTCTGACTCCAGCTTGCCTTCTGGCTTTTGTAAGGCAGTGTGGCTCATGATATTTTGGGTTAGAGACTTGTTCAAAGTAGTTGGCAGTAAAACAAACACCAGTTATGGTGAGGTGAGAAAGGACAGCTGGTTTTGCCTATTTCTTAGCTAGAAATAAAAATGTAAACACAGCTACTGCTTCTTAAGTCTTCTAACACATTAGCTTGCCCTGTAGCTCTGGCAGCAACATCTCTTCAGAGGGTCTCAGTGGACTGTCTGCAGGTAAGGCATGTTCTGGGTACTGATATTTCTTGAGGGGGCACAGACATAGACTCTCCCATGTCTAACCTCTGCTGTGTGCACAGCTCTTTAAGTGCTCAGTAGTCATCACCAATTCATCACTTAACTTCTAGTTCTGAGAAATCTCCGGTGTGTTTTCTTACCTGTTCTTTGAATTCTTTATTGTCTGACAGCACTTGGGTCAGAAAAGCTCGAGTTTGGTGTCATTAGCTGGGTAAGCTGAATTGTTCTTGCCAAAAGTAGCTTTTTACTTCTTGAAATGCCCTTGAGACACGAGTGCTGGGGTTCCATCTCTGTGAATGCAGGAGTTTCAGTGAGTGGTGGCTGCACAGAATCGAGAGAGCAGCAGCTCCTATGCCTATGATAAAGTTAATTTGTAAAGGCTAAATTGTCTCCTTTGCCCTCTAATTAGTACTGCAATGTACAATGCTGTGGTATCAAACTGCACCCTGTTAGAGCAGCGAAGGTTTATGCAAAAGCCATCTGCTTTTCCACGTAGCCCCAAACCCACTTCTGTTTGCTGTTTCTGCAGATTTTCATTACAGTACTGACTGCATGCCTGTTACATGTCAAAATTAGCTCTGCTAATCTCCCAGGTTTAGCATAGTATTCTTTAGTGCATGCTTATTATATCATTCAGTTCTGGTGCTGGGCTGCTGTAGGTTAAAATTGGTCCCTTTGTTTCCATGACTGTGGCGTGTCCCTTGGAGCCTGAGCAGTGGGATAGCTGCAGCAGAGAGCTATAGCTATTGTTTCAAGGAGAATATGTTTAGGAGCTGACTCATGATCCTTGTCTGGCAGTGAGTGGACTGAAGTATTAAGGAGAGGTGGGGGTGGAAGTGCCAGCTGCAAGTTGATCTTTAGTCTCCTCACAATTGCCTCCAGAGGCAGCTGCCCATTTGTCTTCCCGTCTCCGAGTGCAGTTCTGGTGGCCTGCCGTGGATGGGGGAGGGGGGAAAAAGAGATTTCTATTGTGACTGATGGACCAATCTGAAACTTTGTGAAACCTGGTATTACCCGGAGTGTGTTTATGGGGTTTTTATGTTCTTTCTGCCCCAGGGGAAAAAAAATGCATCCCACAGACCTTCACACTGCTGAAAGACATAAAGCTTACATCCAAATTCAGCCTTTTGAGGTGGATGCCTTAAAATGCAGCACTGCTTTTTGTCTCGTAGCTTGTTGTCTTTTTTCCTTGCCCATGGGATGGACAGACAGGATCCTCTGCTCTCTCCTGTCTTGTACACGCAGTAAGTTCTGTCCAACAGATCCGGCTGCATCAGGATCCCGCTGTTCCCATTGACATGGCATGGCTTATCTAGTTTAATCTTGCCAGTAGGTTTATGGGCAGGATGGTAATTGATACTTTCTGCACAAGTGTGCTGCTGTGCACTGTCATCAGGCATGTCAGTGTGCATCACTTTCACTCCAGAACTGGTGTCATGTAGTAGCGAGGTGCTCGTGTGCCCGTCCAGCAGAAGCAGCAGAGGACACTCGGTTCGGATGCAATTGCCTGAGTTGGCACCTGGCCACCAAGCAAAGTCCAAAGATCCCACTGTGAAGCGAGCTGCAGGCTCCTGAATGACTGCTGAGAAGAGCTGGACTCTGCCTGTGTTATCCAGGAGACTGCACTCTGACACTCAGGAGTTCAGCACTGCCTTGCCCACAGCATCACCACGCACTGCAGGTGTGAGCAGTGCTGCCATGCCCACAGCACTGGGGACACTGAGGCCTTCTCAGAATATTCACCAGCTCGGCAGATTCATTTTGAGATGCCAAAAGTAAAGCCTGCAGATAATGTATGTAGACGCCCTCATACGCAATTAGTGTATGCTGAAGTTAACTCTTCTTCACGTTGAATTGTTGTACAGAATTTTACCTGGTAATGAAATTGTCATGTGGGAAGTTTTGTTGCTGGGCTGCTGCGCTTGGGCTGAATATCCAGCACTCTTTATAGCATGTGAGAGAGACTTAGTTCAGTGTGTGTGAGATGGATCACTCTTGGTCCAGCCATTTGTATCTGGGTGCAACCTTTCTGTGCCAGCTCGGCACCTCTGCATAATTGTCTTTTAAATTTCAGAGCACTTACAAAATACAGGATAGCTGCAAAATAGAAATCCTATGGCATCTAATAATTACACAGCATCTGCTAGAAGTGTCTGCTACACAAGCAGAGAAGTTTTTCTTCATCTGGCCTCCATGCCAAAGAGCACAGCCATGAAAGGCAGTGAGCAGCCTGGTCTGCTCCCTCAGGAGGACCTGGAAGGTGGAAGGAGATAGCAGGAAACAACAAATTCAGATTTAGAGGGCTAAAAACCAGGGAAGAAACTGGAAATAAATACAAAGCAGGAGCACGAGAAAAGCTCTGAACAGAGAAGTAAGATGGTGGAAGCAGGACTCACAGTACAAGCAGCTGGGATAGCTCTAGGAAGAGCAGGTGGTGGAGAAAGTGGGATACAAGTGTGAGGAGCAGGAGCATTTGGAGAGAAGGGAAAGCCTGGGATGGATTACAGGTGCACACACTGTGCCCACTGGCTGCTTTTCTCCAAAACCTGGAACTGAGCCTCAGAGACCCAAGTGCCGCAGTTACTGTACTGCAAAGAAAATGTGTCAAACCCATGGGGTGAGTGTGCATTCTGTGCTATCAATTATTTTGGATAGAGAGCTGGACTGCAGACATAAGGGATTTAAATGCAGCTGCTGGTGCCTGTTTTAGGATTGATACATGTCCAGATGTTAAAATACCTTTTTCAAAAGTTATCTTTAGATAAGGAGGTACGTTTTAAATCCAGACCGTAGGTATAAAATCAAATCCTCCAAAGCAAAGCTCTGCCACTGTGATTTGGAACTGCAGCTTCAGTCGTGTCATGTATCTGCAACGTGACAGTTGTTACTTACATATCCTCCTGTCTTCACCTGATCCTTGCCTCATGCCTTGTGCAGATTTATTCTCTGAATCAGCATAGTGCAGTGAAACTCCTCTCTGCAGGGCCCCTGCTTCATACAGCTGAAGAGAATGGATGGCCTTATGTGGAAATCGCAGAGAAGCCACAGTGGAGTGCAGTGCTTTCCTGGCTGGAAGCAGCTGGCCATGCCAGCTTTTTTGCAGGAGGTCATTTGTGCACTTCTGTCACTTGGTGCCCAGCATGAGTTGCCTGATTGGGATGTGCAGAAATGCTAATTTCCCTGTGATGCAGCTCAAGCAGTTAGGAGCTTTGCTTGTTTGATATACAGTCATGGCTCTGTGACACTGGGGGCTCAGGAGCATGTGTGAAGCACCCAAAACTGATGAAGCTCTCGTTTTTGTGTTGTCAGCCTGTATTTAAAACTGTAAGACACGTTGCTAACCCTGTGTTACAGCCGGCCTGCAGAGATTACCTCTGTTTGAACTGCCATGCTCCTCTTTGTCAGCAATATCTGAGAAGGACTCAGCTGATACAGGTCTCACACACATCTCAAAGGCATAGAGGAATGTTGACTGTCTTATGTCTGGATTCACTATATGGTCACCAAGAAAAGTATGTTCCTAGTTAAGGGTTTCTGAATCCCCCTCTGCAGATTCATGGATTCTGTCAGGACCCTACTCACCTAGCAGAGGTTCCTAGTGCTGCACTCCACATAGTGATTGGATTGTGTGCTTTAAATAAGGCTTGGGACTACTTCTGGAATATGAAAAAGTACTTCTCATTGAACTAAAAGTCACTGTGGTCCTGTGGAAAACTAGATAATTGAAAGGAGAGTCAAAAGTAAGGTACTGTGTGTATTTTAATGTTTGCCTAAGCAGACTTAGTGATTCTTCAGGCATGGTTTTCCCTATGCTTGATGATCTTTTTGACATAATTTTGTATGTGTAGAATATGTACCTGTTGTGTGCAATAAACTAATCTGAGGCATCAAAATGAAGCTGCCCCTCTAGGGCTGTATGTCCTGTGGAGTTCTGCTGGACTATCACGTGTGTCCTCCCTGGTTGTGTGACCAAGGTTGCATTTGCCACACCTGCTGGGTTGAGCTGTTGTGACTGATCCTTGCTTACTCGGCCTGAATCATGGGAGTTTGTTAGTACATATCCATGTGCAGTTCCATGCTGCAAGTGTTTGCACACCAGGTCTGTCAAGCAAATCCCCTGGGAACACAAGTAGATTTTCCGCTGGGATTGTTGTCATTGTGTGAGCCTCACCTCCAGTATTTAAAGCAATGAAGTTATTAAGTGGGGAGAGAGGGGAAGCAGAGGGGCAGTTTCAACTCAGAGCCTTGTCTGTGCCTTTGTCTCCAGGTGAAGTTTTCAAGCCTGCCCTAATCTTACAAATGGCAGGAAGCATTGTCTTGCCTGAGCTGGACTTCAGAAGGCATTACAAGGGGAGAAAAGCAAGTTCTTTGGATCAGACCTTAATCTGTTGCCTGGCTTCAAGCTGCTCAAGAGGATGCTTCATAGGAAAAGGAGTTGTCCAACAAACCTCAGGGAGCTGCATCTTGTGCCATGATGCAGCGAGCACCCCAAACCTCACTGCAGTACAAACCCCAAAGGCCACTGTGGTGTTCACCTCCATCCTCCTGAGCCACACTGTCACAGCTGGCCTGGCTCTGCAGAGGCGTAAAAACCTTCTGGGTTTGTACGTTGTATCTTGGGGAGAAAAGTCCATCCCTCCCCTACCACTTTTGGTGTCATGGTTACAGCGCCTCCTGCCGCTTCAGGGAATTTGTTACAGCCTCCCAGCTCTAGGAGTAAAAGAAACAGAAAAATTGGCTTCTCCAGTGTGAGTCCCAGTGGTATTTCCAAGAGTTAACTGTTGGTGTAAATACCCAAAAGAACAGATAGCAAGAGTCTGCCCTTTTGCTTGAGATAGCAGGTCTTGGCCAGAGTGACAGGGGGAAGGAGGGCAGCCCTGCTGCTCCTGCCACACAACTTTATCCCAGGATGCTTTTCCAGAGCCAGTGGATGGACAGCTGTGTGGTCAGAGGAGCAGACTGAGGTACAGGGGGAACTGCAGAAGACACACGTGTGTGGCCATGGCAGAACTGTCTCTGTCTAATGTCTATTCCAGTGTCCCCTTGGGCTGTCACTCAGGTCTGCAGAGCTGTGATTCTGTCTGATTTGTAATTTTTGCTGTGGTTGGAGCTGGTTTTTGTGGTTGGAACTGGTTTTTCAGGTCTTCTTCAGCTGGGGAAAAGTGTGTGTGTGAGGAGACTGCCTGGAAAGAACAAGTGAACATTGGTATGAGTAGCTGGACTGCTGATTTTTTTTTTTTACTCCTTTATGCTCACCATTCCAAGGAGTTTACAAAAGATGAGGCAACAAGATTTGCTGAGCCTCTTCCTAAAGCCCTTCAGTGACAGCAGCCTTGGAGAAGGATGTGGGAGCAGCTTCCACAGGAGTTCAGAGCAGAGTGGAAAGTATCTGACAGACTTTCAAAAATGCAAAGGCTGGGTCAGGGTCCATAAGGCCTTTTTGGATCACATTTTGGCTTTTAAACTACAGGCAGCCTTAGCACAAATAGAAAACATGAATATTTTGGAAACAAATCAAAAGCAGTCATGAAGTGTCCCCCACACACCTTCAAATCCTCCCTTTCCTCTCTCTCCCGGGCCCCAAATCTCATCAGATGTTTTGTCCCAAACTCAGCAACTTGGACCTGAAACCTGTTTGCACATGAATTCTACTACCAAAGAGGGTTGGGTTTTTCTTTTTTTCAAGGCTGTGTTATTTTACTGGGTGCAGGGACTGTGTTTTCATTAGGAGCACTAAAGCCTTTTGTCACTTCCTTAATGCTGAAGCGAGTTAAGAATCAACATGCAGCTGGTGAGGGGTGTTTTGCAGCTGTTAGGGCTGTTGCAGGTTACTCCACTTTCTCTTGGACTGAGCTGCCTCCCTCTGACAATGGCCAAAGGAGCAGTTGTATGGCTGCTTTGTGCTCTTAAGGGCACAATTTCCTCCACTTCTCCATTTCGAAGGGGTGTCCTCTCCCTTTCTCTCTATCCTTGGACACCTAGATGAAGTCTGTTCTGGCAACTTTCCCCCTCCCTTGGCTGGGGAGGAGGAAGCAGGGTGGAAAGGGAGGGACAAACAACTGTCCTTTAGGTTTCAAATCAATGCAGCTCCTTAGCAGGCTGGCAGTGCAAGCTCAGTCCTTAGGAAAGCTCCTCTTTCATTCAGGAGGTGACCTGAGCCAATTCTCCCCTAGTCCAGGACCAAAGAGGTAGGGAGTTTGGGCCTTTCCAGCTTGTAGGACCCTTGCAGCTGGCAGAGGCTTCTATTCCCTGTGATTGACTTGTGCAGTGCACTGGAGGGCCATGTTGCCACCGTGGAGGTCAGCCTGTCTCAGCACACTACTGAAATGTTGCAGTGTCCCTGCTTAAATTCCCATCCCTTTGTGAAAGCCACACTTCCCTGAGACTGGGGAGTGGGTGTAGGAAGATGCCTGGTGAGGTGTAGCATGGCCCAGGCCAGCCTAATGGCACCACAGCATTAGGGGAGAGAGTTCAGGGCTTGCTGTCGGCCTGTTTCGGAGTGTTCTGATCTCTGAAGTGTGTTTTGAGCTGGGAGGATCACAGCTGAAATCTCATTAGCAAATAATAGGTCTGGTGTGCAGAAATCTGCCTCGCTGACATCTTGATCTTATTCTGCCACTTCTGGTCAGCACGGTTGAAAATTCATTCTTGCTTTGCAAGTGTGAATACAGTGTCACTGCCCTGGTTTACAAGTGACAGCAGGAAGAGCCATGGTATGCAGTGGCAAGGGGGATGTTAGCATGTTTACAGGATGGATTTTACACTTCTTGTGGTGGTGTTGCTCGAGAACCTCAGTTTTTGAGGGATACAGAAAGCGCTGTCTACAACTGGGATTTTGAAGGTAGATATGTCTGTAATAAGGCATCAGATCTCATTTAGCTGCAGAAAGGTTGGTCAGTGGAAGAACTACTTTTCTTAGGTGTCATTTTCCCCATGAATTTGGGTGTCTTAATACCCTCTCTCACCTGGCATACTGCTCAGTATCAGCAATGGTCCTCAAATCTGAGAGCTTGCAGCTTGAGGACACCACTACTAGCAACAGATGAAAAATAGAATAATGCAGTGGTATGCTGTACCTCCCCAAATTAAACACTTCCACCTTCAAAAGCAGAGCCCTACTCTCCAAATTTTAAAGAAACCTTGCAAAATGCCATTGTGCTGCAGACAGGGGCGGATTTGTGGGATGGGAAGCAGCCACAGCCATGGGACTGCATCGTGTTAGATACGGACATGGGATTTTCTGGCCTTGCAGGCCTCCTGATCCTCTACCCTTGGGAAGGTATTGCTGCCAGAGGATGGATATCCAGAGTGCCATTAGCTCTAGGTAGGCTTTCCTTGAGCTTACAGGATGGAAGCCAAAAGAGACTCTGCAGACACTGGGATTAGCAGAACAGTTCTGATCACAAGGAAGGGGAAGACTTTGATTTATGCATCAGTAGGGTCTTTTCAATCCTTGGTCTGCCTTGTTTTCTTAGTTTCTGTCTGCCTTGCTTATTTTGGTCTCCCTGGGTACTTCCCCCAGGACTTCTCAGCTCTTAATCTTCACGACTTGTCTCCGGCCCCACTTGCTGTAATCTCTGCAGGTCACTGTGCAGTCGCACCTTTGGTTCTCTTTGGCTGTTTGCTGCCATCAGCACGTCTGATCGTGGTTGAATTTACATCAAAGGAACACCTGACAAAGAAGCCGGCCTGATAATAGGCTCTAGTTTCTTCTCAGCAACCCAAACAGGTGGAGGCGGGCGAGGGAACGCTGGCAGGACCACAAGGGAGTTCATGCTCCACTTTCAACACGGCTTCCTTTCCCCTCCTGCCTGGTGGAGCACTGCAGAACCTGCTGCTGCTGTAAGTTCCCCAAAACCAGAGCTGCCCCTGCAAAAGAGGAAAGCAAGGCAAGAGGTAGGCCTCGCTCTTCTCCTGCAAAACAAACTCACACGTGGGAAACTAATTTAACTAGCGAGGAGGGGGGAGAAGGCTCTCCTGCAGTTGTGTTGTAGCTGCAGAAGCAGAGATCATGAGTTACAGGTGTCTTTTCCCTGCAAAAAGAGCTGGCTCAGATGCCAGGGGCAGGAGAGATGCTCCAGTCACAGTGTGATTGTTTGCGGCCTCTCTGGAGCTGGTCAGAGAAGAGGCTGCTAAACTCAAGGCTGGATTCTCTAGCAAAACACTTCAACTGAAGTGTCCAATAATAGGGGTTTTCATTTGCTTTTGTTTGTATAATTTGCGCTGCCCAGACCGTTTTCCCTGTCTAGAGTTTGCTGTTAGGAGCTCATTTTATATAACTGTGATACACAGTTATGTGTGATCATACACACAGTGATCAAACAGAGACATTTCCTGCGGTGGGATTACTCTGAGAGGTGCTGGATGCTGCTTGGGTTGGTGCCAGGGTTCAGGACAGATGTGTCTCCTGAGTGCAGTGCCCAGGATTTTGCAGCACGTGGGAGCTGCTCATGTTTGGTGCTGCAGTGGTGGTCGGGGTGCCCTTTGTCCTCTGCTGGAAGGAAAACCAGTGGCACCACATCCCATCTCCTGTAGGTTTCACCTGGCAGTATTGGGCCTCTGGTACTCTCAGGGCCTCTGTTCTTCAAGGAAGTGAGTCTCTGGGCTCTGATCCATCTTGGCTGTCTGCATCTCCTCGAGAATCCTGGGCTTGGAGACCTCTGTCAAGAGGAAAGCTCAGCTTCCAGAAGGCTGTGAGGGGAGATTTGGAGCAAGGGGATGTCTTTGTTCCTCTGGCACAGCACATGAGATGTGAAAACAAGGGTAAGTGCAAGGGACTGGAATGTGTGTGCCAGGAGCTCCCTGCAGCTTGTCTCCTCCAGGGATGTGGCAAGGACTGCAGAGGTCCTGGGGGCAGGAGCTCCCCACGCTCTTCTGCACAGAACCAAGCTTTTTTATTCTTTCATTTAACTCAGGCTGGGGAAGGCACTCTGCAAAACCTGCATGTTTTATGAAGTACTGTAACCTGGAGTAGGGAATCCTGTCATCCTTGGCTGAAGGACAGAAGTCGTGACTGGATCTATCTGGTGCTAGAGCTCCCTGGGCTTGCAGCATCCCCCTTGGAGGGGTTTTAAGCTCCTTGTGTTCAGAGATCACTGGTTTCTCCCTGATGTGAGTGCTGTTTCCCGAGAGAGTTGAGGATGGGCAATCAGGACAGCCCTTCCCACCTCACCTGCTGGAGACCCCATGGCCAGGGAGACCAGAGGTGCTGTGCTGCCCAGCTGCTCACCTCTAGCCCTGCAGTGCTGAGAGCCAGCTGTTTGGGGCTTAAAGGTGCTATTTAAACAAAATAACAATAATAACACTGCAGGCAGGTTTGATTTATTGTGTAGGGACTGTAGTATTCAAATGAGCTCATGACAGATGGAAGTACTGGCTCATTAAATGTTGCTTTGGAGTTTGCCCTTGGGAAGGCTATGATTTCATAGTGTAGTGGTGATTTGAGATGGTCCAAGTTCTTTGGGTGTTGTTTTGTTGTTTTGGGGGGGTTTTTATCTTCCAAGGATTTCTCCAGGTTTAAAGCCCCTTTCAGCTCTGATCTGTTGAAACAATTTCCAGCAAACTGTCACTGCCTGTCCTTGTCTGTTTATGACATATGAAAACCACTTCTTGTTTTCTACTGTTTTAAATCCAGGCTTGGGTTTAACATTTGGAATATCTGCTCTTGCCTTCTGCTGTTTCCACTGAGGAGCATGGTGGGATGTCTGGAAGCTGTGAATTACAAAGAGGAGCTGTGCTACAGCCCAGCTTAATTTAAAAGTACAGCAGTTAGAAAAATACAGTGCCTTGCTCCCACTTCTTCCCTGGCACATGTAGCAATTGTATTCTGAATGAAAGCATGGATAAATCTGGATAAATCCCATCTTTTCTCTGGTCCCACGTGTAGGGCACTGTTCCTGCCCCAGCTGGCCAGCCTCTGTCCCCCGAGGCATCAGAGCCATCCAGCAGCCAGCAAACTCAAATATTAAACTCCCAGCAAAAGGCAAAACAGGAGGGGAGTGAGGCCATCCCACTTTTACTCTCTGGAAGTGTGTATGGATGGATGGATGCCTTTCCTCCCCCTCTGTCCCAAGGGGTTAACTCCTGGCTGCCCTGGATCTTACGTTTGCAGCCGTGGGGTGGATGCACCTACAGAGCACAAATAAGCAGAGGCTCCAAACGAAACAAATCAGGAAGCGAAAGGAGAATCTCACCGTGGCGTGGCATTAAATCCCGGATTTGCATTAGGCTGAGTGGAAAGTCAGGAACCTGCATCCCGAGATTAAAAATAGCACCGAGCGGTGCGAACGCCACTAATTGTGGGTTTAGGGGAGAAAAGCAGAAACACGCCGAAAAGTTGGCTCACAACAGCAGTTGCTGCATCCTAATCTCCCGGTTCCTTTCTTGCCTTGCTAATAAGAAGTAAGACTAATTTAATTTTCACAACATCCCAAATCTGTGGCTCCGTGATTCAGAGACTTAATAAGATTCTCTCGCCGAGCCAAGAAAAGCTTAGTGGTTT
Source organism: Campylorhamphus procurvoides (assembly GCA_013396655.1). NCBI lineage: Eukaryota > Metazoa > Chordata > Aves > Passeriformes > Dendrocolaptidae > Campylorhamphus > Campylorhamphus procurvoides. The sequence continues at coordinate 3,035,178 of WBMV01003267.1, read as the reverse complement.
TGAGCTTACTTTCTGCTGGGTTTCAGTTTCGGGACATTTGTGCAGGGGTTGTTGGGGGTTTTTTTGTTTTGTTTTTTTTCTTTTCCAAAAAAGAACTTGTATTCCATCAGGATTACTGGTGTCTCTGTTTAAGTTATTATATGTGTAAATTGGTTGTGCTGGAGCTGGGTAAAGTCTTGAACAAAAAAAAGGGAAATTTTGGCGAATCGAAAACATTTTATGAGTTGTTTTGATTTGCCACACTTTGTTTTGTTTTTTTTTTCTTTTCCTCTGGAGAGAAAAGAAACAAACCTATTTTGTTTCAGCACTTCCCAAATAAAAGGCTTTTAGATTTTCCTCTTTGAAGCAACTTTTCATTTAGAATGATCTTCGGTGGTAACTTTTGTTAAAGGGCTGAGGAGTCAAAGTGAAACATTTGTTTCAGTCGACTCCAAATGAATTTTTTTTCCCTTTTTTTTTTTTTTTGGAAACTTTTTTCAAGATTGCCAGCGAACCGAAAAATCAGTTATTCACCCAGCTTTATATCCCATATACTGATAGAAAGTTCAGAGCCCCGCCGTGACTGTTTATGTGGTGCAGCTGCCCCTGAGCCCTCCGTTTATATGTTGGTAAATTATTCTGCTTCTCAGGGTTGCGTGAGAGAGTAAACCGTGAGTAAGCGCCTGGCTCTTCCCCCGTGGGTTAAAGTATGTTTTTTAACTCTTCTTTTCCGTGGCAGGTATTACCTTTGCTGGCTGAGGTGCAGTTGCAGGACCTGTTTTATGCTAAAGGCAGCACTTGGCTGTGTGAGGAGCAGGCTCACATTGTGTCAGGAGCTGGGTTTAAAGCAGCAGCATTGAGCTCGGCTCTGGGGATAGCTGTACTTCAAGAAAAGAAAGTCCCTAATTTCAGGGTTAACCACAGTCAAACCCCACATTTAAAATGTGCTCTTCTTATGGTTACTCTGAGTGATAAATTATATATTACATGAAGCTGTTGGGTTGTTTTAACTCTTTTTGTCAGGGCACATTTTCCCTGGATGGAGAGTTATCTGCAGATGGTATGGGGCATTCTGGAACTACAGAGCCAAATTTGCCTATCTTACTGAAGCTGGTGCAAAAAAGTTTGGATCAATTGCTTTAGAACCGACACCATAACCAGAAATCGCTGGTCCTGGATGGCAGGTCTGCTGGAGAGAAAGGAGCTTGGCTAAATGGGTTTGTTCCTGCTGTTTATCTTAAATCTCAATTTAATCTTAAATCTTAATGCCTCTCACTTGAAGCACTGAAGCAGTTACAGGAGCACAAGAAACCCAGCTCCGTGTGAATGTTCCTGAGGTTGCAGTTTTCCCTTTGTGCCACTGTCCCACTGAGCCCTTCCCAGCCAGCTGGGTGCATTTTGGCACCCAGACATGGTGCCAAAAGCTGGTTCTGCCTGGGCAGGGGTGCTGGACAGGCTGGACCAATCGTGCCTGCTCTCTGAGCCTGGCAAGCATCACCCAGGCTAGGATTTCCTGGACAGGACTGATCTTTATTTTTAAATCAGATTGTTTTTTCTATCCTCACCTTTGGGGAACATCTACCCTCCCTCAGGTCAAGGCATGAAATGAAGCTAGTTGGAACCAAGAGGATTTGCCATCCCCCAGGAGCCGACTGTGGACTGTGGGAAGGTTGGTTTTTCTCCCATCCCTGCTGAGGACGCTTCACTTTGGCAAGTCCAAAGTGCCCTTGGAGCCCTTCTCCTTCCCCAGTCTTGTTCTCTTCGCCCCCTGCACCTCTGATCCCCACGGGGACCTGCCTGGAGGGAGCAGCTGAGTGACGGCCGACCCGGGAGGAAGGTCATGGCAGGAGCACAGGACGTGGGAGGGGAGGCAGGAATTAGAGCTTCTGGCAGGAGGGAGCAAGCTGGGACTTGCCACCTCTCTGAGCTCATCACCAGGGCCAAACTGAAGAGTCGTATCTCCTGCCCAGCACGTTTCTCTCCCTTTTTCCCCCAACTCCTTTGTCTGGGATGACACAGTCCTATGTTGTCTTTGCTCTCATGTGTGGGACTTCAAACTGGTTGATCCAATTCATGGTGGATGATTCACTGGACATGTTTTGGCCCTCACTTTGTTCCTGCAGTGTCTGTCAGCAGCTTGCAGTTTAGAGCTATGCTACAGCTGCTGTTCTGCATCACTGCCATCCCCAGAGCCCCTGCCACACACGAGGGATGTACAAACCATTCTGACTGTCCTGGTGATCCCTAACCCATTAAGTCAAGGCTTTTCAATAGCCCAGTTTGAGTGGCAGAGGTGATTAGATGATTTTTTTTTGGTTGGATTGGAGTTGGACTGGACAAGGAAACCATCCAGAATTCAGTTTATAGTAAGTAATAACCCATGAGACTGGAGAGGCCACACAGCATTTGGGGAGTAACCTGTAGCACTGGAGGGATGGAGGAGGGGATGTTTTGAACTCTGCTTAGAGCTTCTCTCTATTTCAGGCTGTTGCCAAGTGTGGGGGGGTGTCATCTGAATGGGGGTGGCCTCACTGCCAGCATCACCTCTGCCAGAGCTGTCCCCTGTGTGTGCACAGCAAACTGCAAGCTCAGCCCTTCCCTGGCTCCTCTGCCCCTACCCCTTCCCTGAATCCTTTTCCTTTCCAAGGAGGGAGCAGCCTGGCTCCCAGAGCAGCACAATCCAGTTCTCCCTCCCTGGCTAGGGCAGCTGTGAGTCACTGTGCTTGCGAGGTTCGTCAGCAGGAGGAACTGGCCTGAGGAACGTGACGGTGACACCGCTGGAGCGCGGCCAGCTCGGGTCTGTGCCCATGGTGTTCCCTGTGTCCCACGCTGGAGGGCTGGAGACACAACAGCTGCTGCATGTGGAGACCACTCCCATCCACAGGTAACCCCCATAAAGGCTTTTCTGATCGTGGAGTTGAGCTGCCCCTCTCCTGACCCCCAAGCCCCTCCTTGGATGAAAGCTCCACAGCTGGGATCAAGTCTCCCTGCTGGAGCTGGGTTATCTCCGGACTGCACTGGCCAGCCCCTCTGGTTTTGGAGAATGGCTGCTGCTTCCAGTTGTACATGTTTCCTCCTGGGGGATATGCCCTGGGTCCAGACCCTGCTCTTGCTTTCATCCAGAGAAAGCCAAAGTCCATCAGCTCAGCTCACCAGACCTTCCTCAAACCCTGGTCTAGATTAAAGCCGTGTCCCCGCAGGCCTTGGAGCCTGGAGGGAGGTAAGATGTTGCAGTGCACCTGCACCAGGTGCTCTGCTGCGGTAAGAATGGAGTCACATACGGGACAGATGTTCTCCAGACTGAAAAGAAGTGCTCCTCAGCCCTGGACCCGGAGCATTAACTTATCTGTCTTCTCTAGCTGGGGGCAGCCATCGGTGTTTGAGGTGACCCTCAGCCCAGTTCAGGGTGGCAGCAGGTGTGGGAGCAGAGGGCTGGGTTTTAAAATGCCTGGGAGAGGATAGTCCCCTGCATTCATGTCCCGAGTCAGCTGCTGGGCCTCGCTTCAAAAAGGCTGCTACTAAACCAGTCAGGACTCAAAACCCCCCTCATCCACAGACACTGGATTTTTCCAGTTCCCCTTAGGATTTTTCCCAATGGGGTCTCCTACTTTCCCCCCACACACTCCTTAATTTAAGGTTATATTAGGCAGGCCTGCTTCACTAAGTTTTCCCACCAAACAGAGCAGGCAGGGGATGAGATGCAGACCACTCAGTGTGACAGTCCTGAAGGATTTAGGTGGAAACCTTTGGCTAAGTACAGTGCCACTTTGGCTGCAAAGATATTAACCCCTGTCAGGCAGGAAAAAGACCTTTCTCCACCCTTAGACTGAGGGATAGGGAGTTTTGTCCCTCCATGCCTCCCACCCCAGCAGACCCCCCAGCAGGCAGGAGAGGGCTGCCAAATTAGCTCTGCTGAAGGGTTGTGAGCAAGGCAGTAAATTCCCTCTGCAGCAGCCCAAATAATCCCTTCCCCGTGCACACTGCAGGGCAGTGTGCAAGGAAAGCAAGACCAATGTTACCTTACCTGAGTATTGTCTTCTAGCAAACTTCCAGGGTTCTGTGGCTTTTTTTTCTTTCTGTTTTCCTCCTCCTCTCTAATAAATGCAGACCTTGGCACAAGCACAAAATCCATGTCATTCCCACTCACACCAGGAAAGGAGCAAGTACTGAAGGCTGTAGGCCAAATTGTGTGAAGGAGAGAAAGCAAGGGGAGGAACAGGGCGAGGGGGAGGAAGCCCAGTGAATAGGGGGAAGAGGAGAGGAAATAGTCGAGGGAGAGTAGCATGAGGTGGGGAAGGCAGGGCCAGAAGAATGGAAGGAAATCCTTGCTGAAAATGGGCTGTTTGAAAGCTGTGCCTTCCCCTGGCAAATGGGCTAGAGCTGGAGAAGTTTGGGGAAGAATCAGCTGGTTTTTGGGGACATGTCAGTTGGAAAAGGGAGAGGGAAGGACTAGAAAGAAACCTCTCTGCCCCCGGCCCCAGAGCGCCTGGCGTACCTGGAGCATGAGTCCCGGGGCACAAGGTGTGGAAGTCAGCAGGTGTGCCCAGCCCACTGCACACACAGAGCCCCTGTGGCTACAGCAGGCTCCTTCCCCCTCCCCAGCCACCTTCTTCTTTGGAGGAGAAGGAAGGGTGGGAGGAAAAACCCATGATCTTGCTGGCCTGCTGCCAGTTGCTAAGGCAGTTCCTTCAAAAGGGAGGGGAGCTGTGGAAGGAGGGAGCTGCCTGGAGAGGCGGCAGATGATGAGTGCAGGGGCCAGGCACAGAGAGGAGCCTGCATCCACCAGTGACAGTGGCAACTGGGACCATGGGCTGAGCTGGGACAGAGGGGAAGGAGCCCAGAGGAGAGGGGTGAATGGAAAGGGGCAGTGGGGACCAGGGAGCAGCAGCTCCCTGCACAGCTCAGCCACGGAGCCAGCATCCCAAGGGACCTGTCTCAGCCAATGGGTTAGCTGTGGTTCCGAGCAGCCCTAGGAAGCACTGCCTGTGGCTGGAGGGGGTCTTATTCCCCGGTGACTTTTCCCCGCTGTGGTTTCTCTGGTGAGTACGAGGTGCGTGTGGTCTAGGGAAGCTGGCTGTGCTGTGTGGGCAGGACTCCTATTGCCAGTGCTCGGAGGAGCACATGTCCCACCTGGACATGCAGGTTAGAGGCAGGGAGTATCATCCCTCCTGGATGAGGGCACTGGAAGTGTGGTGCTTTTTGCGGGGTGCCTTTTGCCATCCCCTCCCTGCCTCTGTGCTGTGTCTCAGTGGTTTTTTTGCCCACCTGGCATATGCTTGAACAAGGTGTCTGAAAGCAGGTGACTGGCTGGCCCAAACTCCATGATGTTCCAGTTATTTGGCTCAGATAGATGCTCAGTGTGGCTCTTGTCAGCTGTGGAGCTGCTGCTCTGACTTGTGGTGATGCTGAGCAGCAGCAGAGCTGAATGCAGACCTGGGCCATTGCTGCAATGAGCCGCTGCTCAGCACTGAGGTGCCTCCTCTGCCTGGAAACCCAGTCCTGGGGCACAGGGGCACGAACCTGAGGGAGGGAGAGACTGTCCTTCACTCCTGAGGTACCCCAGACTCCCCTCACCTCAAGGAACAAGGTAAGTGCCTCGCTCCAGGCGTGTGGTGTTGGTGTGAGATACCTCGTCCACCGTGGGTCAGTGCCTGTGCCAACCTCCAGCCAAAGCCCACCCTGCTCCCTCCTGCTCCCTGCCTGGGCTGACTGCAGAGGAATGCCTGGCTGGGGCAGACACTGCAGGGAGATGCAGCTCCCCAGACGGGCACCCCCTCTCAGAGCCCAGGGCAAGGGTTTGACCTCATCCAGGTGAAAGCTGGAGGGGTGGAGTGGGTGGGAAGCTGCTCACTTAAGGGGGGGATAAGGAGAGCTCTGCAGTCTTGGTGTTCTGGGCTGGAGGCATCTCTTACCCACAAGTCACAGGTGAGGAAATAAGCTCTGCAAAGGTGGCAAGAGAAACGGAGCATGCTGGCGGCTGGTCATGTCCGTGTGGGAGCGCTCAGCAGAGGAAAAAGAGCCTTGGTGCTGCAGCCCAACACTGCGTTTCACCCCTCTGCAGACAGAAATTCAACCCCTGGCCGGCCCCAATCCCCCCAGTTCCCCTTCCCCCGTGTCCTCCCGGCCACTTGTCCCCAGGGCGGCAGCTGGGGCAGAGCGCTCCCCCTGCTTTCCCCCTCCCTCCTGCATCCCTGTCCTCGCTGCGAATCCCAAATCCTGCGGGTGTGGGAGGCCGGGCGGGGCAGGACAGATGGGGCTGACTCATGTGCGGCGCTCCCCGGGGATGATGCTCGGCCAGCAAAGGGCTTGAGCCAAAGGCAGGGGCGAGACCGCCCTCCTGGCTGGCCCTGAAAGCGAACACGGGGCACCTGGGGGAGCAGGAGGGAGGGCACTGATAAACGAAGCAGTGGATTAAGGTATCAGATGTTTCCTGCTGGGATTTAATGCCCTGGAGGACAGCGCATTGCGTGTATTAACAGCGGGCAGGTTCCGCTCCGGGCCAGCCCCGCAGGTCCCTGGGGAGCTGAGCATCCCTCCCTCGGCACAGGGGGCACAGGAACAGTCACCACGGGCTCCTTCTGTGCTGGCCACAGGAGCCCCATGACAGGGACAGGCCTCGAACAAAGTGGCATTTCTCTTGTTCTGTCACTCACAGGTGGGGTGACACCGGGCTGCCCCTCCCCTGCAACCTCCCTCCTCACCTAAAGCCCTCACAGGGTCTGTCTTCCCCAGACTGCCCGGAAAGAACAAAGCCAGAATTTATTTTAATTGTTTATTGTATAATATAAAACTACAAAAGTAAGACTGCTCATTTCCATGTACATTTGTCCAATTGTTTTTTTGATTACAGCCCATACCTACATGTGAATACAGTAATCTGGTTTCAGATGTCTGTAATATTGCATAGAAAAGGCACAGCTCTAAGGTCTGTGGGAGGGGAAGGGGAAATACAGCCTTTTTTCTTTTTTTTCTCTTTTTTTTCTTTTTTTTTCAATTTTTTTTTTAACAATAACAAGCCCTGTTCAAACAACCATGCACTGAACATGTCACACTATTTACACCTTTTCCAGAATCTTGGCCTTTACAGGCACTAGTATGGAATATGCTCAGAACTAGATACGAGTTGAGGTTGAGATTTTGCCTGCAATTTGTGTTTTCAAAGAGGTTCCAGAACTTGCATTAGGCTTATTTTCAGAAAAAAGAAAAAGTGCTTAAAAAAGAACTAATTTATTTTAAAATGTTCAGTCTCATTAATTAATAGAATATCAAAAGCAAGTTGCACAGAAGCAGGATATTGAAACCTGATGGAAAGGGAGGGGGGAGGAAAGAACAAAACCAAACCAAAAGAAACCCTGTAACAAGAACGAAAAGGTCACAACATGCCAGAGTGAATTAAACCATTTGTCAGACAGGACCCATTGCTATTTACTCAATTTAATGGTAGTAAAGTGTAAACTTTGGATTCAAAATATCAGTTTTCAATAACCCAGGCTCTTACCACACAGCATTGAGGGGAAAACCAAGTTACCTTTCCCAGGGTCCAAACCTCTCCTGACAGTGATTGCTTCCGAGGGTGGCTTTCCTGTTGTGCTGTTCCAGCTGGCTGCAAGGAAGGTGCCAGGTCCATGCACTTACAGGTGATGCTGCTCCAAGCTGCTCTCCAAGAGGGACGTTCCCCTTCCTTTGCCTGCAGGGCTGTGGGGTCCTGCTGGACTCCAGAGGGACCTGTGGTGCCCGACGACTGGCTGGTTGGATGCACAGAGCACAGTGGGTGGGCTGGATTTGGGCAGGCAAACCCTCTGCCTGGCCCTCCCTCCTGGCAAGGAGGTGGTGTCAGCTCTGGCACAACTTCTGGGGCTGGAGGTACCATCCTGCCACGTTCTCCAGTTGTGTGGCCTCAGGGACTTCTGCTGGGCCTCCCATGGGTGTTTAAAAAAATAATTAAAAGAAAAAATCAAGAAATCACCTTTTTCAAACCTTTCCTAGGCCAGCATGATGGAGGTGATTGCATTTGCTCCTGGCTCTGGTGGCAGATTCCAGTAGCGTGCCGATGGGGGTAGGAGCCTGATTAGGACTAATTCTGAACATAAAACTGTCCCTCCTCCATACCTTTTTTGCATATTTCAAACAACCAGACCCATATTAGAAAAAGAGTGTAGGGAAAAAAATAATCCTGTGATCCATGCATATCCTGACTGGAACTCAGTTCATTCTTTCTGAATCTGGCTCCCACACCCTTTTTCATACAGATTTACATTCCTACAAGAGGATACATTCCTACCATACATTCTGTACATGTTACAATCCAGATGTTGTTAGCTTCACAATAAAATAAATATATTTACAGAAGGAAAAAAAAAAGAATAAATAATTTATGAAAAAAAAAATCACTTCAAATCCAAAGCTCTTTTATTCTGCTCCCATCTTGTCACTTCATTGCACGTTAATGTCTATCTCCATCCCTGGTGTAGGTCTCAGAGAAATTCCATGCATGGCTGCTGCCAGGACCACAGCAAAGGCCAAGACAGAGACAGTCACTGACTGTGCAGGGAAAAAGCCACAGCCAAGCCCTTCCCACCCTGGCCTGCACCAGCCTTCCCAACCTTATGCTGAGTCCCTTAAGTCTCAAGTATGTTTCTGTCCTGTGGGATTCCCGTGAGGATTCTGCCACAGGCGCTTCAGCACCAAGGAGCCACAGACATCATCCAAATGGTGGAGTGGATTTAGAGCTCTGAGGATACAAAAACTTCAACTACCCCCACTTCACAGCACAGGTCTCCAAAAATGGCACTGATGGGAGCTTTTGCCTGGCATGTGGTATTTGTGTAAATACGTAAGTAACCCCCCAAAAATGGCAGCTCCAGCATACTGTGCATCAGTTTTTAACCATGGCAAGGCTGGCGCCAAGTTACCATGTGAAACTGGTGGTGTTACAGGCCTGTGTAAAGACACACACCCCTGGCCAAGGTGTTCCCAGGTGCCAGAGGGACAACATCAGGCAGGGCTGGTGGTTCTCCCACAAGGGCTGAGGGCTGTGGCTGAGTAAGGGCCGGGTGAGAGCTGAAACTGTCCCTGCTCCTTCCCCATCCCTCCCTTCCCGTGGTCCCTAAAGCTACGCTTGGTCAATGGTTTTCTGTTTGAAGCAATGACTTCCTTTCTTTTTAGGCTGTGTAAGGAAATGACTGTAAATCCATCGACATCCCAGGGCTTTACCAAGTTCAGCTTGGGAAAAAGAAAGAAGCAAACCCACCCACTCAGCCAGCGCCCCCCCTCCTACCCCAGCCCCACGTTCCACCCTGGTAGGTAGATGAATTGGGAGCCAGAAGCGTGTTTTGCAGCTGTACACAATGCATTTCATTTCCATTAGGAGTTCCTTCATTGCAAAAATGCATTTGCTTTTATCCTGTGTCTGTGTGCATATCTATGTTACATCTATCTATATACTAATAAATATATATGGCCTGTTTTAAAGTGCCAATTTATAAAAAAGCCGCCTCCTTAAAAGGCAGGCAAGACCCAATTTCTTCCATGACAAGAAGGGAGCAGAACTGACTGAATATTGCCAAATGATGCAAAACATAATTTAAAATTTCTTAAATAAATATAAAAGTTATTCCTAAAGAAGCCATAGGCATGTCAACAATATAGGTTGTAACCGGCACTCTTAACAACTAAAGTACCATTGGAAAACTAAAATGCCATAGCAACTTCAGCAATAGGCATGATACATTGCAAACATTTTTTTCTTTTTAAATTAAATGTACACCACAACGAACTTAAAAAAAGGAAAAAAAAAAAAAGCTATTGGTGCAGTAAGGAGAAGACTTCTCAGGTGTTAACGGGGAAGGGGACCATGCATAGAAAGCTGTGTCTGTATATTCGTTGTAAAACGGGTCTATAAAGTGTAAAGCAGGTAACACAGTTGATACAAGAACCCAACTCTATACGAGATGCCAAGTGATGTCACACAACTGGCTCCAGTTTCAACAGCAATGGATATTAAAGCAAGTCCATCCAGTGCAGGTACGAGATGAGCTTCACTGCAGTAATACTGAAGTTGCCTCTTTCAGCACTTAGCACAGTGAGGTGGGAGAGGGGAGGAGAAATGCTCCAAGAAAGGGCCAGCGGGTGCTCTCGCCCTCACTCTTGCGCCCGGCAGTCAGGAGGATTCCTGGGAGGAAGAGGCTGGCTCTCGGTGGGCACGGCCCCAGGAGCTCCAGGTGAGGAAGGGCTGATGTGCTCCCCGTCAGGAGGGATGGAGGCCCTGGCACACAGGGCTGCCCTGGCACGGGGACAGCCCAGTGCTGGGCGGGGAGCTGCAGCCACGGCGGCGCTCGGGGACCTCTCGGGGGAAGTTCCACAACTGTTTCCTGCCAACTGCTTCACATACGTGTTGGAAAAAGGACATGGCTCTAAGTTTCAGGAATCACAGTAGTGCGCAGTGGGGACAGCAGGGAGCAAACACTTGTGAAACTTGGACAGAAGCAGCTCCCAGCCCTTTCTTAAAGCACTTTTTTTTTTTGTTTGCATTCAGGGAAACCGACTGCAGGCTTATTTGATCCAATTTTCTCTTTGCACCATACACATATAAAACATTACAACTCTGTATAAAAGTACAAGTGGTTCTTGTACATCTGAATTATGCAGGAACTATGTGAGCAAATCCTATCAAAATAGCTATTTTTTGTGTGTATAAACAGCATTTGTTTTTAGAAAAAACAATATCATAAACTGCAGAATCTGTACAAAAATATAAAATAAATTTGGGCAGCAGTTTCTAAACAGCCATGTAAATGCAACACTTAAAGAGGAGCAGGTTAATGCCTCCAAAAGGCTGAATTGCTAAAGTCAACCTATACAGGGCTAAAATGGTATTGAGATTATCTAAATAATAAAATTTTTTACCTCTTGCAATAAAACTTATAGAAAAAATAGACAAGTATGCACATGCAATTTACAGCTTTCCCCAACATAATCCTTGTGCTTAGCTTTTACCTTTTTTTTTCCTTTTTTCTTTTTTTTTTTGTAATAACATAACATTGTCTACAATACATATTCTTTCCTATACCAGGATATTCGGTCTTCCTTGAGGAACCACTTTAAAAAAAAATACATTAGAAGTGGTCATACATGGATGAAGGCACTCCAACTCTGCTCGAAGCAAAAACTAGTGTGATCCTTTTCTTTTCAAAAAAGGCAAGCAAGGATGCATGCACAGTGCTGTGAATCGGGGCTGGGAGGGACTATGGAAATACTACCAAGTGGATATACTGGTACTTTTTTTTTCCAAAAAAAAAAAAAAAGAAAAAAAAAAAGAAAAGTTGCTATATTTTCTAATATTTTAAGACCCAACAAGCACCTCCATGATGTGATCCAGTTCTGTGAGATCCATTTTGAAAGGCTGATTTGGAGTTACTGGCTGACTGCTGTACGGAGCGAGAGTTTTTAGGAGCTCATCTGCTGAGACAGGAGCCATTTTTGAGGCAGCCCCCGTGGCAGACGTGCAGGGGTCAAAATCATACATGGACGTGTCAATGTCAGCGAACAGAATGTCATCCAGGGTCAAGTCTGTGAGGAAACCTGTGGAAGCTGTTATCTCAAAGTTGCCAGGTAGGGAGTCCATGAGTTTGGATTCAGCCGTTCTGCTCTCCGGGAGGCCCTCGGGCTTGTGGATGTTGGACTCGCTGGGATGGGCTTTAGAGTCCCCGGCTGCTGTTTCGGCTGCTACTGCCTCTGCAGAGGTAGGTGCTGGACAAAGCTCCTCGATTTCGTCCAAGGCTGAGGAGAAGCTGTCCTTTACCGCTTGGAGAGCGGGAGGGGGCGGTTTTGTGGGACCATCGTGCTGGACAGTCGGGGAAGTGCAAAAAGTGTCGTCCTCGAGCAAGGAGGCCGGGGTGAGGCAGGACTCCAGGGGCATAGTGCTTACGAAGTCGGCGGGGAGCAGGGGCGGGGAGGCGAGGTGGCTGAACGCCGGCTGCGCCTCGCGGAAGTTGTCGCTGAGAGGGTCGGCAGGCTGCGAAGCGGTCACGAACATGGGCCTCAAGCTGCCTTCTTGTTTGAGTTCTTCCTGGATTCGCCTCAGCATGTTGTTAATTAAAACTGTCTTTTGCAAGCTTGGCTCGGTTAATGGCCTGTGGTTATAAAGTTTCATAAGGGAAATGTTGAAGATAGTCTGACGCTGTAAGGTGTAAGACACCTTAGAGGGACCGTCAGTCGGAGACACCACTTTGCCTTCCAACCCATCTTCATGCTCGTCAAACTTCCGCTTTCCTCCTTTCCCCAACATATATCTGAAAGGAAAGAGAGGACAGCGATGAAGACGGCAAAACAAGTGCCAAACTGCCCACATTAATAACTCAGTCTTGGCCCACAGCAGCGTGATGAGGAAGCAGAAGCCACCTTAACGCAGTGCCTTGTTCCATCCTCTCTAAGCGTGGCTATGCTGGTAAATTCCAAGCAGAAATTCAAACAGCATTTACAATACTCAAGATCTTGCATGCTTGGCAGCAAATTTCCCTCTTGCATACATTATGGCCCCCAAATATCTGTACAGAGGTGCACAAGCTACACATACTGTACTGAATGTTTCTTTACATTTCCTGACTGATGCAGTGCTATGCCTGGGAATACAAATGTAAAGCATCAAGGGGTTCTCTACAATGAATTTCCTTTTTTACTCAAAAGAGTGTTCACAGAGGAAGGGAAATGAGGCTCAAGCAACTGTATATTGAGAGAAACCTTCCTAGTGAAAAGTTGGGAGATCTAGCCCTTTGGTACACCAGGATACAGGCATATGGGTTTATTTAACAGATCGCCTAAGGACTAAACTAACAGAGCAGGAAATGCAGTTATTACACTCAGAATTAGATAAAGTACAGATGAAGAAGATGATCTGTCAAGTCTTTTACTCTAATCCCCAAGATCACTCTCTGCACTACACTCTGCCGTTGGTCAGACGGAAGATTTTGAAGGAAACAAAGGGGATTTTACCAAACTTGCCCCGCATTATAAATAATTTCTGAGCTAAGATTAAGTAGGGCAGTTCAATCCCCAGTGCTATCTCTTCCAGGATGTTTCCCAGTGCCTGGAAATGCTCCTCTACACAGCACAGTCCCAACCTCATTTTGTCACCATTATTTCTGTGACACAAAGATCCCCCCAAACGCAGAGGAATGAAGGAATCACTGTGCTGTGACAGTAGCACGACCTGATGTTAGGCTCTCTCATTTTCCCAGGTACATTGGTGAGATGCTGGAGCCCTAACCCACTCACCCTTTTAATTCCTGCATCCCTCCATGTGTTTAACAGAATTGTAATAAAATGGCATGAAGATTTCTGCCTTGATTACATTTTAAAAAAGTGGAAGAGGCTTTTCAGCCACAGCTACCCAGAAAGAAGCTGCAACAGCTGTACAGATTTTTACCCCAAAACTGACTCTCCTCTTATGATGCAGCTGTAGTCTAGGAGACAAAATTCACCTTCCTTATCTGAGTACAATTCCCAGTTCCCCCAAAGGGATTGGTGCCTGTGAAGTGACTGCACCAGGCAGGTCTAACACCTTTGATGGTCATACACCAGTTCTGCAGAGAGACAACTACAGGACTTACCAACATCCCCAAGAATGACTGACAAACATTTAAGAGCAAAGAGCCCTTTGGAAAGCAGGCGGGGGGAGTAAAAGAAGTCAGCATATCAATGCTAGAATAAAAGGGCTTCAGAAAGCATTTGCTGGGTGGTAAATCCAAAATCAGATCGGGTGAAGTGAGCCTCTTCTGGTTAAAAATAAGTCCCATACCCAGATAATTCTGTAGCACATTATGCAATTAAAAAAAGAAAGGCAGGGGGAGGGAGCAAGCTGAGTGGAGCTGAGGAACAGGTAGGCTGCCATCCAAACTCCTTGGCCAGCTACCAGCGATTTCTGCGCCTGGAATCTTGGGTGAACAAAACCTCTGAAACTTAGCACTGCTGCTGAAGTCTGGTTTTTCTCTGCTCCCTAGTGTCACTTCCATGGACTACTCCAGAGCTGTGCAAGGAGTGGAGTGTGAGGGCAGGGGGGGCTTTGCTGTTCAAATGTTCACGGTGGACACATTTCCTTCCACTTTGGACAGACAGAGCAAGAAAGGGAGGACCAAGCTAGCAAAAATCGACACCTCTACCCAATTCCAGCATGTTTTTAAAGCAGTAAGGCATTAGGAGGAGAGGTAGCAGTTTTCCATCCCTTCCTGCTATCTCCTCCTCTCCCTGAAAAAAGACAGACTCTGTCCTAAAGACATACCAATGCTCCTTCCGCAATGCTCTATTTAAAGAAGACATTTTTAAATGGCTTGGGGACTAGAGGAGTTTTGAAGTTTGTCAGCCTTTGCCGGGAAGGGACAAAAACATTCACTGTACAAAGCAAACCTTTCCCCCTCATGATAAAGAAAACAGAGCCTGTGCTCAGTTATTAATTATTGCCAGGTGCTGTCGGCAAGCATTTTGAACGAGCCCAGTTGAGCCCATCTCCATCCAAGACCGAGGTGTTGGTAGTTAATACATTTTTTAAGCTGATCAGTAAGAGCTACAGGACCTTCATTAAGTAAACACAACGATAACCTCACGACGTCATTTTCCAGGAAGCTCAGGAATGATTCAAGGTTTCCTGTATGTATGACTGTCAAGCTTTCACATCTCACTCGATCTTCACGTAGCTTGATTCAGAGCTTGCCCTTTTAAAAGATAAAATAGAACAGGCAACTCCCAGTTTCACCTACTAGCTTTTCAGCACAACTTTCAGTTTCCTTTTTCCCCACTAATATGCTCTGAAGAGGGTTTAACCACTAAAGCACCAAAGCAGGATATGCCGGCATAAAGCACGGGGGTTTTATTCCACCAAGGATGGGGGTTCAAATGAGCACAGCTTTATAAAGTTTTATTTTATTCCCTTCTCCTCTGGCATGCAAATGGGAATTGTAAAAAATGTTTACCTCCAGTCTCCACAAGTCACTTTATTCATGCTAAGTGAAGCAAGGAGGCAGTATCTTTTTAGACCAACTGATAAGAGTCGGTAAAATCAGAGATGCTTGAGGGCTTGCAGGTCTTTCTCTGGTTCTCCATTAAGGAATTACAGAGTTTCTGACCACGGGAGGTTATGACAATGTTGCCTGCTTGTTCTTTACAGTTCTAGACAACACTTCCCTCCCTCAACCAACAGTATCATTCCTACATTAAAGAGATCCATTTTGTGTCTTAAGATATTCAATAATATTTTTTTTAAAAAAGCAAGCTGTACAATACCACCACTTCATCTGTATCAGGTCTGTTCATTTCAAACACTTTGCTCCTAGTCTTTCCAGCCAAAGCTCCTGCTGGGAAAACGAAAATGCCAGACTATCAGATCAGCCTGACCAAAGATCAGTACAAAACGAGATAAACCTGCGCCATCCCAAGTGTCAAAAAGCAGAATTGCCCTACCAAGTCATACAGCCCTAACAGGGGCAGCCAGACAACAGCAACCCATCCAAAAGCCAGACTGGACAGGCAGAGACAAAGGGTCACATTCATGAAGGTTCTTTCATGCACCTATTTTGGCTGAGCAGCAATCTCAGTCAGATGTATTTCTGCTGCATTTTCATCTGTCCTTTTAATTTGTCCGCTAAACACCATTTTGAGGCCAAGAATTAAGAGCTGAGACGGGACACCACTTTGTTGTTGTTTTTGTTGTTTCAATAAAGGGTGTTGCAGGGTTTTGGTATGCAAGTTAGTTTTCAATGTTGCTTAGGTATGTGGAACCAAAAAGCTGAAGAAAGACACTGGAAAAGCCGCATTTATCTGGGGATTGGCATGGGTGGAATTATTTGGAGATCTTCCCTGATACTATTTACCAGATGGCTCCAGCTCTGGAAGACCCAGAACCAAAAGCTAAACCCTTGTTGCTGAGAAAGATCCAACTTGCTTTTTTGCCCATTTAGGGTGATTGCACACGCTTCAGCACCAGAGAAACCCTAGCATTGTTCGGGAGTTGCCTTTTCTTAATGGAAAAACAGAAATAATATATATTTTTTTCTTTTGTTTCATTTGCATGTCATTTGGCTTCCTTTTTTATTGGCTCTGCATGCTCTTCCAGACAGAGCTGGGAAAAAAAATGCAATTGGGGCTCGGCAGAAGAGATAATCAGCCTGGAGCGGATGGTTCTCTGGAGTCGACCATCATCGATTAAACACAGAAAAGCTTGTGCAATGCCTGTGTCTCTGAGCCCACTGAGTGATGAATCCTTCGCTCTCCAGAGGACAGAGGTACGTGCACATTGTGAGAGAAGTATTGTATTTATTGATTGTGCTTCGGATGTGATACCTTGTCACTGCTGGACTATTTCCGAAGCCTTTAATAACCGGGAGTTTGGCACAGAAAAAAACACCAGATAGGTAAAAACTGAGAGGAAAAGTGATTAGGCTCACGAGTAATAAGTAACCTTTAATGTTAATTCTCAAAGACTTTTAACAATTAAGTTTAAATGTCTCTCAAGACTGAGGGATCTTCTTGGAAATCAATTCTACAATCCGCCGGGCCCTCCCTGCTCATCAGGGCAGACAGGAGGAAAAAAAAAAAAAAAAGAGGAACGAAACCCCAAGAGGAACAGCAGAAAAGGGTTTTTAAGAAGTCACATTTCCACTCACAGATTTACGCCACCCTCTTGGTCAGTCTAGAGGATGAACAGCTGAATAGTGAGGTCCACTTTTAAAAGAAACACTACATTGCTCAAAAAGGTAAAAGCACCAAATCCCAGAGTCCACGGGCAATCATTCCTCCCCACGCAGCCAAATGCTGTAAGACAGGTGTGAACCACAGGGGCTTGTGTGAGAAGTGGAGTTTGAAGCAAGACCAGTTACCTTCTGAAATCTTGGGTAATTAAATCCACAGAGGAGGGAAAAAGGAGAGAGAAAGAAAAAGGCAGTTTGGGGAAACTAAAATAAAACAGTTCACACGTGTGCATGAAAAAACCCCAACAAAAATCCCACAACACAAAAGCTCCCCATAAAAGCCCCCCAAACTCTTATGAGTACTGAATTTGCACATTTCGCTCCCAAAACAAAGTTTCACATACCTCAGGTAAGTGAACCTCACCAGGTTTTCTTGGAGAACCTATCCAGTGGATTATGCAAGTGCTTTTTGTGTCACCTCTGGCACATGAAATATAATTTTCCTCTCCTCCATCCCTCACTCCTCATCCTTGAGGGTTCCACTGGCTGTATCCTGGCCCAACGGTAGTCAATGAGTGTTTTGTTACTGACTTCAGTAGAATCAGGATTTGGCACAGATAGCTGCAGGACCAAAATATAAAAGCCCTTTATGCCAACTGGGTTCAACTGGCAACACAAGGGCCAGATCTCCTGAGCTAACCCAGGCAGGTTGAACTGCTGTGAGGTATTTCAGTGCTGCCAGATCCAGCCTGAGGGACCACCCTTGTAACCCACAACTTTCAAGTACCTGTCCCCTAAAGCCGGGGAGGCAAACTGGTAAACCTTTCTCCCTATCCCTGTTTACACATCCCCAAGGCCACAGCAGAGAAAGAGAGTGGACACATCCCTGGAAGACCCCCTCAGCACAGGACCATGGGCTCACTCACCACAGAACAATGCTCCTTGGCCTACAGGATCCTGCCAAGGCAGAGCAAACCTGCCCCAGCAGGTGGGAGCTGGCCTGCCCTCTGAGAGCACTGGCATCCTCCTCCTATTCCAAGTCAGAAAGGAAAAGAAACAGCAGAGGGGAAAGCCAGTATAACCCTGGCACCACCTCCCAGCCCCACTAAAAAGGAGGGAAGCTGAACAGCCCAGATGTCGGAGGTTTAACTCCAAGACTGGAGCAAATAAGCAACATGGAACTCTCAGAGGCGACAGCCACAGCACGATGAAAACCACCCCTCCTTGGGGATTTTATCTGTTGACACCGGAGTCTTTAAATGCTGGCATGGCAGCATCCCCGGGAGCTGGGACAGCATGTACCACGCAGTGCCGCACGGCCACGCTCCCTGCGCTGCAGCTGGCTCGAGTTGTGTGCACTGCCCAGGGATGGGGGGCTCCTTTTTTCTCTGCAAGGCTTCTGCTTGGGATCTGATGCAGACTTTGCTTGTTGGAGTGTATTGCAACCATGCTGGCCTGGCTAGAGAGGCCTCCTGACAACCGCTGCCTGCTCAGAATTGGGTCTCGTGTCACATGTGAGTTAGGAAACAAATCCCCCGACCCCAGAAGAGAGGTAGAGGGAATGGAGCTGTGCTGGGGTTTCCTTCCTCTCCAGACCCACTGTTCAAACACTCTGCATGTACAGTGTTTATTTTCTCTGACACATCTTACATTAATTCTGGCTGTCCCCCTACCCTGCCTTTTTTTTTTTTTTAAACTGAGTTGAGGTTTAATAAGTACTTACAAAACTCCTTTGGAGTATATAAAAAAAATTGGCCTCCTGGGTAGCTCTGTGCTTCCAGAGAGTGCAGCGAATTGTTTTTATGTTTGCAAGCCTTTGCTGCAAGGCTGTCAGTGCCAGCAGTAACTCTGAGTGGCAGGTATTCCTCATGTGTATTTTACAGGGACCCAACTCTTCCCATCTCCTGTGGTGAGGGGTAAACCTCGGCTCTTCCAGAAGAAACAGAGAGGCAAGTAAATCTCCTTAGCACCCCACTCCTGCATTTAGCAAGAAAGGCAGCTTCCCTCTCCTTGCACAACCTTAGTCCCCTGCTTTAGACACCTACGAGTGAAGACTGGGGGGAGAGTAAGGTGAGAAACTGAGGTCTCTTCTAGTCTCAAGGTAAAATCAAAATAAGAAGGAACACCACAGTGGGTGACTCTCAGATGCTAATCTAAGCAGGAATTAGTTAAGGATTGTGCAGAGAAACAAACCCGTGGTAAACAGAGAGACAACAGAGGAAGCTCAGACTATCATTTGAGCAGCATCTGAAGTCGTGCAGCTCTCATGGGGTTTGACTTTGATACTCAGAGCCTGGAGTCCCCAGCTCCCCAAAGGAGTGTCCATGTTAATCAGAAAGTAAGGTGAAGCCTTCCCCTAGCAAATAAGCAATGCAATTATAAAGCCAGTCAATAGTGTAACGCCAGCCAACGTGTTCCAGCGATATTTTGAAACTGTAATCTGATCCTACTGTTTCCATCCTCGTGCCTTGCCTGCTCTCCCTTGTTGCATACTGTACTATTTGAGGCCCAGAGGGCAAAGCAAGCTCTTGCTGTTTGTTCATGATCAGAAACTGCATTTGGAGCGAGAGCTCTGCGTGCGCCGCCCACACCACTTTCTTGATAGTTTCTTAAACTTCCAGCCGCTGAAGCCCTGCTAGAAGGCTCTGCAAAACAACCAAAAAACACAAACTCCACTCCTGCCTTCAGTTTCCAGCTCCTTTTCACCATGCTAAAAAAAGGCAAAGCCGCAGTCTTAAGGCGATCTCTGACTCTGCAGTGTGTTAAGTCTTGCAGGAAACATATGCTTCTATTAAATTGGAACCAGTTTCTAATGCTGTCAGTTTGCTAAATGTAACACGCTCCCCTGGAAGGAGAGGAGCAGTTTTAATGTTTTTGACTAACTGCACACGTCCAAACAGAGTATGTCTGATAAAGCTGGAATGGGCTCCAATAAATATAGCTTAGAATAAATTACTGCCTCATTAAGTAATTGTTTGGAAAAAGGACAGCAGGTTTTCTAGATTACAGCCATGTTATTAAGGGTGTTTATAATATTAGGAATTCTATCAGGGTAGCAGAACTTAATGCAAGTTTAAATCAGAGGAGCACTTGTTAGCTCGTTAAAGCATTAAAGACTACCCTGGCACAGCTAGAAGGTGAACAAGACTGCACAGGTTCTGTGCATGGAAAGTTAGCAAGCCACAGTGAGGCTTAAGGCAAGAGCAAAACCCTCAGCAACTCTGACAACTTTTCAATACGAAACAAGTGGGGGGATACAGCTGTGCAATACATCGGGGCTAAAAAACATTTGATCAAAATAGGCTTTATTCACCTACAGGAACGCAGTTGTCTTTACTGGGGAAAAAGGAAAAAAAAAAAACAACAGGTTTGGATTGACCAGCAGAACTAATTTCTATCCCAAAGACCTCACAACCAAAATGTCAATTCTCCCATGTTCTGCTTCAGACAGGACTTTGCATGAGCATCCTTACAACAGTGCCCAGAAGATGCAAAGAAGCCCCCAACCTGCCCTTTTTTGGTCTTGTCCTTAACTGGAAGCTTTATGGAACAAACCCTTTACAATTGCTAGTGCTGCCTCAGCCCCTACAGACCAACCCTGGCAGTACCTGCTTTGAGCCAGATCAGAGTGAAGGAGTCTCCCCTTCCCACTACCAGGAGCTGCTTTGTTAAGGTTATTTACTGAGGGGAGAGAGATTTTCAACAAGATGGCAAAAAAGCTGCCTTTGCCTGGGGTCACCTCTGTGTCTAATCTTTACACCCTTCCCCAGAATGGCTGCACATACCTGTCTACTCACAACAGTGGCCGTGCCACCACACAGGAGCCTCCTTCCCAGGGTTCAGCTTAGCTTCCAAGAGCCACCAAAAAGAGTCCAGATGAGGTCCTTCTGAAATTTGGGTCTCCGTGTGGCAGTGCTGAGGAAGCATCCAGGCCTGCCAAGATCAAAACCTCAAGGACTGGGAGCTGCTTCACACACCTGGGCATCAGCAGCAGGAAATCAGAGCTGCAGTAAAGCAAACCAGGCACAGCACCAGGCCAGATGCTCTGACTTTACTACGTGATTAGCTGATTATTCAGCGAACTCTGCTTGTTGTCACCCAAAAAATATGTGAGGGCTTCTATGCACAAGGCACCTTGGCAAGAGCCAAGAAGCTCCTCCTGCTCCACACCACTGTTCCTTTCCACAAGTGTGGCACTCCGGGCCTCCTTGCATGGAAGCAGGAGATGCTGGTCTCACAGGCAGGACCACAGCACAATGAATTCCCCCATCAGTGGGCAAGGAGCATATACAGCTCCGTGCTGGGAGAACCAGAGCCATCATCTCTTCAAGAGGTGGAGCAGCAGCCATTAAGATGGCTGTGTACTGCCTGCTCTGGGGCCCAATTCTGACTGCCTTGCATTCCTCCCCACTGCAGAGCCAGCAGGCATCGGCACAGCGAAAGCACCAGCGAAAAGAGGCACCTCACTTGTAAATTAAATTCAAAACAATCTGAAAGAGCTAGAGCAGCTCCCAGAAAGTGACACAGGCTAGAAAACACACACACACACGCTCCCTTTTCACTGCTAAAATTACACGCCTGTAATGACAAGATGCTACTGGTCAGATTCTGAGGGAGAATGATGAAATAGCCAGCCGGGCTGTCCCTCCCTCCTCCCTGCACTGTCGCACAGAACAATAGATTACAGCAACGTTGTGTTGTATTGTACAAGACATCTCCATTGGCACGTGCACGTCATGGGCCAGCTGATATTTTTAGCATTATAGACCCACCTCCACTGGATGTGTGTAATTCCCACAAAGGTTAATGAGAACTGTGAGTGCATCCAAGAGAGACAAGACCCCTTTGTGTATAATAAGGGAGAGAGTTTTTCCTCACCTATGTATAATTACTTTGTTTGAATCCTATCGCAGCATCTTCTCCCCAGAGGTACTTTGTTTTTCCCCCTTGTCACAGACCCTTAGTAAACACATGGGGGAAAAAAATACCCACACTACTGTGGAAAGATCTGAATGGTTTGCCAAAAAGTAGGTTATTGCTCTGAAAACAGTGTTGAATAAATTATCACAGTCAAACTGAAAAGCAGCGAATGGCAGGAGGGAAGGAGAAGAGGAAAAAAAAATCCTCTGAAGAAATATATGCTGCAAAATGCATCATACACCCCAACAATGACAAGTCATTTTAGCTGCAGATTTTATTTTCTAACCAGTTTCTCACTGCAGAAAGTCAGAAGAGGAAAAAAGAAGGGTGTTTCTCTGGAATTTTTTATAGTACCTATAACAGCATATGAGTTGTTTTCAACTTTCTTGCTTAAATGAAATGAACACAACCCTGTAAACAAGTATATTCTGTGAAAAAGCACCCACTCACCCCACAAGTTTCTCCTAAAGAGGTGAAAAAGCTGTTGGACATTTCTCCACCACCAGTGAAAACAAAACAAACAAAAAAAAAAGGTAGTTAAAGTTTGACATTAAAGTTTGCTAAGATGGTGTTAAATGATGTTAGACAAGATGATAACACTGGCCTTTCAGTCCAGTGTACTAAAGTTCTTGCATTTGTTGAAGTACAGCATGTGTTTCCATGTCCTACGGAGGAGCCTTCTGAAAACTGATTAAAGGGAACTTTGGCCAGCCTTGAACTATTCTCAACCTGTAACAGCTATGAGTTCAAGACAAAAGAGGTTCCATTTTTTTGTGGCCCCTGCTTATTTCACAATAAAAACTACTACACTAAAGTGATGGGCCTTAAAACAGCCATCAAGGGATCCAAGTAACTTCTTTGCGTAGTAATTTAAGCATTTTCAAGAAAGTCATTTAAACTTAGATGGGGACATCCTTTTAACAGAGTATTTTGACAACGTGTATTAAAACTGTATTTTGAAGCATGCTTAGTACAGGTCAATTTTCACGGAACAAACAAACAACCACAAACTAAGCCTTTGGAAATTAGGAGTGGAAAATACAGAAGGAGAACAGCTCAGGTAACTGAATGTTCTAAACTTCATATTCAGTCAGGCACAACCCATTCACCTCACCCAAGATAGTGTTACACTGATTTTCCCCACAATTAAAAGCGAAGTCCTTGTCCAAGCACATATGTATCACATATGTTCCCCTGCCAGCAAGGGGAAGCAGAGCAGCGACAGGAAGCTTGACACTGTGTATTCTCCTCTCTTCTATTCATTCGCAAGTCATTTGTGGAACACTTTAGTTAGGGGAGGAAAGGGTTGTTTAGAAGAGCCAGTTTTGCCAAACAGATGGGACAGGAGGGTAAGGGGGGAACCATGAGTCGGATCACAGGAGGGTAACCTAAGCAGGTTATTGTACCCCTGGGACAGCCAGCACAAAAGTACCTCGCTCAAAATCCCTCTGACCACAGCACGGACTACAAAAGCCCAAGGCATTCCCCCTACACAGGGCCAGGCGAAGGCACAACCAGCAACAAATCACACCACGCCAAAAACGCTGAAATAGAGGGGCTTCTCTCACACATGAACAGGAGCACAGAACAGTGAGAAAGCAAAACGTTACCCCTGTTTTAAAAAAAAAAAAAAGCCACTGTGGTTTGCACAGAAACACCAGTCTCCTATCTTGATGAAATGTGTATTTTAAAAATATGCAAATGGTATGCATGCACGTGTACGTGTACCTACCCAAATGCTTTATCCAAGGGAGAAAGAGTGCCTGTGAAAACACATGAAAAGTAAAGTTTGTGGAGGCACCGGAAGATGATGATGTATTACTGAATTAGGATTTAAAACTTCATTTTGCAGCTACCTGAAGTTAAGACAAAGCTGCCTTTAGGCATCTCAAACTAGTCAGACCTGCTATAGCAGTTGCACAGTCTGCTTCAAATATGCCCTCCACGCTCCTTTCAACCTCCACCCCAACATATATCCGCATAGTTTACCTCCAGTCATGGGTGGTTCTTTCTATAGCGCAGCTCACTCAACCTTATTGCCTGCCTGGCACGACAGAAAGAATTTTTTTAAGATTAATGTTACAGGCCACTATATGAAACTGTAAGAAAACAGCCATAATAATTGCTACGTTTCCATTAAAGATGACTTTGGATCAAACAGTACAAGGGTTTCCAGAGGGGGATGGAGAATCTGGGATGGAGAAAACAGTTTTAATTGTTACAAATCATCTGAGGGTGCTATAGGGTGAGTTTAGATCTTTCCACCAATTCAGGGTTCCTTTGAAAAGGGAACTTCCTTTTTTCTGCTACTTCCATATACTGCCCGGTTTTCAAAATAGCATTAAAAGAAAACAACCCTCATTTTCACTTTTATCTTTGTATTCTACTATATTAGGAATACAATTTTCATTTTAACTTCACTAGAAACAAGCTGTCAGATGAAATCCAATACATCTTACCGGTGTGAACGCAAAGTAACCAGGCTTTGGCTCCTAATAATTATACAGACTGAAACTCATGTCATTCAACGCCACTTAAAATTCAATTATTAAGAATATAATAAGGAGAAATCCCTCCTTAAGACCACTGTCCTTCAGAAGACTGATCACATTATACAGGTTGTGAACTTCAGACATAATATGGCAACACCTATGATTTTTGTACCAAGCAATGGGGAGAGCACTGAACCAGGCCCCTCATTTGGAAGAACAGTGGTCTGAACTTGCCTAAAGCAGGACCCTGAGCGTGGTTTTACCATCACTGCAGCAGCCTTAATTCATAGTCACTCTGAAGGGGTGGTGGCTGCTGTCTCACCTGAGCTAGCTCAGCCTCAATCCTCACAGAACGGACACGTGAAAACCAAAAACTTGCTCTCTGGTGACTTGACAGTTTCTTTGGTCCTTTCAAGCCTTCTTGCTCCCAGTCACAACCTCAAGCCATTTCTGAAGACTGATGAGGCTACACCCACTGCCCCTGGAGACTGCCCCATCTCTGCCTTGGAAATGCCCCTCAAATCAGCTCTTCCCCACTCTGAAAATCCCCTTTGCGCTGAGGAATCTCCCAGCCAGCACATCTTCACAGCTCCTCCTGGCCACTTGGCAATGACACCCAGCATCTGACACGTTCATCAGGAGCCATCAGTGAAGCAAACATGGCAGAGCAGTTTCTGTTCTGCACAGTGACACCCCATTTAATACCACTACAGCCTGAAGACGGAGGGCAGGGACCTTGCTGTGACACATCCCGGACTGTTTCTCCCACTAAACCTCTGCTGTCTCCCAGCCACACATTTGCTTTGGACTCTGTTCTAGGCTTGACTTCAGCACATCCAACAAGCAACACTAGCACAGCACTTACAGGGCTTCTTTTCCCCACTTGTGTTCAACAATCAAGCATTACCTTATTTTTTTGTTATAGTGTTTGCACTGCTAATGCTGAACAAACCTGAAGCCTCTGCTACAGCAAACACAGAAACTGACACTGTTTATAAAAGAAATACAAAACTAACACATGTTGAGGGTCTCTCCCCGTTTACAGAAAACAGGCACCTCTTCATGGCAGCAGTTTCTCTGACTGATTAAAGTTTAGAAATCGAAAGAAGTGGCAGAAAACATGCAATTATATCCCCCTGAAGAAAATGAGTGCTTTACACAGATTGGCAAATTTCATCTTCTACAAACCATTAATTAGCAAAAGATTCATCAACACTAAAGATCTGTGCTTAGTGCCAACCTGCTTACATTGAAGCTGGACCTTGCTCTCTCCTTTGGAACACTCCTGATCTTTGGACTTGGTAACTGAAAGCTGCAATTTCTGGCACTGACTCATGTGCATGTGCATGTTAAGGAACCACTGCAACTGGAGCTGTCTCCTTGTGAGCCAGTTACACACATAAAAATGAGTTAAAAGAAGCTGTCTCTCTTGCTACCCAGCCCTTATAAGAAGTAGATCACCAGAAGACTACTTACACTTTCAAAGTACTGCATTCTCCTTGTTTGACAGATCACACTTTAAGATGTTACATAAAAGCAAAAATAGTCACAAGTATTTTGGATCACCTGTCTAGTGTTAGCACAGCCAGAGATGAACTGTGCCAGGAGTGCTTTACATCAGTGTGAAAAAAGTCAAGAGTTCCTAAAAAAAAATGTTTTCTCTATGAAATATTTATTGGAAAAATAAAAGCAGCAAAACCTCTCCAAAGTAGGTATGGCAGAAAATCTGCTGTACTTCATGGAGACTGAAAAAAAAATAAATATAGAATATGAAATTTGAGGTTTTCCTTGCTATTAGGACATTACCTCAAACTCCTTGATGCCTCTTAGGCAGACAACTTGAGCGCTTGGAATATTTATGCTATTATTTCCACCAAAACACTGCAAAACTCATTATCTTTCCCATTAAAAAAAAGCAGGTGTATAAGGAAATATAACTACAGTGCTTAATAAATCAGCACCCAGAGATGTATTTAACGCTCTTTAAGGCTGCTTCATCTGCAGACAAAACCTGAAGGACCTATGGCTATCAAGTTTCTTTTTGTTTGCTTTCAATCAGCTTCAGGGAAAAGAAGAAATCAGCTTGACACAAAAATCAAAGTGGTGTTTTAATATGCACAAAGTCTAGCTCCATTCGTTAGCAGTCCAACCCAGTTCCTGCAGAAAAGGAGTGGGTGGTTTTTGCTACCCACTTAAATGGAAGCAGGATCAGTCACGAAAGGAGGAATATCTACAGCTGTTACGTTAGATGCTGCAGTACTTGCCTGGACAATGGAAGTATTCCCAAAGACACGCTTTCAGATACCAGTCTGGCAGCACAAACTGCTAATCCTCCTCCTGTCTCTACTACCACCACCACTAGTTCATTATGTTAAATCAGATTCCAAAGATACCATCTTATTATGTAAAAATGTATGAGTTTTAACTTCAACCAAAAAGGACTACTTTCACTTGACCCCGCTAAATCAACTAGCTAATTTCTACAGCAAGAGAAGTACAAGTAGCAATAACTTTTCAGAAAACACCATTCAATTTTATGGTTTGTTTCACCATATGAAAGCTGCCTGGGCACTTAGAAGCAAACTGAGGTGCCTCTGTCAATTCTGTACCCTGTCAGAAGTCCTTAAGACACGGACACCTTCATTCGTGCAGGTGAATCCCTACAATAATCAGAATAAAAAGGAAGAGAGTCTCGTTTCAACCCACACGCACAGCAAGCGTTTACTCATTTGAGAGGCACAAGCACAAAACTGGTGCTGGGGGCAGCCAAGCCCCCTCCCACCGCTGTTTGAGCAACAGCACATTTCCCCAGTGGCCCAATCCAGCACCCAGTGACGGCCGTGAGAGTCACCCCGATGACTGCACCAGGCACGAGATGAAAAAGCCTGGACTTTCCTGCTCCCGAGAGCTCCTGGATGTGCCTGAACACACACCACCACACGCAACAGCTCTGGCGTGCTGCACTGGAGTTCGGCTAAAGGAGCTGACAGCACCCCCCCCGGATGGAGAGAAAATGGGCAGATTCGCTTTATTTTACACCGGCAGCTGACCCACAGCTGTAAATCAGCCACCAAGGGGCCCACTGGATGGCACACACCCCCTCCCACCCCTTCGTTTTCAACAGAAGTGGCCCTGGGTTTCCCAGCTGTGCTCCACAAAATCCAAGGAATGACAGCAGGTAACTGTACTCCTATTTCCATGCCGAAGGAGAACTTATCTTTCCAGATCCCGACACGAGTGAAGCAGCAATCTCTCTGAATCAAAGTGGCATCGCAAAAGGACTTTTTTTTTTTTCCAAGCGCCCGCCCACCCTGAAGCAAATCCCAATAAAGCACATTCTTCGCCATCCCTGTTCCTCGGCGCTGGCGGTGCTCCCGAGGAAGACCCATGCTCAGGGGAAAGACGGGCTAATCCCCTGCCCTAACACCCACCCCTGGAAAGGGCCGGGCAGCGGGGCCAGCCGGGTCCTGCCCAGCCATATGTCAGCTTTGCTACAGCCCAGTGAAAGTCCCCCCCACCCCCGGGCGCTTTCAGCAACCCCGGCACGCACTTTTAGGGGTTCCCCGGAGCTCCCGGGAGCAGCCGGGAGAGCGGAGCTCCACTGCAGACCCCCGAATCCAGGGGGCTCCAGGGGCTCCCCGACCCCAGGGGGCTCCAGGGGGCTCCCCGGCTCCCTCCAGGGGGCTCCCCGACCCCAGGGGGGCTCCGGGGGGCTCCAGGGGGCTCCCCGGCTCCCTCCAGGGGGCTCCCCGACCCCAGGGGGGCTCCAGGGGGCTCCCTCCCGGGTCTCCCCGGCCCCAGGGGGCTCCCCGGCTCCCTCCAGGGGGCTCCAGGATCTCCCCTGCGCCTTCCAGGGGGCTCCAGGGGACTCCAGAGGGCTCCAAGGGGCTCCCCGGCTCCCTCCCGGGGCTCCCCGTCCCCTTCCAGGGGGCTCCAGGGGGCTCCCCGACTCCCTCCCGGGGCTCCAGGGGGCTCCAGGGGGCTCCCCGGCCCCTCCGCTCCGGGGGGCTCCAGGGGGCTCCCCGGCTCCCTCCCGGGGCTCCAGAGCGCTCCCTCCCGGGGCTCCCCGTCCCCTTCCAGGGGGCTCCGGGGGGCTCCAGGATCTCCCCGGCCCCTCCGCTCCGGGGGGCTCCAGGATCTCCCCGGCCCCTCCGCTCCGGGGGGCTCCAGGATCTCCCCGGCCCCTCCGCTCCGGGGGGCTCCAGGATCTCCCCGGCCCCTCCGCTCCAGGGGGCTCCCCTCGCCCCCGGACTCACCGCGGTGGTGCCGCTGCCCCGCCGTCGGACGGAGCCCGGCTCCGGAGGGCAGGGCCGGCGGGGGCCAGCACGGCCACCTCCATGCAGCAGCAGGAGGGTATCCAGCTCCCCGCACCTGCCTCGGCCCGGGGTCCCCGCACACCGGCGGGCAGAGGGGCGTGTTTTAAGCGCCGCTCTCCCTCCCCCGTTCATCCCAGCACGACTCTCGCCCCCCCGCTCCGCTCCTCGCCGAGCAGAGGGGGAGGATCCGCGCCCCGAGCTCCTCTGCCCGGGCACCAGTTTCAAGGCAGAGGTAAAACATGCCCCGATGACTCGCCAAGCCAAGAGGGGGTGTGTGGGGGTGTCGCCGAGCCCTGCCCCTCTTTCTCCCCCCCTGCCCCACTCACCACATGCAGCTCCACCTGAGAACTAAAGCATGGAGAGGGGGAGGTCGGAAACTCTCGCCCTAGAGCAGCTCCATATGTCGCTCCTGGCCGCGCCGCTCCGGGGAGGGGCCGGGTGGGATGCGGAGGAGGAGGAGAAGGAGAAGAGGAGGAGGAGGAGAAGAAGGCAGGAGCAGGCGGCGTGAGGATTTAAGCCTCCGCTCTGCCCCGGCGGCTGCGATCACGCAGCATTATACAATGGAGGAGGAGGAGAAGAAGGAGGGGAAGGAGGAGGAGGAGGAGGCACCAGCCCTGGCTCCCCGCACTTGCCGCCAGCACTGACGACAGGGGCGGCTCCAGCGAGCTCCTNGAAGAGGAGGAGGAGGAGAAGAAGGCAGGAGCAGGCGGCGTGAGGATTTAAGCCTCCGCTCTGCCCCGGCGGCTGCGATCACGCAGCATTATACAATGGAGGAGGAGGAGAAGAAGGAGGGGAAGGAGGAGGAGGAGGNTCCTCCTCCTCCTCCTCCTCCCCGCTGCCCACGCGTGTCCGGCCCCCGCGCCCGCCGCGGCTTCCCCGCCACAAAGCCGGGTGCCAAAGCGCCCCGACCGCAAATATGACAAGTATCCCCGCTATCCGCCGGGGATCCGGGGGGGCGGGGGAGCGTCCCGGTCTAACCCAAAATCCCACCCCCGCGACCCCCGGGCAGCCCCCCGCCGGGCCAGNGCCCCCCGCCGGGCCAGGCGGAGCTGGGGCTGGGGGGATGTCTCGATATTTGGATGTTTGGATAAAGCCCGGAGCGCCCCGGGAGCTCACCTGGGAGCCGAGGGAGGCGCCGGCCCCCGTCCGTGGGATCCTCGCTGCTGATTTGGGCTGTGCAGGTACCACCGGAGCGCAAAAATGAGGCCGAAGGGAGATGTTCGGGAGCGCGAAGACTTAGGGGGCACGGGGGGGGCGCTCGGCACCGGGCGCTACCTGGAAAGAAGATGATTGTTTTAAGTCACCTCAATGGTCGCGTTTCGAAAGGGGCTGTAGTCCCAGCCGGCTCTGTTAAAGGCGATTCAAACACCTTACAGTTTTGGCTGCAGCCCCAGCGGCATCTCGGCTCATTCCAGCCTTTCATGTTCCACTAAACCAGTTGTACTTCGGGACAATAAAGCTTTAAGACCTAATATAAAGGCGATTATTAGTCATTAATATCACGACTCGTTTAGGTATTATGCTTAAAACGATCTGTAATGATTTGTGATCAATCAAGATGATGGTCATCTTAGAAATTAAGTTCAATTTTCAGTTAGAAAACTGAAAAGGAAAAGAAGGATACTTTTAGAAGGAAGGTTTCCTTAACCTGGAAATTGTATCTGACAAAAATCCACAAAGGAAAACCAACTCCAAACACTTAAAACAGCAAATCCGCCAAAATAAAAGGGGATTAAATGATGATTTCATGGATTCTTAAAACTGCAATTGGAAAGACCCCATCTAATGGAGATCTAAACCAGGTACTTCAGATAACTCTCTGCTGAAGTCACTAAAATGGGAGGAAAGGGCATCAGACTTAAAACCTGACGTTTTACTTTGCCAGTTTGAAGGCCTCAGCACACCCTTCCCCTCCCACCAGTGCTAGGAGCCATTCCCTTGAGGAGACCCAAGCTCCCTCATCCGGTGTCTGCAGCACCCTGAACGAACCTGCAAAGCAATTCACGAACCGCTTACTAAATTTGCAAATCGCCCAGGAGCTGGCAAACATTAAAACCAGAATTCCCCCTGTCTGGATACTTTCCAGCAGAAAGGCACTGAAATTTGGTCCTTCTGCTTGGGGAAACAAGTCTCTTCCTGAAATTGCAAGAGTCATAATAAAATCACTGAATAAAAGGAAAAGGTTCATTTTCTTCGAGGGCCTCAGTGCTTCTTATTCAGCAGGCTTCTGCCTTCTCAAAAGCCACCCAGAGTATTTGCAATACTTGCACACTTTCGACTGGGTTTGGGGGGTTTTCTTTGGCGTTGTATTTTTTGTTTTGCTCCTGCAAGTCAGATCCACTGCGTTTCAGAGCCACATTCCGCCCTCCTTTACACCGGATTTGTCACACAGCAGGATCTGGCCTTGCGTAACCGCGCAGTGGATGCGCCCAGCTGAGCAGTGCCTGCTTTCCGGAGCTCAAAGTCCGCAGCAGGTTTACAGTCCCCGTGCCTGGGTGTGTGCACGCTATCACCGGCACCATAGGCAGCACCACAAACATTTGCTAAATGAGCAGCTGGGCTCCAGCCCGATCTGCGCAGCCCTAATCTTGCCGTGTTACGCTCGGCAGTAAAAAAGCCTGAGCCTGTGCTATCCGAGTTTCAAATGCCTCTGACTTTGTTAGGTCGCTCCAATTTTACACTAGCATAAGAGAAAAAAAAAACTCACCACCCCTTCTGTTTCCTACTGTAACTCTCCCAGGCCTTTCTTGGCAGGAGTTTATAGTCACGCTGTAACGCGGATTGTTCCTCTGAACACAAGTAGTACAAGCTGCATCCACACTCAGAGGCACTCTCAGCCGAGCATAGGTCGCGACATGAATCGATACGAACAGAGCTCCTTCCTACACTCTGCACACAGAAGAGGCTCCATGGTGGCGGGACGAGGTTGGGCTACACAAGGTGAATATTGCTCCTGCCCACTGCTCCTCACATGGCCTTGCACCTGATCTAAGGAGACCTTTCTGGCCAAGAAACTCTGCTCTGCAGCTCTGGAGCAACCTGGCCAGAAGGTGTCTGCAAGACCCAAACACAGTTCACCTGAACATGTTAGTAAGCACGGAGAAACAGCCTGCTGCACAGAGAAACCGAGCTACAAAATGCTGTGCTAGGAAGTGTGTAGAGATTTCCAGAACCTGCAGGAGCAGTGGGGAAGGTCTGCGTATCTGCAAGGAGGAGCCACCTGAAATGCATCCCATTTTGGAACAATGCACTCAAGGGCTTCCTGGGGAGCAGTAGCACAGATGTCATTGTGCAGCTGTAGCTTTGACATAGCCTTGCTCACACATGAAGACAGCATGCTGAAAGAGAAGGAACCAAACTGTGTTCTTCTGCAGCAGTACTGACCTGATGTGGGCTACAGGCATAGCCAAAGTGCAGCCTTGTCTTTGAGCAAGGATGGTCAAAGCCTGTCTGACTGAGAGCAGGTGTCATGAAGATCATTCAAAATCCCTCCTGCATTGAAGATAAATAAATGAATGAACAGGAATCAAAGACTAGAAAGATTGGGAGGGGGGAAGAGACACTGGACTTTATAGGGCAATTCATTAGAAATACTACAGATGAGGGCTGGGTAATCTCTGCCCATCAACATGTGTGCTAATTAGGAAAGCGCAACAAAGTTTGGTGTGCTGGAATGTTGGCATCCCTCACATTTTTCAAAAAAAGAGGGAGTGAACTGCTTCCTATGTTTCTAATATTACCCTTGGCCTTTTCCTTTCTAATCGCAGCACACATGAGTACTGTGAGATTTCATCAGGTAATTGTACAACACAGCTTCATTTTCTCCCTGTTTTTGCCTTAGTGCATGCAGGAGCCGGCAAGCAAATACCTAACAGTGCCCCCAAAGCAGAGGACTTTTTGGAAATAAAGACCCCTCAGCACTGGTAAGTTGGGAAAAGCTAAATAAAGGGTCTTGCTACAGCCAAAGCCACTCATTCCACTCGAGCAGTGCTCCCCACCAAGCAACACAGGTCTCCTGGGTAAGAAGGAAGCAAACTGTGTGATGAAACACCCCTAACACCTCGTGCCATCTCTGCTCAGGCCAGCTCAGGGGTCAATGCTGACCTTCCAGAGTAAGGCCCTTCTCATGAAGGCCCAGCCACAAACAGAAACAAGCTCCTCAATAAAAACCTGGGGTGCTGCATTACTGCAGTCTGCACCTGTGCACGAGCAGGGAGGGACCTGCACCTCTGAGCTGGGCTGCTTTCCTGGGGATTTCAATGGCAAAGGTTTTTCCTTTTCGTGCTGGTGCAACTCTTCCACTGTAACAAGGCTGCCCCACACATCCCAAGGCACTGAGGAGTCAGTGTAAAACGAAGGAAGGAATGCTCCACCCCTTCTCACTCCAATTTTAGCTCTTTCCCCCCTTTCATTTTCTGCTTTAGTTCATGTTTTTCTCCTTTAATGTTTCTGTGGCAGTAGGAGAAACACCGTTCCCCAGAATGCATAATATGCTTAATTATCATTCTCTGTTAGTTCTCTAGGAAAAAAAAAACCCTACAGGAGAAATCAGTTTAATTAATGAGTATGACCAAATGCAGCCTTGGTTCTAATGCAGTATCATATATTATATGTCCAGTTGGGCAGTTGATCTTCTTTGGGTAAAATGAACAGAGACGCAAAAAGCAGTGAGCTCATGAATCAAAATTCTGAGTGAAACTAACCCCTTTTTTATAGTTATTCTAAGCCTTCCTACAGATTTTGATGACAATGTCAGCTCCCAAATTCTGCTTTTGGCTTTGGTAACACAGGATTGGGCCTGGACAGTCTAGTAATAGAAAGCTATTGCTTGGCAGTACCAAGGGTTGTGCCACATGGTAAATTCATTAAGTAATCAAGAAAAAAAAACCCAAACAACCCTTAACTCCAAGACAGCACCCCAATATCCATACCCAATAAAAATCCCCAGTGCCTGTGGGTTAGCAAGGTTTATTCTGAAAGTAAGATTTGGTGATCTAGATGCTTTTCAAAAGGGCTGCTCTTAACATACTAAATTATTAAGGAAATATTATGGAACAGGATTATCAGGAAAGAAAAAAAAATGCAGTGTGCATTAGCTGGCTTAGTCAGAGGAGGTTTTGCTGCATTCCTCATGCACAGAGATGACTCCCTCCCTCTGTAATTCCCTGTGCACTCCCAGTCCTCTGGAGACTGTTGGTGTGCATCATCCTTGCTCCAGCTGAAAACCGTCCTCTGACAGAGGTTCGGGTTGCCTACCATTGCTGTATATCTTCTTACATCTTTCTGCCCTTTTATAAAAATCCATGTTCTCTCCCAAATCCCATCCAGGCTGCATCATCTGCAAGATGTGCTTCGTTTCTGGCCCAGGCCTGACTGTTCACACCGGCACTGTCTGTACAGCACACAAGCTCCTAAAAACATCCCTTTTCATTCTTGCTTCTTGGGACACAGTGAATTGTACTGTGCACTGAGCTGAGTTTTAAACAATTTTAGGCTGCTTTTCTTTCCCTTTCAGTGCTCACTCTGCAGTCTCTATCAAAAGCACAAGTCATTCTTTTCTGGAACACTTGGTTACTTTTTTGGAGAGAGGCTACGCTGATGTCCTGATATTCATCTCATACCAGGGCCAGTGGATTAAGAGGGGAAAAAATCTGCAGATAAAACCAAAGCCACTGTTTTATAGCTGAGCAGGGAATACTTCTAATCAAGAAAAAACACAGAAACGGTGAGGGAAAATACAGAGATGGCCAGTCTTCAGGCCTAATTAACCACTGGTGTAAACAGATGTCGCTGCAATCAAGCCAGAAGACTCTGGGCCACCCACCAGCCTTGAGCACAAACCCAACACCAGCCTGAAAACCTTGACAACATGGGGCTATCAAACATGCAAGCCACACACACTTCAAGGTCGCCACCATGTCCCCCTGTGCTGCTGGACCACCTGCTCCTTGGTCACCAGGGGAGAGCAGCTCTGCTGGGCTGGATTGCTGTGTGCACTGCACATGCTACAACCCTCTCCTGAAGCAAAGCTACTCCTGCAGAGCTCTACATGGAGCCATCAATTCCTGGAGCACAGATGCCCCCTGCACTCTTCTTAAGCACTCTTGAAACCTGAAGGAGGCCTGGCTGCATAGGCAAGTTGGAATATGTTTAGCACTGCTCAACCCTGTTGAGACGCCAAAGGCTTGACAACCAAGTGGGGCAACCAGTGGGGTGACTGGAGGCTTCCAGAAGTGGATGTTCCTGCTCAGATTTGTTGCATTAAAGCAGGGGCAATGAGTTGGAGGCTGGGAGAGCACAGCCAAAATGGTGTCATGGCTATAGTTTTGATATAGGGCGTTATATAGCATTGCAGTATGTCATGCAACTCTTAAAACCATGTCACTGGAGTTTAATGTGTTTGTGCTCAGATGCATTACTAGAGAAAAAAAAGGCAAAAAAGCACCAACAACATATTTCAATTCTTGTTTACATGAAAACATGAGTTAATACATCGACATCCAAGCAAATGCATGCACCTCTAGCTGCTTCTGCTGGCTGGAATACAACCTGTAGAGCGTATTAATGCTCTTACATGGTTTTGGGAGCTTAGGTCTATTGTTTAAAACTTTATTGTTTAAAACTGCAGCTTCTTCAAACCCCTAGATTCAAGGATAGCTTACCAAGTATGATAGAGGCATTTTCAAAGTAATTCAAATTTGCAGTGATAAATCCTTTCTCTGAACTGTCCCAGGTGCAAAATTCTTTACAGACAATGTTTATCTGTGCTCCTTTCAGACAGAGGTTTCTGAGGGTCTAATTTTAAGTAAACAGTGAGTGACCTACACCATTTCTTTTAAAAAAAAAGAAAGTCAAAAAAGCCAAAACCAACAAACCCCAGTAAAACAGAAGTTGAATCTGCAGGGCCAAATTTAGAAGAGGAAATAAAAAAAAAACCCGGAGCTGGCAAAAACCCTAGCACAAGAACATCAAATGTAGCAGCATAAACTCCCACTGCCATTCTGTTCCTCTACAATTGAAGATCATATAGAACTGAACTCATTGAGTCGATGCAGTGAATGCACAAGTCTTTCTCTTTTAACCCTTCAATAAATGTGTGATTTCTTAGATTATGTGCAAAGAGGAGATTAAAAAAAAAAGACTGAATGAGTACATCAGATGCTTTTAGTGACTATGCCTATGGTAATGATTCATTTTGTCTCTTTACATTCCCTAGTGCTTGCACGGCTAACAGTCAGCAGAAGCTCATACTGTATATGCAGGTAAACAGAGTGTGGGTGATGTTTGTATTTCTTAACTCTACCTAAAACCACCTCTGTAACGGCCAGAAATGCATTTTATCTTTCTGAAGAAAAAGGGAACTGCACAAATTAATTTAAGTTCTCCTCTAACCCTTTTTTTATGTTCTTTCACTTTAAAGGAAGCTGTTCATTTATAGTGACCATTAGCCAAAGGCTAAAAGAGGTTTACACCTAATTAGTATTCTGAAGCAAAGATGAAACACTAAATCACTGCAAACCCACCCAGCATTCAGGTTCTACCAAGAGGACAAAGAAAAAAAAGCTGAAAAGTCATCGTTTATCATCACAGTCCATCTTCCCCTTCCTTTCACATCTCTTAACACTCTTTTTTTTCCCTCCCACAGTATCTCCGGAGTCCTAATGTCCTTGAAAAGTGGCAGGGGGTCTGGAAGAGGGGAGAGGCAGCTCTCCTATCTGGTCACTTCCATTTGACACAGCATGTGTGGGCATTTGCAGGGGTGGAAAAGAAAAAAAATAGGAAAAAAAAAGAGAGATGTCGTGGGCAAGGATGGCATGGAGATAAGGAAGATGTTGCATATGGCATACTGCTCCCTCAAGTCAGTAGTGGTAGTGGTTTTCTGTGACCATCATAAGCAGCTCTCTCAAACAGTCATAATTCTCCCTTTTTTTGATGTGGGCCTTGGTTAGGGAGCAAAACAGAGACATGATGGGATCACAGAGGGGAACAAGTCAAGGGAAAGGAGTAGATCCAAGAAACTTGGAGGAAGAGCTGCATCCCCAGTGATGGTGCTGCTACACCAGCTAGTCCAGGACATTCTCTGGTTCGACCTCTGCACAGCAGCAGGGGAAGAAGATGAGGTGTATCTCTGAGCCTTCCCCTGCTTCTTCTGCCAACCACGAACCCTCCCAGCACAAAGGGATGGGCAGAAGGCTCCCAAACCCCTCTCCCACACAGATCCACTTGCCTACAGGGGTTCAACGTAACAAGGCAGTTTCTATCAGATTCATTTGCCGAAGGTAAGATGCCAGTGACTGCTCTGAGCCATAACTCCTGTGTGTCGAGTGAAGGACTTGCCCACCAAGAGCAGCCAGGTACTGAACAGAAAGGCAGCAGCCCATTTTGCAGTAGCTGGGCAGAAACAGGCACCCTCTGTGCAAGAGACTTACAGCGAGGGGCCAGCCAAGCCAAGGAGGGATGATTGTCCATCTGCTATCCCTCATGCCCCAATGCATTTTCTAATCATCCACACCCACGGGACATTCCTAGTGTGATTCCTGCAAAGCAAAAGTCACAATAGACCCCAGTTGCTTTGCTTGCTTACTTACTACCTACAATAGTGTTATTCTTCAGGTTAAATATTTTTCTTTTCTTCTTTTTCTTCCCCACCCTGAATCTGCTCACCTGCTAATGTTCCTTGACTCTTCCTGGAAGTTCGGCCCCAGCCAGAAGAACAAAAGAAGTTAAGCAGGTGTCAAAGTGCTGATAATTTGACTCCACACACATACTCAAATACTATTCCCAAGCAGGTCAGCACACAGAAACCTCTGTTTGCTGGCAGCACTCTTCAAAGGAAACTCTTTCTCATCTGAGCAGCTGGGAAAGCGCAAGTGCTCACTCCTTACTCGAGTTGTGGGGTTCACAGAAAGAACATCGGTGCATTGCTCCTACCTGCAAAAAGGGAGGCCTGGCATTTGATGGGTTTCTTTTGGGTTTAAAACCAGAACAAGCTAAACCAAACCACCTCTGGTAGAGAAACATTACCTTCCACGAGATGCTCTGGTGAAAGACCTCAGGCTCCCACCACGTTTTTGCTCCCTGCTGCCACAGCTGATGTGGGCAAAATAATGAGAAGGCAATGCATTTGTTGTTTTGAACTTTTCTTTCTTTCATTTAGCAAAGATTCCCCCTAAATAAATGGAAGTGGGGAGATCTTGGAATAAGCCCTAGCAAATTTTAATCACACTTTTTCTTCTTGCAAGCGAGCCGTCATTCAGTAGCTAGGTGGTTCTAAATAAAGAACTCTAGTCAACAACAGGAAATAACTCCCACAGAAAAAAAAGGGCAGAATACAAACTCGCAGCAACTCTCGTACATAGCTCACAACGGCCTTTTGTTCCATGCACATTAAGTCCAAAATCTTTACTTTTCAGAACATGTTCTTACTCTTAAGTAATTAAAACTTATTTTTAACTTGTCACAAGTGTGGATCCTTTCCTTGCCTTTCTCCCCAAAACAGTCACACTAAGAGTAGGAAAATCACAAGCCATTCCCATTTCTCCTATTTCATTTAGTAAGTAAGGACATGCTAGGAATGCCACAGGATAACCAGGATTTTAAAAAATTATAGATAGTGGGGGTTTTATATTTCCCCTCCCCTTTTTTTTTTGCAGGGGGCGGTGCACTGTTGTGTTCTCAGCTGCGCACAGTTCACATCCTTCACAACGTTCAGAAACCACTTCATGTTCAGAAAGTACAAAGCACCTGGTCTGTGGGAGGGGGATAAAGGAGAAATCACACAT
Source organism: Campylorhamphus procurvoides (assembly GCA_013396655.1). Classification (NCBI taxonomy): domain Eukaryota; kingdom Metazoa; phylum Chordata; class Aves; order Passeriformes; family Dendrocolaptidae; genus Campylorhamphus; species Campylorhamphus procurvoides. The sequence continues at coordinate 2,997,013 of WBMV01003267.1, read as the reverse complement.
CTCTAGCCACTTTTTAAAAACTCAGGTTAGTGTCTAGAATAATCAGCTTTTAAGTTACACAACACATCACGGGTCAATGACAGAGCGCAGGCAACAAGTACAACATCCAAAAATGCACAACCAAATTCCCTGAAAGAATACACTGGTTGATTCCATCTGGCTTCGGAAAAGTGTGGTTTTGGTGTGCCAAGGGGGGGATTTTAAGATGGCTGCTGCTTGTTAGCTTCTATGGATAGATTTCTGCAGAAGATGGGGGTGCTTCTTTAGGAACATTGCTATCCTTTGTGGCAAGTATCTCTTCTGGAACACAAGCATGGATATAGCAGATTTTAGTGGCCTGCTGATTCCAGCATCTCTCCATCAAGTCACCTGACGTGGCTCTGTCACATTGCAACCTACCTGTAAAACCGATTTCCATTTTAGAAATTAGTCCTGTTTGAATTATACAGCTGTAAGAATCAGGGTTACAGTTCCACACTGGACTTTTGTAGCTGGAACATGTGAACTGGCTCAGTGTGCACATGTGTGTGTAGCTGTGTGTTCGCATGCACATGCACCATCAAAAGTTCATAGGAAGAGCAAATCAAATTTGCTTCCTAATGCACAATAAACACACAAGCTGAGGTAACTCCACATTCAAACCCAGCCCAGAATACTTGGTGGTTGTGTTATAAAGTACTCGACAGTGGGTTCAAACCCGACCTTGCAATTACAGCCTTTTCTGGTTTAGAAAATAGATGTCACTGCTGAGAGATCTGGACTCCTTCTGAACTTTCAGAAAGGGATGAAAATCGACGAGGTAAAGTATCCTGGAACACCTGTCCCACTGTTTCCCAACTCTCATCCAATAGGTTAAATACTACAATGATTTCAGTGGGACCAGCACACTTTAAAAGATGTAGTCTCTCTGTCTTTCTCTCTCTCTCTCTCGCTGAATGATATTTCTGCCCACATGCACTGACACATACAGTGTCTAACAAGGCTGTGATTCATTTTCAGTTCTAGTCATGCTCACAAGTGATGTAGCACACTTGCTGTGCCTTCAGGATCTGCGTAATTTAGCTTCATTTTCTCTGCCCCCACCCTGCATTAAGTGAAGTTCCAACAAAGCCAAGTCATCACCCACCAACTCCCCCTCCCACCTGCTTGGGGGATGTGTACAGCAGGAATCTGAATAATAATAATAAAATTAAATTAATTTTTTTAGAAAGAGAGAGGAGGGGATGAGAGCTTGAGAAATATCATGAATTGTTAGAAAGCTTTCTAACAGTGAATAATGTGAGTGAATAATGATAATAGGATGTATACTATCAGATCTCTGAAGCAGCTGTATCACTCTTGAATCATCTCCCCATACGTGTTAAAAGCAGCACTGTGTCTTGCATCATGCATGTTTCATGCTCAAAAATGACTGATGTTAAATCTGAATCCCTGATTTATACAGGCAAACACCTCCTCAGCCTCTCCCACGGTCACCTCGTAGTGACCACTCACTTGTCCCCTTGTCCTTTGTGATGACTTTGACCAGGCACAAACGTCAGCACGTCCCAACTGCAAACCTCCTGCACCCAGTGGCCACCATCCATCATGAATTACGCACGGTGGTTTTGTGATACAAATTACAAGCTGCTTCTGAGCTAAACTCCGTGTATTTGAGGCACCAGGCCAAGCTGGAACACAGTGAAAGACAGGCTTTTTATTTGATAAATCTCATTATCTCGCTGGCATTCAAAATTCATCTCAGACACAGAAATGCATCACAAAGTAGTTCTCTAGTTACCTGGACGAGCCAAGATGCTTTAACATGTATGTTAAAAGGTGTTTACACTCCCTTCACACTCACATTTCTAGCTTTCCTATACCTTCAACCTGGAACTACGATTTGATGGAACAGAAAACTTGATTTTCAAAAGAAAAACAAGTCAACTGCATTTCTTCAGCAAAGATTCACAGACAAAAGTGAGTCACTGCAGACTCCTTCAAGCAGATCTTAGTGACCTGCATGATTTCCTTAATCCCTAGCCAATGACACAGGGAAAAAAGAATTAGCACAAAAGGCTAGAAGGTGCTTCAACATTACAGGTGTAATACTGAGAGGGTCGCTGTCATGACAGAGTTACATTGAACTAGGAGGACACATATGATCTTCCTTCCCCCACATGAAACACGTAAGTGGTGGGGAGCATTTCATAAGACTCACACACCTTCCAAGCTAAGCAGCCTCTCCTGTTGCTGACCCCCACTCATGAGCAAGCCAGAGAGCAGAGATTAAATTCCCTCACTGCTGCAGAGATTTGTCTCCTCCTCCTCACTCACAAAGTGCTCGCTCAGTTTGGCCATATAGCTCATCAGCCGGCATGTCCCCAGTTCAGGCACACTTCAATGTCCTGTAAAGACAGAACCCAAGGGGACACCAGAATTTTGGGCCACCCCAGGTTTGTCCAAGCCTAATGGTTGGGGGGAAGGTGGAGTTCCTCTCTCTGCCTGTCCATTAACATCCTCTTTTCTGCCAGGACAAGCCTGGGCTGATCAGGAGCTGAAGAAACACATTTCCTCATGGTCATTTGCTCCTGACCCATTCTCCTCCTCAGAAGCTCTCAACTATATCAAAGGAATGGAGGAGTGACCACAGCCAGGGAAGGGCTGGTGTACATTTCTGATGTATAACACACGACTGGAAAGGAACTGGATCATCCCATGAGGCTGATATCACAGAGGGCTCTAGCTCTGAAACACTGGAGGAGGATAGTTCCTGAGGCTGGATACTAGCTGAGAGTAACGGGTCGGGTAAAGCAAGCAGCGGACTGTCATTTCAGCAGACGGGCTACTGCCTCATTTTGCAAATTGAAGAAATGAAGTGCAGGGAAACTACAGGATGGCTTATTGTGGAAATGAAAGTCAAGGCTGTGTGTTTTGATTTCCAGAATGCTCAACGCAAGTCCAGCCTTCCTCATCCACGAAGTCATGCTGTAAACATCCTCAGGGCAGGGCCTGCACCTCTCATTTGCTTTATGTCTGTGGCTTCCAATCTTTCACGGTTTGCAGATCCCTTCACGCTTTCCAATAGGGCTGTGCATTTAAACCTGCTGACGACAGGCTTGCTTTCCCTGGCTTCCCTGCACATCTTGCACGTAGCTCGTGAATCCTCATGAGTCTGTCCTCTGTGGCCCTCTGCAGATTCCCAAGTGCCCCTCTCTTCCTACTGATTCCTACACACCGTAAGAGCCAGCAGCAGGCATTTTCAAAGTAGCCCTAACTCAGTCTAGTTGCCCTAATTTGAAACAAAAGCACAGAGCTTCTCTGTCATTTCAGCATTCCCCATCTCAAGGTATGGGAGCTGTTGATCTCCCACGTGAAAATGCGTTATGCTGTCAGCCCAGCCTAAGGGCTGTTATTTAATTTACTTGAGGAGGTAAGTGAAAGCCCCTTCATGCAAATGCTTACAATGTGATCTGGAAAACAGCAGGCGTAATTAGATAAAATGGCAGCAAAGCCCACCAGGGAAATAATGTTAATTCATGAGGATTTTCCTCTCCACCTCCCTCTCAGCAAGGTTTGAAGCCAAGGAGGGGAGGGGAAAAAAAAATTTAAAAACCCCCAGAGTGCACCTCAATGGTCCCTCTCTCAGAGAAGCAGAAAAACAGGACAGCAGCCAGTGGAGTCACCTAAAATATGCCTCAGCATGGCACCTTCAGCAGGACTGGCAGCCCATGCTCCCAAGTGATGCAGCACTGAAAGCCAATATTGCTCTGTCACTGTCACAAGTTGATCCAAGTAGAGACATGACGAGCCATCATCCCTACACTTCACATCATCTCCTGACCAAGGCCTAGCCAGGCAAAGGAGAAGATTTTTCACATGACAACATCCCTGCAGCCCCTTAGCCCCAGCAACGATAACAACACCAGAACTCTTCTGCAAGTCTTGGAAGCAGATCTGGCATTTCCAACACACTCATGAATTCTTTCCCTCAAAAATATCCAGGAAAGGGTTTTGACCAGGCTGTGTCACAGCATCAGTGGTAAAAGGGAGCGTGAGGACACCCTGCTCTCAGAGCATGGACACGGATATGGATAGCAGGGAAGCTCCCACAGTGACCTCGGGAAACCACAGCTCTGTGTTTCAGCTTCCCCCTCCCTCCTAGAAGCCAGCCAGGAAAGCCACCTCCTGATTGCTGACCTGCCACTACCAAAATGGATTCCAATTAGCCAACTCACTCACAGCTATTAGGAAAGAGCGACATTTTTTGTTGTTGAGTAATTACTCCTCATGAAATGGCTTACATCCCCAGTTGATTAGGTCACAACACACTGTGAACAAATTGATGTAACAGAGATATCTTTAACCTGATAAATTAAGGCATACTTTCTCGATATAGAAAGCTTAATTGAAGCCATGCATGGGGTACTTACCAAAGGCATCTAGACACAGATGTAGCACGCACAAACTAACAAGGGTTGAGATCCAAAGACAGCAGCCCATACACATCCAACTTGCTTATTTATTGGAGGAAAAAACCCAAACTAGTTTGCTTGCTTACTGTGAGGATAGTAAATGACTCAAAGTGAACAGAGCAGTTTGACATCAGCAGTTAAATATGTAAAGGCAAAATTCAGGTGGTACATAGGAAAGAAAAGAAATTTTGTTTGTTTGTTTCCCTACATGCTTTCTCCCAACTATCAGAGGAAAAACCATTTTCTTTTCGGGCAGGGATTTACTTGCTAAAGCAATCAGAGATACACAAAGTTCATACAAAGCCCAAATAACCACACAGTAAGTGTGCCACAGTGAGGGTTCCCAAAATACAGCCCATGAAGTCCCCCTACAAGAACCTTTAGCCAAAGTCAGCCTGAGTTGTATTGTTTGATTACATTTCTTCTCCCTTCACCAAATCCCAAACTTTAGTGTCCCTCCACAAATAAAACTTCATCTGCCTGGAGAGCAGCAGCTCCACCACCATTTCTGTCAAGCCATCCATCCACTGGTTTACTTAAAACCAAACCCAACTGCCCGAGCCCGTAAATACCAATGACTTCCTGATTTTGGGACTTGCCCATCTATTAAAAAGGAGGCCATTTGCTTTACAGACCGTGGCCCTAATCTTTCAAGCAGTTTTGCCTGTGCTTAGCAGGAGCACGCGAGCACTTCGGTCCAATGTAAGCATTTGTTGAAGTGAGGCCAATATTTCCTGTTGCAGTTAAAAGCACATTATACAGTTAGGATGGAAAAATATGAGTGCGACACAAACCCAACCCTTCTCTTCCCATTTCAGGATGGGGAGGGGGGTGGTCAGGAAAGCACTCTCAGTGTAAATACGTGTGACAAGGGCCTGGGCAGGGTGAGTGCCATAAACAGCTTTGCACCGCGTTGGCTTTCTAAGTCGGGAAACCAACTGGGTGTCATTTAATCTCCTAGATTAAAATCACTTAGCGAATATTGTATTGTCTCAGCGTTCTCGCTGTCAGCTCAGCGCTGGGGGCCTCGCCGGAGCTCTGCTGCTCCTGCACTCGCCGCTAATGAAACCTCCTCGCGCAGGAGCAGCTGCCGGAATCTGTGTCAAACTGCATCTGGCACCCATCTATCTTCCAGCCATCTAAATTCACCTCTGAAATCATACAAAGGCAGCCGCAGAGCTCCCTGCAGCCACTCCGACACACCAGGCTTTGTCTCATCAAGCCTGTTAAGCAATTTAAAGCAATTTACTTTTTTTAATTTGCCTTGTGTTTTACAGCGGCAGCTCTCACAAAAGCAGCGAAGAAGTTAAGGGAAAAATTGGGGGGGGGGGGAGGAGAAAGGAAAAAAGTGCCCCTTTTTTTTAGAAAAAAAAAAAAAAGCCTGTCAAGCTCTCAGTAGACTATCATTAAACCAGTTTTGGCTGAAACTGTATGTTTAGGGGTTTTCCAATGGAGACACTCTGGTGCCTGCAACACTCAGACAGGGAGGGGAGGCTTCTATACAATTGTTGAATTGTTGTCATGGCTATTAAATATGCTGCAGCACAAATACCCAACAGGGCTGAAGGTCTGCCATGTATTGGCTCTGGAGAGGTATCAAAAATACTGGTATTAGCTCGCAGATAACTGAGTTACACACACACTGAATAGAAGACTCAGTTAAAAGTTTTAAAAGGTTTATTAACTTCACTTCAAATCCTTCCCCACCCCTTTGCCCCCCCGTCCCAACTTGGGGCTGAAAGTACTCTGTAAATTAAAAATATTTTACATTTACTGCAGCATTAATTTGACCAATTCTGCCCTAGCATTTGGGGTAAAACTGTCTCTTCTGTCTGTGCATTTTCTGCAGAGGACAGGAGTTTTGCTCCATCTCGTTGGGCTCACGAGTGGCAGTTTGAGAGAGTGGCACAGTAAAGCCATGACTTGCTGACTAAAACAGGTTAATGAAAAACAGGCTAGTGACTGAAACTGAAACTTCTCATTTCTCTCCAGAAAAGGGTGTATTGTCAAGATAAAGCAGAGCCTAAGCACGTCTATTAAGCAACTTTCAGAGAAGCACTGCTCAGTACAGCAGCACCACACGCCCTCCAAAGCCAGAGGAGGAGACACAGCCCCTGGCACCAGCACAGCCCCAGGAGAGACACCATCCTCTCCATGCCAAAGCCCAGCCAGCTGCTGGGAAGGAGCATTAAGGAACACAGTGTGTGGAGGGCATGGGATGTGCTAGGCCCCCCTCCCAGGCTGAAGTTGTCCATCCAGCCAAACAGGTCATGATCCAGGTCTCAGTGACATCCAGCCATACAGCACGGAGGACTCCAGGTGAGTGTGCCAGCCCTTCCATAGGGGCAGTGGTGGGTGAATTCAGGAGGTGTTTCCTAGACTGAACGCTGCAAACTGTGGAAGGAGCAGGAGAAACAGGATCTGTCCACCCATCTAATTAAGGTGAATTTTCCCCACACAGACTCATACACATCTCTCCAGACTACAGGGCCCTCATTTCATTGCCTCGACCCAAAACAGACTGACTGTATTTTGCATTTCTATGACAATTTGTTCTCAGCACTTCTCAGGAAGAAGCATAAGGTATGTCTCCTAGGAAAATGTTCACATGCTCACAGATACCTCCATCTCTTCTGCTAATTCCATCATGTCCATCCCCCTTGCAGCTAATCTTTTGCAGCAACTGGCCCTGTTATTCCATCCTAACCTCATTGGAAAAAAAAAAATGGAAGTGTGCTCCTTTCCTGGGAGCTTCCCAAAGTAACCACATAGACAAGAAATCGTATTCTTGAGCAAAGGCTACAAGTCCAGCTGCTGGCATTGCTGCTCTTCTACCCACTAAGTAAAAAGGAGATTCACATATGCCTTGCAAAGGGCCACTTTATAAAGATGTCCAAAGTGAAATCACCAGTGCTGAGAGGCTGAGTTGAGCCCTCCAGCTGAGCTGGACAGCAGGACTGAGAACAGCCCCAGTACTGTGGCCACCAGGAAAAGCCACAGAGATGGACAATTCATTTTTAACAGGCCAACAGGCTGAACTCTGGGCAACATCGGAACGAGTCAGCATAAAGGTGACAAAGCTCTGTATACCACTATAAATCACCCAAAACAACCAGCAGAACACGTATGGGCTGATGGAGTTAGCTTATACCTTTTCTTTTTGTTTCCCTTGTAAATAGTGTCCTCTCTCCTGCCACCTCCAGACGGCAGGTATCACAAGAGGCATTCTCACATCCTTCTCCCTGGAGAAGCCAGCCCTGCTCTCCCAATCTGTGGCTCACCAACATCACAGCAAGCCCATGACACAAGCAATGCTTGTTGTCCAGGTGGTGGTGTGTGACCTATTTCTGGGCTACAGAAGTTTGGGTTGGGAGGAATATTGCAATGTCTACTGACAGAGAGGGGAAGGGGAATAAACCATTGTAAGAAAGTCAGGAAAGAATCTTAAATCCTGTATATTGGCTCTGTGCTTTCAGAGGGCAAAACAAAAGCAGTGTCACAGCCTCGGGATCTTAACATCAATCTGGAGTGGAAGTACAAAGGAGAAAGCATCCCCACTGTGGGAAGCAGAAAATTCTGCTGCTTACAGAGCTAACGTGTCCCCAAAATCTGGTTTCCTTAACAGTACATGGCTTCAAGAGGGAGAAATTAAAGACACACAGGCATTTCACTTCTCCTCTGCCTTCCAACAAGCACACTAAGTCAAAAACAACCTGTGTCCCTGCCTGACCATTAACAGACAGTACCTGCTCAGCACCACTACCAGGTGTCTCAGGTTTCATGCATGCAGAAGCTGTCCTGTAACTGGTGCAGATTCTCTCTCCATTTACCAAGTGGAGTTATTTCTTTAATCACTCCACTCTCACATGATATATGCAACCAAATGAGCTCCGTAGCAACAGGGTAAATTTTCACAGATAATTCTCTCTCCTGCAGGATTTTATTTGGCATTGAGCTGAAGCATCATTGGTTTGCTTGTCACTTGATTTTGCTGTATTTTAGAGCAGCTCCACTGATCCAAAAGGACACCAGCAGTGTCCTACACATACAGTACTTCAAAATTTACACCACTGCCCTCAAGCTACAGCCCAGAGGGCATCCCACAGAGGCTGGGAGAAAAGGGAAGCAAACTGCTCTTGATCTGCACAATGCATAGCACTCCTTTAATTAAAAGAGACTCTCAGTTGGTCTGTACCTACTTTCTTGAAATCTTTGGGGCCTTCCAACAGTCCCGGCCTTCTGATCTCTTCAGCCATAGTGAATTCTCTGCAGATACCTGTCCTAGCACTTTGGTCTGGCCACACAAGCCTGACAGATCTGTGGTTGGTTTCTACTATGTGGCATATGCACACTGACTAACCAGAAAAAAAAATAATCCAACAAACAGAAAAACTCTCTCCAAAATATCCCATTCCCTCTGTTGATTATGAAAAACTCCCCAGTTCCAATTTCCAGGAACTCCTGGAAGAGCAGGCAAACCTTTGTGCCTACAGCTCCTAAATATAATTTGAGGGAAATTATTGTTTAAATAATAAGGGGAAGCTTTGTTTTTCCATGGGGAAAACCAGAAAACTGAGTAGAGCTTTTTTTATATCAGGTGCTATGTTCATGTAATGAGTTTTTCTGTGGTGTAATAGTTTTCAAAACAGGACAGCCAAGAATTCCCTTTTCCAGTTATCTATAAATCAGGGCTGGAGAGAGAAAAAACAGTTCCAGAGAGTGGTATGCAATCTCTCCAGCAAGTCAAGCAGGTAAACAACTACACAGCATCAATTAGCAAAAAAAGGGTCATCTACAAACTGAGTACAGAAAAAAAGAAAGCTTAAAACTGCCAACCAGCCACACTTATCTGGCTAAAGAGGGGTAAAAGGTAGCTACCTGAAATTGTAGGGGTCGCCAGAAGAAGGCATAGAGATCAGAGAACAGAGCAGTATGGACAGAGCAAGGGAAGAAGCCACCTGAACAGAGAGGAAAATCAGGGTTAGAAATTGGGTAGGGGGCTTGTAGGCGAATATGAGATAAAATAATTATATATATATATACATAGCTGCAAACTGGCAAAGAAAGAGCTCTAAAGCAAGGAGGTGGGGAGCGAAAGGCAAAGGGAAGGGGGGATCTAGACCTGACTGTGGCAGCAGAAAACAGTTTTGGTGGTAATTTTTTTCTTTTCCCACATTCATTTGGATAAAAATAATGACTGAAATGTGAATCCAAGAGGCCAAGGATGGGAAAATATACCACACTAGAAGCAGAAGATGACCCAGTTTGGGCAGGAGGTTTAAGCAGAGGGAAATCAAGAGGAGAGTAGCAAGCTTGGAAACTTGTGTAGAGAAGACAACAGCAGGATTTAGCAACCATACGGAATAGGAAGGGGGATGGGTAAGGAGAGAGGAGTTAAAAACAACAGAGTTGCAGCTATGTTTCATGGCACTAATTCAGCAAAGAAACGGCCTCAAATGGATGTAAACAATGGACTATTCATTAGGGGTTTCATTCCCTGCAACCCAGCAAACTATTGTCTACAAGTTTTAAATACTCCCTTCACACACACACACACAAACTCAGCTACAGAAAATGTGAAACATCAGATAATCTCAACAACATGCCTCAAAAATCACTGCCCTCAAGCATGCACTATGCTTGGCAAACTCTTCTTCCAACCATCTGTCAGCACGTGGAGGAAAATAAATAATTAATACACATCTGGGGGCAGACTGAGAGCTACAGCAGCCGGCCTGAAACTCATGCGTTAGTACAGGACAGACAGTGACTAACACCACAGGTGGACTGAGCTCTGAGGAGCCTTCCCAAGCTGTCCCACCCCAAGCATCCTGTCCACCTTGCCACAGGAGCCTCCCACATGCACAAAAGGTGATGTGCGCTTCCATCTCAAGCTATCCATCCCACTGGGCAGATAAACCAAGCAATTCAGAGTCTGGGGATACATTTTCAGTTGCAGAAGATATAAATGCACATTTCCTCCTGGTGCCTCTATTACAGTAAGAGTCAGCTTGGATAGGTAGGAAATATGTTTGACATCTGTATTTGCTCATCAGAGCTTCATCTGTTAGAGCTCTCTAGCCATATCCCTTCCTGAGCACTAGGGTACACAACAGGGCATGCAGGTGTCATCCCTATATCCTTCTCTTGTTCTCAGAGGTGGCTTGGCTCTTGGGACTGCCCTTGTGCCAGCACTCACTGCCTCCAATCCACAGCCTTTCAGAAGGAAGGCACAAGTGCTTTCCTGGAAAGGGGTAGCAACCATGGGAAGCATTTGTAAGGGCAAGATGGAAGAACAGACAGGTTACTTAGGCTTTCTTATTCCTCATCTACATGAAGGCATCTACATAAAGGACTTTTCTTAGTGTGTCTTTCCTGTATTCATAGGCAAAGGCTCAAAGGACTGATCTGCAGAGCACAAGCTGTACACCCTCACTCAGCATCTCTCATGCCTGGCAGGATATGATCTGTCTTTCAGGAATACAGCCAGACTGTCTGGAAGACTGCAGGGAAAAGCTCCTGACAAGAGGCTGTCTCACAGCTTTTCTTCCTTTTGCTCAGGTCCGAAGTTACATTAGCACAGTGCCTCTGCTCACTGATACACCACATTGCTCCCACCAGGAATTACACAAACCTAAGAAGACCTTGGACTCCCTTCAGGTTTCTACCCAACTTCTTCAAACCCTGGCTCCTTGTGCTGTAGGTCTGTAGAGATGAGGGAGAGAAGAGACAAGTCTTTTCTTATCCCTAATTTTGGGCATATGGGTAGCAACAAAGCACCTCATTTTGTTTTGTCTGTTAACCAGAAGTGCTGCCTGTTTCACTGAGCAGCACTGGAAGCACACAAACAACACACAGCCCACACAAGAAAAAATTGGCCTGGAAAAGTGGCAGGAGGGGAAGAACTTGATGGTTTTAATTCAATTTGTGTCTTTCATATTGCATGGACTCTCATTGTTCATGCTAGGCAGTCCAAAAGCAGCAACACACAACAAATCACTGTCCACCACACAGGGAAAAATAAGGACAGATAAGCTGAAAATGCAGAGATTCATTTATGATTCCCCTCTCATCTCAGCATGCTTCTCATTTAGGGTTCACAGAGTATCTCAGTATAGCAATCACACACTGACAACTACTACAGTTTAGGTACACCTTCACAACTGCCACATAAGCAGCAAGAAGCAAAACACTTGAGTAAAACACTGAAATTCCCCTTCTCACCTCCCTGAAAAGCCCCCAGGGCTGCCCCCAAAGGCAGCCTTTGGGGTTGTAGGAGATGAGTCCCAGAGCTTCTGCAGCTCTGTGTGTGTTTTGATTTTAACCTAAACTTTCAGTGTTAAGGGAACACAATTTCTACTTCTTTTCACTGTAAAGACAGCCACCAAAATGTGAACTGAAGGTTGGGCAGAAAAACTGAGGAAGCGCAGAGAGCGGTTGTTGTAAGTCACATGTGGTCTCCAGCTTATGGGTAACAGTCACACGTAAATAAGGAAATCAAATGTCAGTCCACTACTACCCTTTCCAAAATTAATCTCTCTACTGATTCCCAAGAATACCCATCTTCAAAGGCTGAGTGACTACTCGCAGGAATGGGCAGGGAGTAGAAAACACACACCGGGAAATAACTTCAGTTTGTTCTGCTCCTCTTTTACCCAAAGTCCTTTTCATAAAGCGTTTTCACTGAGCTATACAAGAAAAGGAAGCAGGGGAGGAAAGGGGCTGTTGGAGGAGGGAAGGGGGAAATACAGCATTTCCCATTAGCTCTACCAAAAGAAAGGCATGGTGGGGAAACAGAAGAGGTGGCTGCAGAGCTCCCCCATCCAGACAAGTGCAACTGAGCAACAAAAAGGAGTAACACATGGAGATCAGCAAAAGAAAAACCAGCACATGGGGGAAAGACCAAAAGAATATAAAGGAAAGGAAAAGAGGGTGAGGAGGCTCTTCTGGTGCAACAAACTACTGAGGAAACAGCCAAATACACACACCAGTTTAAGAATCAAATAGAAGCAGCTGAAGGTTTGAAGAAAGCATCCAAACACACACAAGAACAGGAAAAACCATGGTCTGGAAAACCCCATGAAAAGAAATGCTAGAAAGGAGGTGGTAACAAGAAGGTAAAACAAAAGACAATACAGCGGTTTGGCTTTCTTTTACACATTGAAATCTTCATTCAAGTTCATGTCTAAGTTTAAGAAGAGATACTCAAATCTCAATTTCAGCAGAAAAGATCCAAGTTTGAATTAGTCAGCCCATAAAGGATATTTAGTCACCACCTCTAATCAGGCTCCTATCACAACCAAGGACATGCCAAATATCCGAAGTAGACTAGGTTTAAAAACTAAAACAGTCCCAAAAATAGTAACAATTCCTGGCTGAGTCACATTCTCATTTTAAACTACACACATTACCCATTCAAAGGATTTTATTTGAACATTGTTATTGTTGAAACTTGTTGGTTTGCCTTTTTTTAGTACGTAAGATGAGGAGGAACAACATTTCCTGCACTGTGGATGAGATGCCTTTTTGATCATTATGGGGTTTTTCCTTCCTCCTGTTCCCAGCCCACAAACACCTCTTTTGGTGGGAACTTTCCTTGCAGACACTGTCCTTCCCATGCACAGCCTTAGAGAAAAGGCAATTTTCCTTACAGAGTTTTAACACAGACATGGGGGCTGATGAAAATGGTTGCTTGGGTGTATGTACTGTGTGAGCCAATGAAGCTGCAACCAAATGTCTTCACTCTTTCTCTTGTAACTTGATACCTGGCTTTAGCGATCCCTCCAGCTCTTGAATTAGGAATGGAAAATATGAGAGCTCTGTTTCGCAGCAAAGGTTTAGAGACAGGGGGAAGGAAAACCAAAAAGACATATTAGGGCTACTTGCAAATGGTAATTGCTTTACAGTGGACTTAAACACCTGACACCACCACATGTAAGCTCTGAGTACACACGCATACTTATGCACACCCGTGCTACAAAGCCCTGCTCAGCCCTGTCAGAGCCTGAACCCAAATCAGGCCTAAAGCCTGATTTCTAAAGCTATTCCCTTTACTTTATACCTCTCTGTGCCAACTGCTCTGGGTGCAAATAATGGCATTTAAAAGCAAACAGCTACAGCTAGCTGCTGAGGGAACAAGACATTAAAAATGCCAATAGCTGCTTTTGTGCATAACTGCAGTTTGTCGCAAGAGTTGAACACGATGCTGGGCTGAAAGCTTTATGAAAACGGTGTCCCTAATCCCCACGCTCATTCCAAGTCCTCTGAAAAATATTCTTAAAGCATCTCTCTAGTTATACCTCCTGTTACGTGCTCTCAGCCACACAAATGGCAAATTTCAAATCTCAAAACAGAGCACGAGGAACCTTCCCCAAACACAATCTGAGGTATTCCCGGCGTTCCCAGACTGCCCTCGTGCACCATGGAAGGGTTCACAGGCTCACCAAGAAAAACCTTCTCCCTGAGCATTGTGGCTCAGCCATTTCAGTGACACAATTAGAGCACTTGCCAAGGAGCTTGCATCATGTAACATGCTGCGAGGCTTTTCACGGCAACACGGCTCGCAAGCTTCCCTTCAGGGGCCCATCCCCAAAAGCCCTGCTGCAAAATCCTGCGACTCCCAACCCCCCTGCCAGCTTCCCCAGGAACAGTCGCAGGGATCCTGCACCTCTGCTGCTCCTTCCTCTACGAGGATCAGCCCTGCTGAGCTCGGTTTAACGCTGCCTTGCAGTGCTGACGGGGAAAGATCACTTGTCACCTTTCAGAATATCACGAGAGTCAAATTTGCAAGAAGGTTTTGATGTAAATCAGGTGGGAAAGCGACAGGAAAGCAGCAAAAATACTTTAGCTGCATTCTCAAGAATATGAATTTGCTTGTTTGACAAGAAGTCAAATTTTAGCTAATGCAAGATTGAATTCTGCCCATGGAGCCTTATGATGATAATAGCTGGTAATGCTGAAGATCCAGGTGGAAAGCTTAACTTTGCCTCTTCCACTGCAGCATAAGAACATTCATATTTACAGACCAGTGGCAAGACTTCTAAAACAACAGGCTATGACATGACATATGCCAATAAACCTATAGCTTTGTTGGGATGGTGCGAAACGAGCAGTATGAACTAAACAGTACAAAAACACAGCAAATTAAGCAGTTTGTTCCTGAGCTGAGGTTTGTAGAGATCCGATGAGCTGCAGGATATTGGCTCTCCATCTTGCTTCCAGCTGCTTCTACAGATGTCCAGGCTCCTCACTGCCAAGAAGAGCTAGGAGGCTAGTGAAAGCAGCTGGAAGAGAAGGAGGTGGAGGAGGAGTCAGGCTTGCAGGCTCTGGGGTGGGCACAGAGAGGAGGAGGAGGAGGGAAGCAGGCACTGCCCACACGTGCTCTACAACTTTGGCAGAAGGTGCTGACCAGTAGAAAAAGGAGTAATGGCAGAGGGGAATGAGGAACTTTGGAGTGTTTTTCTTTTTTTACTTCTTTTTTTTTCCCATTTTTGAATTTGGGTTTTTTTTAAGAGAGCTAGGGGAGAAAATCAGGTCATTGAGTAGCATCTCTGCAAGAATGTAGGAGCAAGGAGGGCAGAGATTCAAGAAAGAACCAACAAGGAGAGGGAGAGAGTCAGAGAATCAGAGAAAAATACAGTGATCAAATATTAGTGGTGTATGCAAGAGCGAGAGAATCACTGAGCAGATGGGAGGAGGGAAGAAGAAATGATTGATAGGGAGTGTGAGGCCCTTCCCCCTCCCTCAAGCAGGACTAATCACGTGGAAGACAGCTAAAATCTTACTTCCTAATATTGCTTTGCTGCAGTAGCTGCCCTATGGTGGCGGAGAGCGAGCCCACCCCAAGCCAAAATCTCCCTAAAAGATGGGAACAAACCCCTCACAACAACATGACCACAATGTTCTGGCTGCTGGTGCTAAAGGGACATCGGTCAGGGTGCACATGTCACACCCTGAGACCTGATACCTGGGGCTCCTGCAGGAGCTGAGGCTAAAGCAGCAGTTCTGCTTCCACCCTGGTCACCTCTCCTGCTTCCAGCCAGAAAATGACCGTCCTTCTCATGAGAGCCAAACGTGAATGTTGAACTTCCCTACACCAGGAGCCAAAAGTCTCCCTGCCTGACGTCAGAGCATACCTCTGACCAAGCATTTGTGGGGCCACACCTGGCTATGACTCCGCTGCCTTCTCAGCACAAAAGCACAGGGCGAGCTTTGCCATTACAGAGGTCGATGGGAGGTGCAGGTCAGCTCTGCAGCTGTCCCTGCTGTCCCCGGCTCATGGGGCCACACCAGCATTCCTGCAATGGCAGGCACAGGCACCATGTGTCTCTCAGGCTGGCCACCACGAATCAGAAGAGAAGGAACACGGATCCAGATAAATATATTTGCTAAAAAGAGGCTCCTGTGGATTTCTGGTGACAGCCTGTCACCGGGACTGCTCTGCACAAAGCTCCCACAAGACACAAGTGTACAGTCCTGTTCCTGAAATATATGCTAAACAGTTTATTCTTTCCCATGTTTTACAGGTGCTATCGTGTCCATCGATTCTCTCATTTTTTATTTCCATGGGTTGAACAACCCACATACCTTCATTTTCTCTGTATAGGTCATGTCTGCTAAATCATCCATTCATGCTATTTTCCTCCCCCTTTTCTTTTTCTGACCCACTTTTAAATTGTTTTGCTGTTTTTAAAGGCTGTGCGCAGAAAACTGGTTCAAGACTCCAGCTGAGACCTCACCGAGCAAAGCTGAGTGGAAGGGATTGCTGTACCCTCTTGGTTATAAACCCCAGCTTGCCTTTTTCACAACTGTACGAGCCTGGTGACTCACAGTCAGCCTGCAATCCACCATCAATTCCATCCCCTCTCTGCAGAGCTGCTCCTCAGCCAGCCATCTCCCATTCTGGCTCTGGGAAGCCCATCATTCCCACCTAAGTTTACAACTTTGTGCTTGTCATTTTCGGAATCACCTCTTGTATTTTCCACGATTCCTCCACTTGGTCAGTATTTTGAATCCTAGCCCTGCTCTCAAGAACACTCAGAGCTCCTCCCATGTCAGTATCATTTGCAAGTGTAATCAGTGTCCACAGGAGAAAAATCCCCACTGTGTGTCACTTCTGGGAGGACACGCAGGAATTGACCACTGTGGACACAGACTGGTCCTAGTGTGTTTGTGACATTGCACCCCACAACATCCATTCCCCTGGAATTTCCTCTGGAAGTAACCTGAGAGCCACAATAAAGTGTGAAGGTGCAAAAGCCTCAGTAAGACAAAAGTGAAAAGGAGCATTTGCTTGATGATGGTGGAACATTCAGAAGAACTAACTGTGATGTCTCCTGCCAAAAAACAGGCATGTTCTCCTAAAAACTTCCACCAGCAAGCATCACTCCTACAGTATTCATCAGAGCTACTTAAATCCACACAAGACATCTTTTCTACCAGACACTGTTTCTCTCCAGGGCTTTGACACTCCACTACCATGGCAGGTATCTTTAGACTGATATGAAGCAAGCAAAAATTCAGCTGTGGCTAAAGACAAGGAATAAGCAGGGATAAGCAGAAGGGGTAGCTGCATTTGCCTTAGACAACCAGCCTGGAAGAAAGGACCTGCAGGCATTTCACACAAGTTCTGGTCATCATATATAGCTCATGGGCAGTATGGCAGAAGGGCACTTTGATCCCAAGCAGTGTTTTAGGGCAGCAAATTGCAGGTGTCCTAAGGGACACTGCTTATTAATCCTGTAGCACAACATACTGGGCTATAAATTCCATCAATTGCCAACTGTTTATTTCTTAAGAAGAGGAGAGTGGAGGGGCCAGTTATAAACACAGCTGACTCAAGTCCATCTGATCCCTCCCCCATTTACACAGGTGGAAAGACTTTGACTTTACACTGCGAAAAACAATGCTCAAAATTTGATGTGTCCTTTTACTCCCAGTGTCCATGCTTAAGAGAAAGAACAGAACCCAGTTTGTCTGCTTTTTTAGATCTGAATCAGTAGCACATGGGACAAGCCCAAACGCCAGGAAAGCAAGGAAATCCTGGATCCTAGGGACCTCCAGCAGAAAAGCAGCTGGTCCTAATGCCAGTGGGGGCTCCAACGCTTTCCTTATGAATAAAAAGCCTTCTTTAGCATGGTATATAGCTGCAAGATTGCCAAGAGATTAATCATAATCACAGCACTGCAAACCTTTGCTTGGGACCATTTTAGCCTCAGAACAACCGAGTCCTACCTCTGAGGCCAGATGGTGTAACCACTGGCAAGCCAAGCAGTACCCCCAGCATTTTGATGATGGTGACAGTCTAGAAACGTACCACAAACGGACCACTTAAAGCAATGAGAATGTATTTTATTTATTCCTTTATGCCAGATCATTTCTAAATGCTGCAGGAGATTGCAGCAGAGACAAACTTGGAAGTTTTTGTTTGTTTATTCCTCCTTAGGGTACAGCAGCCTCACCAAATGAAGGTTACACAGAATGGGGGGGGGAGAAAAAAACAGGAAAAAAAAAAGGAGTTCAATACTCTGTCATTTTTTGAGCATTTCTTTCCTAACCTCGACAAAGCTTTGTAGTTTTTCATGCTCCACACATGGTATGACTCCCCTGATCAGCAAGATTTACTGCATTCGGAAGTCCTGGGTGGAGTGCTCCAGCAGAACTGGACCACTGCTACAGCCGGATTTAAAGTGATGTCAGGAAATGGGTGGGGGCAGGGAGGGGGAGCACAGCAAATGACACAGCCCACAACCAGGAAACTCACTTGGCAAGATTTGTGGAAAACCGGAGGTATACAGGAGTAAAGCCCCATCCAGCAGCCCTCCGGCTCCTCCCGCTATCGGAGCTCAAAGAAAACAGGACAGTTGCCAGCTCTGGAGAATTGGGAGCGGTGCCAGCTGACGACACGCTGTGATCGGCAGCCACTTGGGTCTGGGTGAGGTGTGTTATCATATGATGAGCGCTGGACAGCGAGGGGACCGGGGGAAAGCACCCACGCTCTCCTTGCTGGGTAAAGGTAAGAAGGATGCAGAAGGAAGGGGAAAAAAGCATCCTGCAGCTGTGAGGCAGATACAGCAGGTGACTACTACAGAGGGAGTTTTCCCAGGGATGGCAAAAGCCAGGAGACTTGACAGCAGCACAGATTAGGCAATGGCACCCTGTGTCAGATGCAGTTGCAGTGCTACATCACTTTCAGAGGTGAAGTAGCAAAGCCTTTAACACCTGCAGACAGGCCAGCAAAACCCCTAAACCTCACCAAAGAAGGGGTGACAGCACAGTTACCCCAGTTCACGGAGCTTGGGGCTCTCAGGTAACCAGCACTGCTCCTCCTCAGATGACAATGTGTGTAATAGGGGCCGAACTGACCAGGGAGCTTCAGGTAAGGAGAGGACTGGATGTGGCAGAACGCTCCTGTGAGGTTCTACGTGCTGCAGCAACTTGCAGAGGAGTGTAACTTTCTTGTTCCTACACTGAAGAGTTACCTAGAGACAAGCAACCTCAAGAATAGGAACTCCCAAGATCGGAATATAATCACTGCAGCTTCAGGATGGTAACAGTGTCACTGCTGTCCTCTTCCTGAACCTGGAGATTCACAGGGATCTGGCTCTGCACATACGTCTATGTCTGGATGCACAATTCCGTGCCATGCACCTTACAAGCTAAACAGACATGTCAGAGGGATGGAAAAGGGAAATACAATCATTAGGAATTAAACAACAAAGGGAATAGCAAATACAAGAGAAGAAAGGGAACGTTTAAGGGCTGGGAAATCAACTCGAATCACCTGAGTTGTCCTCCCATTCTGCACGACCCCTCTCCTGCAATTCCAGTCCACTGGAAGACACCTGTTTTGGGGGTATTTATAAAAAAATCATCCTGCAAAACACCTATGCTATTGAGTAGGTTAAGTATTAACCAAAAAGTTTTCCCCTCTGAAGAAACCAGTAAACCCAAATGAAAAACAAACACAAGGCAGCTTCAAAAGCCAAAAAAAAAAAAGGATATTAGCATAACATAATAATGACAAATTTGGAGCAGCAGAGGTAAGATGGAAGTTTGTTTAACATAGACAAGAATTAAAGCAAACACATCCAAAAAGAGGATAATTCAAAGTCTCTGAAGTTGTTGATATTCTCACAACAATCTCTAGTCATAAAACATTAGGTACCAAACAATCAAATGTTTGACTTAAGAGCACCTTGGCCTGGAAAGATACTTCTGTGGCCATCAGATGGTTTTTGGTGAACGAACAGGAGTGCAAGATACATAAACAGCTCTGCACTACTCATAGAGACTCAAAGCAAGTAGTTACTAGATCTAAGAACTCAACCACGTTAGAAGCAAGAGGATCACAAACGGATATTTTACCTATGGCAGGTCTGACATTTCACCAAAGACCATATTTAAAAGAAATAAAAAAAGCCTGTAAGACTACGCATGCCTTGGAGCATCCTACTCAGTATGCAAAAATGTTCCATTTCATAGGCACAGTACCCCAAAAAGCTGAATATTCTTCACTACTTCATTTCACTACCAAGTAGTCATTCACTGAAAACACAACACTGAACCTCCTTTCATTATTTTGCTAAGCAAAATAAATAAAAAATAAAATAATATTAAAAAAAGAGCTTCCTTCCTTCATTACACTCACACAGAGAATCGAAAGATTTACTTTCCATAGCTGTGTTTTCTCATACACTTCCACAGACATGCACATCTAAGAAGTGAGGGCCCAACTAACACTTAGGTGTGGATGCTTTTTCATAGAAATTCCCTCTTCCACACCAACCATCCAGCAGGCTCACAGGACAACCCAGTCCTGCACATTCATGACAGGTATCACTGGTGGTTTGGCAACCTGATATCAGGCAGGCAGATAATTTAAAACCACATATCTGACTTTCCAAGAGACAGAAAATACTTGGATATGCCTCGTAAAAACACAGCTAACACTGAGATTGTATTCTTTTTGAGACTGTTTAATTAGGCTCTGAGTCACACACACTACAACCACTCACAATGACGTTTGGACAGAACCAAGCTTTATTCACAACTGCAAGATGCTGGGGTATGGTCCCTTGGCCTGGAGGAATATGTTTTTCCCACTGATCAAAAGAAGTCAAAATTAGAGGCACAAAATCAATCAGTTGTGGCTGTCTGAGTGGTACTTGGAAAGCTACTGTGGGCACTATAACATAACACTCCCTGTGTACACTGCCTCTGCCATGCAAAACCAGTACAGTCACTACCTGAAACCAGAATCACCAGTTTGGTTTAATTTTCTATGTCTAGTTATTGGTAGTTCTCTCTCTCTCTCAAGGTGTCTGTGCTCCTGCTTAATTACCCCAAGCCTCTGCCTCTGGGCAGTGGCAACTCTTACAGTCACACACCCATATCTTCAGTTACATGAAGGAAAACATCTTCTACCCCCTTTACAAACCAAGTCTAAACTCTTTTAAAAAAATGGGGTCAGCAGGTGACTCCAACTCCATTAGAGTCAGTAGCAGCTGACTTTCCAGAGCCTAAGTTTCATACCAACTGTTCAGCTGACGTCCAAAAAACATTATCATCTCCATGAAGAAATTCACATGTTTTAGTGGCTGGTGGCTTAAAAAACTGCACTAACTTCAGCAGCATTGGATGTACCAGACTTTCTTTTTGCCTTGCTTTGCAGTTTGAGTCCTCTTCAAATCTGAAAGCAAGTCTTCTCAGTTTTGCCCACTTTAGAGCTGAAATTATGCATAGATACTGAATTTTGTGACATTTATGCCTAACTTCTATCTCAGGGCCATTTAAAAATCACTGCTGAAATTTGCCCATTGGAAAATTTATTAAAAAGAAAACCTGAAGTCATAAAGATCTTTGACCAGTCAGTTACTGGAACAGAAAGAGGAAAACAGAAGAGAAAGTGTTTTTGGTGTATATAACCAAACCCAACACTTTAAGAAGAGCATGCACTTGAGAAGGGAACACATCATTAAAAATATTTCTGTGCTCGTGCATAGCTAAACACAAAGGACCACATTATACCTTGAGTTATACCCCAAAACCAGCCCTACTAATGTCTGATCATAAAAAAGGAAAAAAATTTGACCAGCTAGGCAAAATCAAATCAATTGAAAAAAGCTGAAATGTGAATTCCCTACCAGAGAGTGGCAGCTCAAAGGACCAGACTGAAACTACACCCTAAAGCTCAAGCTGAAATAACCAAAGTCCAAAGACAGCCTCTTCTCCTTGGAACCTACACACATGTAGTTTCCTCTTGGTGAATTCATAGGTAATTTTTGTCCCTGCAAGCTTTTTGGTATATCACACACCATAAGTCTTGTCAACAGTATAAAAATCATTGGCAAGAAAAAATTCAAAACTTGAGCTCCCTCCAGAATGAGGTCACTTCAATTTAAGGCTGAATGACCCAGTCAGAAAACCACGGGGGTATTCTGCCCATGTTTATGTCCACATAGAATAAGAAGAATGCTTTGTAAATGGTTTAGTTAAGGGGTTGTGGCTTTTTTTTTTTCTTAATCATGTAGTTTTCAAGCAACTGTTAAACACGCTGTACTGGTAATAAATGAGAAAAGAGATTCATGAGTATTTTTTGCTTCAGCATTCATTAGGAACACGTAGAGCAGTATAAGGCTTCCTGCTCTTTGATACCACTGGTGTCAGACCTTACACTTCCATGCCTACAGCCATACCCCCTTCAGCTGTGATCTAGGCAGTTCCTGCAAGGCGAGCAGGGTCAGGCTGGGTTAATACGCAAAGGAGAGGCCCCCAGGGAAAGATCCAAGTGCTGCAGACACTAAAACTGGTAGTGATGCAGCAGCACTGCTCTTCTCTCTCATGGAGTGCCTACCCCCAGGGAAGCTGCTGTACAGCCACCCAGCTATGTATCTGCAGCACAGTCCCTTACAGCCTAACAACTCTGTGGACATACTGCAGGAGACAGAAGATGCCCTTATGCAGCACACACAACTCCACTTTCAAAGCTGATACCACCTTATCCATACAGGAGAGGGTAAGGCAGAGCACCTTGTACATTGCCTTGCATATCCCATGCCCACTAACTGCCCTATAACCAAACTTGGAGTAAGGAAAGTTGAACCAAAGAATGAGCAGGTTTTTGTAACTCAGAGGGGGAAAAAAACCCAGCCAACAGCCAACAGTCCACACTTTGCAGAGAAATGAAACTTCTCAGCCAGCCAACTGTTAAACCCTCCCATCTCTATCAGCTTCTATTTTGGGTTACCTTGAGTTCTTCACCGTTTCTGTAGGACACAGTGAAATTCTCCTAGTTTTCATCCCAACGCTGCACGTGCTGTCATGCTGTCAAACAGCTGCTGTGTTCCACCCCACGCCAGGCTGTGGCAGAGCAGAGGAACAGCTCCCCTCTCCAAGAATCTATCATTTCCAAAGTGTGTGAGGATCTCTGTCATTAAGCCTATCAGAAATAGGCACTGCTGAGTTATTTTTGTTAGCGCTATTAATGTAAGATAAGGGAAAAGGTGCCTGAAAAGCACAGAAACTCTTCTTCAGCATTTATTTGTGAACAAGCTCTAAAACCCTCAGTGAAAAGTTTACAGGAGTCTTCAGTATCAGTTAATAACATGACTTGGTTTATATGCCTGGAGTACAGGTGGTAATTCCTGGCACCCCTGTCAATTTGACTTGACTGGAGACGATAAAAACTCTGAGGGACATGTTTCACCAAAAAAACACCTTTGTAATCCTTGCAGTGAAAGGAAGCTGCAAGAGTCAGATGAGGAAAATCCCCAGAACTCTGAAATATCTCCCCCTCAGAGTCAAGGTGATTTCATAGTCACGCAGCTTTAATAATGGGACTTCCTCAGGGACACAGTATTAAACATTTAGAGGAAGCATTTGAAAAGAAACTGTATTATCAACCTGACTTCTAATCTTTTCACTTTCAGCTACTTAGAAGTACTACAGGGTTACTTCTAAATGATGCCAGAGTAACTATGCTTGGCATTCTGTAGGGGCCAGGTTGAGAGGAACATACTCAGCTTCTCTCTCATTAGTATTTCCTACAGATAAAGTTCAGATTTTCATTTTTATCGATTGACATTTTTAATTTATCAGTCCACTAGGTTGTTTTTAATATTGAAGAACAGTGCCTTCGATAGAGCACCATAGGAAAACCAAAAGAACTAACAAAACAAGCCCCAAAACACAGTTTCACTTTCCCCTGATCTTGAACTAGGTAGTCCATCAGAAACTCAGCCTTCTAAAAACCATATATGAAAATGGAGGGGACAGGAAGAGAAAGCAAAAGCAAACCACGGAAGTCCTTTTCTGTTGCTGCTGCCTGCAGGCTCCAGGATCATTGCCACACACACTCAGGGTGTACTCAGAAGGAAGAAACAACTGGATTATTCTGTAGGGCTAATTTGACTGAAGTATAGGATAGTACAACTTCAGGCTACCTTTTGATGCTGTTAGAAGAAAATTTCCAGATAAATCATTACAAGCGTCTTTTCAAATTCTCACATCAGGAAATTGCACATAAAATAGCCTCAGGAGTTCCCCATCGTTCCCCCCAAAAAATAGATCTGAAGCGCAGCATCACATTACTGTGTATTTTCCCTCTGTATATCACTGGCCCTCTACAACCTAAGAGTGAGTAGTAGCAAGATCATTGCTTGTTAGGAGCTGACCAGTCTGAGATATATTTTACTCTTCCATGCACATAATTTTTTTCCCCATTGACCTTGCAGTTGACATGAAATAGACCAAATCTCCGCATATTCCTTTAGATTTGTTTGTTGCTTTTTTCTAATTTGATGACGAAAATTAAAAGTACACAACCAATAAGTCATAGGAGGCAGCAGAGAAACCCTATGCCTTACTTTTAAAAAGCAGAACAAACCAAAATACTTTTTGCTTGTTCCATCCAAAGGGAAACCTAGCCAACTATGAAGCAAACTACAAAATAAATAAAGCAGGGTCTGCATCCATCTTTACAGATTCCATGTCCCTGTGAAATTATATACACATATACTTTCCCTCTTGGTTGCTCTGGAAAATGCTGTCACCATCAAGGAAACCTGACAGAGCAAAGTAAAAAAAAACACAAAAAACCCCAACTAGTGAATTAACAAACCACTATTAAAAGGCAGAAACAAGTTTAAGAATGGACTGTGAAAGAAAAGTATTCTCATCTCATTTACAGTAACTTTCTAAATCAAAGCTCATAGAAAATGTTTTCAGATTCACATGTTGATCTGTTTATCCCCCTTGGCTATTATGCTTAAAATAACATTCATTATCCACTAGAAAACAACAACAACAACCGTGCCACTTGTGAGAGCTGGGGCCTAAGAAGCCACGAGCAGTTAAGCAGAGCCCTGCCAGTGGTGCCCAGCCTGTGCCCTGCGATCGCAGACGCAGCTCTGCGGAAGGGCTGGATTGGCAAAGCCATGCTCTGTGCTTGGCACAGGGTCCTGGCTCCTCTGCACGGCCCTGCCAGAGCCCAGCACGGCAGGAGGAAGCAAGCTCGGGCCAGCAGATGTTCCTAACACTTACGCCTGTCACGAACAGAGAGGACAAGAAAAGTCTTGAAGAGGCAGCGACTTGTTTTCTTTGTCAAGGATTGGGAGATGGGGCTGGGGGGGAGGAGGGAGCAGGATGGCACCTCTCAGGATGGCTGCTCATTCAAAGCTGTCTTTGTCGGCGTGCCATTGCTTGACTATGACTGCTACCAAAAAGAAAAAAATAAAATCAGTATCGTAATTAAAGCCATTCAGCCATTTCGACACATTATTGTGGTAATGAGAAAATTGAGATTTTTAATGGTAGAAACAGACATTTCAGTTGCAAGAACTTGATTGGGTTGGGGTTTGTTTGTTTTGTTGCCTTTTTTTTCTAACCATAGTTTTATTTTGAGTGAAAAAAAATCCACAAGGAATTTGCACAGGTGAAACTGGGGGGACTTTGACAGGGAGCAGCAGTACCACAGAGCTGAAGAAAGGGCTGTGTGTTTCACCTGACTGTCCAAATAGCACACAAATCCCTATTTTGCTCAGTGTAGATCCATAAAAGTCCAATTTCTCCTGCTCATCAGTCTACCCCACCCTCTGTTCCAGTTTTCTTGATTTCTTCCTCCATGTTGGGCTTTCGTGGCGTTGCCAACATGAAGAAATCAGTAAATTTTGTTTGGCACCACCCTTAAAGAGATCAAACAAGAAAGAGAGCTGTTCTGGACTGAAAAAAATTCTATGGGGAACTTTGGGATCCCTCTGGGTGGGACCAATCTGCTGATCAGTGAGACATGAGCAAGGGAAAATACAGAGGCATCACATGCTCCACACGACCCCCTGCCCACTAGGGAGAAAAAACCCCATAATTAAAGAGAAAGGAAAAAAAAAAAAGGAAGGAAGGAGCAAGCCATGGTGGCTAAGCCTAAGCTATGAAACTGGATCACTGTGGCTCCCCCTGTTTTTGCTCTAGCTGGTCTCCTCAGTTGAAAACCAACACTTTATACCACTGAGATGCCAGGACCTGGGCAAGGTATGAAACCAAGCCTTGAAAGTGTTCCTGGGGTTTTGAGTTTAGATAGAGCAAATGCAAGTTATTCTGCTCCCTCAGTTTGTGGAGTGTCTCAAAAAAGAAAACCCCAAATCCCCAAAATCTCCTGGGGACTGTCCTGCACCTCATTAAACTCACTGATGTGCTGCTGCAGCAGACACAGAACAGGTCTTGGGAGCAACTCATGCCTTCCAAAGCAGCAAGGCTGCACTGGCAAAGGCTGGTAAGAATCCTTCCTCCCTCAGTCTTGCCCAGAGCTACCAGAGCTATTTGTGCAGTCTGCTTCCACCTCACATTACAATCAAGCACAGGGAGAGGCCATCCTTACAATGATTCCGTACTACTCAGAGAAGTTGTAACCACCACAGAAGTGGCAAAGGCAGGAGGGTGCAACATTTCCAAGTACTGAGAAGCAATTAAATAAGAACCTTTTTTTAGCCCCTCATGTTACACAGAAATCTTGAAAATATCAACCTGAATCATTAAAGAACAAAAGGAAGCACTCAGCACAATTTCTTTAAAAGCCCTGCAACGTTACTTTGATGGGGCTGACCATAGGATTATTCTGAATCTTTGGGGAAGGATAATTGCTTTTAAGATGCATGGCGAAACAGTTCCAAAATTACACCTCGATAGCAAACCAGTCTACTTGGGAGCCTCTTTATGACTTTCTCCATAAAACCAAAAGCAAATCCAAGATCTTTTTCAACTGGTTAAAATTCCATATTACTGGATGCCTGGCCACACTGAAGCCAAACTTAATGTAACTTCTCCGAATACAAAGTGCCATAATCCCAACAGCCACCCAGTAGACTTTGTTACTGAAGAGTCAAGCAGGGATGGGTATCCAAAAGGCCATTCTGCAGGTTTCCAGCAAGAAGAAACATGCTGCAGCATGTCTGTGACTTGTGGCTTAGGTCAAGGCTCGTGTGAGCAGTTCTGGCTAACTCTACCACTGGCAACAAATGCAAATGTTACCCACCTGAAGGCAGAGGCAAAGTGCACAGACCTTTCCCACCACCACCTCATCTCCCTATTTAGAGCAGTAGCAGGCTGGTTAAGCAAGATGAGAGACAGTAAAGGAAGGCAGGAAAAAAAACCCAAACATCAAGGACCTTCCCTACAGCACGCCTGCTCCCATTTGTGGCCTAACAGATCTTCAGGGAGGCTGCAGATGAGATACTGACTGACTGTGAGCTGCTGGCATGGTTTTCAGAAGGGGAAGTCCTGCTGGGGGTTGTGACAAACCCCACGCAATGCTCAGGACTGCTGAAGTGACCTAGGGCAAGACCCCTGCTCAGCTAAGAGTTTTGCAGGACTACAAGTCACAATTTCACACTCTGCAGGCACATCCCAGTCCCCCTGAAGAGCAGGCAGGCTGTAGGGGAGGCAGGGACTGCCTAGCAGCCTATTCCCAGACCACAGAGAAGGAAAAACGTAATGAACAGGCCTGAGGCAACCTGCTCCAAACTTTGTACACAGGTCACGCTGCCCAGCCTGTGTCACACTTGCCGTTCTCCTACACACTGGCAAGTCCACATTTGCACAGGGCCAAATTTGTGATCCTGGAGCTGCAAGAAGTGTGCACCTGGGGAAAGGTCACCTCACCACACAGATGCAGCTCCAAGGGCCTCACCACACACCCCACACATCTCCTGTGCTGCAGCAGAGACCCAGCTTTGCCCAAAGCCAGTCATCAGCTCACCTATGGCCAGCCTGGCTATTTACCCACGATTTTGGAAAGTTTTGCTCCAGCCAACTCCTCTTGAACTCCATCCCTGAGCTGCCACCTCTTCTGCTACTGCAGGCTCACTGGCACAGGTTTTCTGACAGCATGGCTTTTGATCTCCTTTAAAATAGTCCTGTGCTTTTCTCATAAGTCAAATGCAGTCAGGCCTTGCCACTTGCCAGCCCCTCTGGGGAGCAGGATGTCAAGCAGCCACACAAGTCTCCAAGGACAGTCAGACTCACAGAAAGCCAGGACTTCCCTGGTTTTTAAAGAGCCGCCATTCACCCTTTCCTTCCCCTCTGCAAGATCAGCAATCCCAGTTGTACCATTCTCTTAACAAGACGTACAGATCTATCCCACACTCGCTTTTGATCTCTATGAACTCATTGAGAAGTGTGGGCTCAGTCGGATCCTCACCTTCTTTGTCCACTTTCACAGAAGTTGTGAACTTCTGAGACTTTTGCATCCTCATCAGATTTGGTCAAAAGGCTCAAAAACTACTAATAGGACAGACACCATCCTAGAAAAAGTCCAATTTTTCTTTCCCTCTTGCATTCTTGTCCCTCCCTACTAAGACAGATTTTATGATTAACCTAGTCTGAATGTACCCTAAAAACAGATGTAAAAACGCGTACATTAGAAAATGTTAATATTGGCAGTTATTCACATTCCTTTCCAGAATTTCACAAAACTCTTAAATCCCTGGTGACAGGACCTAAATGGAATATGAACTTTTTGCTATCTTTGCAACAGTACAAGAAACAAAGCAGAAGCTGATGCGCTATTATTTATAGCCTTGAAATACTTGCTTGGAAGTGTCACTGATTCAAGAACAGCCCATCAAATAGTTATGCTGGTAGGTTTATCAACTTCTTTTACTTTAACATTCTGATTTTCTGTCACACAACACAATAATTTTCGTGTTTGTTTTTCCTGTTACCAGAGCAAACCATTCATTTTTAACTGTTGGTTTTGGCACAGGAGGACTGTAAGTTCATAATGGAAATGTGTTTTCAGCGGTGGTACTGAACAATAGAAAAGTCTCTTTCAACTATTGGGTTATGAGGAGAACCAGCTGTAATTAAATTTAAGTCACAGTGGCTCTGTTTCAGAAATGCAACAGTCTTTGCTAACTTTGCAGTCAAGGAGTTTGTAGCATTCCAGGAAAAGAACTGCTTTTCTGAAGGCTTTATCTGAAACCAGCACCATTTATTCCAGCCTAATTTGATAATGATGAATAACCAAGTATCCTTCAAGTAAACCTTTTCTCGGTGTTGTGGTCGCAGTGTGGGGCCTCAATGACTTATATCCTAATAACAGCAATGAAATATACATAAACCAGTAAAAATCAGCATGGCCAGGCTCAGGCCTTTGAACATCTACAACTGAATAAAGCAAACATCAGGAATTAAAATCATAATGAAACTGCTTAATTCAACACATTAGAAAAGTCAAATTTCATCATCTGCTTGATTGACTGTTCTACAGCACTTTAATTGTTCTCCAACTTCCAACAGGGCACGAATGTGAATTCTACAGACCAGCCAGGATTTCAGAACCTGGAACAACACGGGAGCGAACGACTGCAGCTGATGAGCTGGGAATCAAAATACCCTTCGGTGCAAGACTCAAAAATCACCTCTCCACCCCATCTGAAGTTATCAGGGATTGCTCTATTATTCCTGTCATTAACCAACCATTCCTCCCCCCACCTTCGCACAGATTCCTCTCAAGTGCGGCCAGAGATTATCAAACCCAGCGATAGCCTTTCAACAGCTTGGCCAGTTGAAAAATCTCTCCAGTTCTGCTGCTATCAGCACTGCGTGCACTGACGTCAGGCTGTTGTTTACTGGGGATGGGACGGTGCCAATTTCCACTGAGCTGAAGACAGCCGTGTCCAGCCTCTTTTGGCTCTGCACAGGCAAGAGCTCCTTGTGTGCTTGCACATGTGGGAGAGAAAAGAGTGTGCACACACGTGTCTGTTTGTGGGCACACACAAATGTGGGGGAAAAGCCACTGGCTTTTATTTTCCACTGATACCAGAAAAAAAAACAATTGAAAAAAAAAAGGCAACACTTCATCTTCTCTGAGAAACTGACAGTTTTCTTGTAAGAACTATCACAGTTGGATGAAAATATGGGTGAAAACATAATTAAAAACTTGGGATACCCCTAAAATCCCTCCAAAGAAGTTTACACAATCAAGTAATTAAAAAAACCCTCACTGCCTGTCCATCCATATAAGGATTGAGGTGAAAATTGGAATGTTTGAGAGGATAGAATAAACAGACAAGTTTTACAAGGACTATTTAAGTTTTCAGAGTAACTGCATTGTCTTCCTCTTCTATGACCATGAAAGCCCTGGGCCAGTGTTAAGTACAATTACTTAATTAAATTTTCTGTATGAAAATATTCTTAACCATTAGCAGTTCAGGGGGGAGGGGGGGAAGAAATCCAACCAAGTCTGACTTTTTCATAAGTTTTATTCACTTCCATTATTCTCTGTAAAGGGGCATATTACATTATAGCACCAAGTCCTGTTTTCAAGCACTTTTATACATTATCTCAGTGGCTGTAAGGATCCATTTAAAGTTTCAAATATTACACTATCCCTTCTGTCTGGGAAAATGCTCCTGCATATTTGAATTTGAGGCATACAAAATGCAATTACTGGCACCTCAGGTGAAGTTTCCAGTACTTGCATCCAAGCGTGGACTGCCACTGTCATCTGAGTGAAAGGAGGAACTGTACTGAAGATTTTTGGTTCTGCTTAATGGCTTCTTCCCCTCACCACCTAAATACACGCTCCTCTGCCTTCTTATTTCCCACAAACGTATTACAAGACGATCTTCATCTACACACCACCTCACCCCCATGGTGACTTTAACTCCATCTTACCCCATCTTCTCATGGAACGTCTCTTTCAAGTTTATATAGTTTCTCAAAAGTTTCTATTGAGTCAATTATCTGAAGAGGTTTTACAGACCATTAATACTGCTCTGTAGGTTAACCACAAACAACATAAATAATTGTTTTCCTCTTCATTTAGGGAAGTACCGAGTTTGAGATCCCCCCTCTCAAGATCAAAGGCGTGGCACACACAGAAAATATGCAAAATTGGGGAAACTTAATTTGAACTACCAAAACCAGTGAACTTCTGAGGTCCTATGCTCTGTATTTTATTTACATTTATGAAGTCACCTAAAAAAAAGCTGGGAATCAGCACACCCATTCCCATCATCCCCAAGACAGCTAAAACATGAGAGAAACCATAATATTTAACCTTTAACATCAAAATGTATGAAAAAGGCACATAGACTACAGCATGCAAGTTAGTCAAGGCCTGGCAGACAGACTTCACAAGAACATTTTCTATCACTGTTACCCAGTGGTATTAAAATTGATACCAGGCAATAAAATACATGTTGCCTTTCTATTTCTGACAAATTTTGAGGGTCAGTGACAATCTTGCATGTGAAATTTTGGGAATTTTTACTCTGAAATTATACCTAGGGTCTCCTTACATGTTAGTGTTTCCTTCTCTCAACTATTTCTCCTCAAAGATACTAGACAGGATATCACCACCTAAAACAAAACTGAGAACTGGCATTTTGAAGTCTAGACATGATTTCCTCTTTTGGAAGCCTCCTCATCTCTGTACCTTCCCCAAGTAACCACACCGGGGTAAAGAGTTCTCAAGGTGGCCTCATTTAAACCTTCTGCACACAGACAACAGTTCAAAATAGCATTTATTTCTTGACACCAGAACCATATGCTAATAACTTGGTCGATAACTGCATTAAAGCATCAACCCTTACTTTTAACACTTTGATCTTTTGCTTCATGTCTCAGGGACAAGGAGGATGCAGCATGGATCACACACACTGCTGGGATGCCAGGACCTGTATCAGTATCTCACACAACTTCCTTAATCCACTATTCCTTGACATGCTTCTTGTATTCTTGAAAAATGCTGCTGTTTCTGTGGTGATCTTGGCTTTATGTTCTTCAGCTACATCTTTGGGGACCCCTGTGTGCATTTGTGCTTTGCAACTGGTTTTGATGGCAGACATATGATGGCATATATTATCTACATATATATGTATTATCTATGTATGGTAATATTCCTTGGCCACCTTTATTTTATACTGCACTCTCTATGTATTGCAAATAGGTTTAGCCTCTCTCTCCATTCAGACTGCAAGTTTGACCTTTGTTTAGCTGTGCTCTTCAACTCTTTTACTGCTTTTTCATTAGGGAATCATTTTCATTTGCCTTTGACATGCACACTTAGAAAAAAAAAAGTTCTGTTTCTCACTGTGACTGACTTCCAGTTTTATCTGTCTGTTGTTGATGCTGCGAAGTTTTTTGGTTTGGAGAATTATTTCAGGGGTGTGTGCAGCACTGCTTTGAATAAAGGAGCTGAACAGTCATGATTTCATTCTCATGATACAGGAGAGACTCTAGCTGCTCTTGGAATGAGCAGCTGGAGGGACTGCGGCTCCCCTTCCCTCTGCAGGTGAACATGTCCCATGTTATATTCAGCAAAACATGGATTCAAGAGGATCGAAACCAATTTGAATTCAATAAACACCCCTTTAGATTCTGCTTTCCCTAAAACTAGAAAACTTCAAAGTACTTGGGTTTAGGATTATTCAAAATCTTAATTTCTCATACTAGCAAAAGAAACTCTTCATCTTTCAGTTCAAACTAACTCACATTTTTGGTTTAGCCACAAGATCAAAACCAACACTTAATCACAGCTCTAATCACTTCTATCACTACTCATCAATTTGCTAACTAGTCAAAACCAAAATTCCTATGAATGATTTTTACACTGCTGTGTAATGTTAGAGAAAATGGTCTCAGCTGATCTCCAGTTCTTTCTAAAAAAGGAAGAATACCCCTTTTCCAGGTGGTATTCCTCACATGGCATTCAAACTACCTACCAGGAGCTTGTAATCCTCTCTATTTCTCCCACTGGAGCCTACAGTAAATCTTGGGGCTTGGGATTAACAGGTTTCATTTTATTTTGCCTGGCAGAATGTACTTGAGAATGGCTTCTAACAATATCAAGGGAAAAAAGGAAACAGTTTTGGTAGGTGAACATTCCAACTGTGTCTGCTGATCCACAGGCAGCACACAAAAGCACAGAGCCCTTAGTGATATGTGAGAAAACAGCATGTTGAAGTCCATACTATTGCCCCATGCAGAGCTATATAAAAATTGATAGTGAAGTGAGTGTGGGTAGAAGGCAGCCTTCAGATCCCAGATACAGACCTCTGAACTGAGCCAGGAAATCCCATGGAAGGTTCAGGTCTACTTTTACACCAACAAATCTCTTTCCAAAGACTCAAGGCCTGAGGGAAAGACCACTACATTCTCTAGCCTGCACACAGCCTTGGCATCATTACAGGTCAAGAAAGCTGACCTTTTTTCTTGGTCGCAGTCAGCAACACAAGCCACAAAATTACTCCCACTGCCAACTATTCTTTCCACAGCCATCAAAATACCAAAGGGACTCTACAGACTTGTTGACTGTTTAGCCAGAAGCTCCTCGGGAGTTCCTGGAACAGAGAGGACATGGAGGGGGCTTTGCACCTTCAGTGGTTTTTGGTGAAGTCAGAAACACACGTCATGAGCATGCTGGTTACACAATCAAATTAAGTGCTGCGCTGAGTATCCTGCCTCCTCATGACCATTCCCCCTCTCACACACATGCAGTGTGCAAACCTACTTCTGGCAGGTCCCAGAGGGACCCCCCTGTCACCCAAGTTTTGATTGTCTGTTAAACAGAAAAGGCTTCCTCATGCTGCACCCTTCAGGGACAGAAGGCTCAAGGTCACTGCAGGCCTGAAGGTCTCAAGTCAGTAGAAGGGTACAACTTGTCCTCCCACAGGGCAGCCCAGTTTGTGTGCTGGGAGGAGACACAGGCAGAGCACGGCTGCCAGGAGCGGCATGCTCGGCACAGACGTGACACTGACCCCACACACTGCTTCTGCTGCCTGTGCTTGTCAAGATGCCAGGGCTGGACACAGTTAAATACCCAAGGGTGAGGGGAAAGCCCCAGTGATTTTCAAGCCACAGCTGCTACACCATTTGTACAAAGGAGAAAAACCTTAGTAGGTAGAGAGATACAGAGAGAGCTGGCAAAGGATTTCAAATTTTTCCTTGCTGTCCCTTTTCTAGGCAGTGGCAGATGATTTTGCTGTGGAGTCTCAGGTGTCCTGAACAATAGCTATGGAGCCAGTCCCTGTTTTGTTGGTAGAAAAGGAACTGGCTTTCTGGGGAGAGCCAGAGACAAGTCAAGCCAGTTTCAGACTGTCATTTTTCCTACTGTCTCATTCTGCTCAAATCATAAGCTGGAAAAACTGGAAAGGTAAGCAGTCCAAATTAATGGGAACATCAAGTGAACTGGTTTGTTTATGTATTGGTTTAACTGGAATAGGGAGCACAATTCCAGCTTTGGGAACTAGCTTTGCAGACATTCCCTTACCTTACCTTCTACCTGAGAAAGTCATGTGCAGGCCTGAATTATTCCTGGTCTGTCCTCAAAACACATCACAGTCACTTCAAGCGTCACGTCTGCATGGCACCCATGACCATAACTATTATAATTGGATGGCAACATTCATATCCTACCAGCTCATTCTTCCAACTCCATGTAATTAGGGGCGGGGGGGAATCTGCAACACCAGAGAGCAGGAAGTTGTCTTTTTCCTCACACTGCTCTTCATGCATCATTATTGCCACATCCTACCCATAGCATAGCATTTGCCCACTGATATTTTTTTCCTAAGGAAGAAAAAACAGTTCTTTGGAGTCCTACAACTGGTAAGAAATAATCAATTTAAGACTAATGATTAAAAAATCCCCAGGTATTTATTTATAGGTAATTTATACCATAGAGCAGACTTCACCAGATGCTCAATTGCATTTCATCCTTAAGAGCAAACAAGGGCTCCTGCAGATGAGACCCTTCCAGCAGAGCTGTTGCAGATGGGCAGTCCATGGTGTCCTGCTAACTATCCTCGAGACCACAGCTGTACAATGATTCTACTTGCTAAAAGCAATAACTTAAAGTAGGCACCACAAAGGGAAGGAAAATTACATGGATCTTGCACATCACCCCTCTTAAATTTTTTTATAAACTGCAGGGTGGAGCCATATTCTGCAGACAGGGAAACTAGAGCATTGTGGCTTTGCTACAAAAGTCAATGAAAGAGTGAGTGCCTGATACCCTTGTACACCAAGGGTGGCCATCCTCACCATATTCCATGTTATCAGTAATCCCAGAAAGCAGCTTCTTCTGTGTGCACATTAAAAACCAGAACAAGAACATAAACTAGTCAAATTGCCTTGCACGGTTTAAAACTACAGCATGACATAACTGCAAGTCATTGCTATCAGAAGTTTAAAAAAAAAAAAAAAGGCCCAACCTGCCAAATAAAGCTCCATTGGCTGAGTTTTAATGATAACTGCTGCATCTTGGAAAGCTGTTCAGTAATAAAGTACTATATTTCCCCTCCAGGACCAGAAATCAGGTACTGTCAATTATCTACATAAAAGGCATACATAGGAAAATATCCCACAGCCATGTATCTCATGCAGTAATCAAAATCTTGGACACTCTCTGTATGCAGAAATTTGCTTTTATGACAATACATTTCAGTTGGTCAGCGTGCTAAAAATCTCCAGTCAAGATTTCTGGCTTTTCCAGTTAAGCTTATAGACAAAAAATCTTTTTTTCTTTTAATGACACTGCCATTTATTGCAAAGCTATGATGAGTTCTTATCTCATTGTGGTGCTTCATGATAACTCATTACTCACTGAACTTGACTTTTTGATGTATGAGGAACAGCAACATATACTTAAACAGTTCTATTTAAACTGGTCCTATAGTTGAAACAAATCATTCCAAGAACAGCACTGCATTACTACTCAGAATTGCTCAAAAGCTTAGGATGTGATATTCTTCAGTATTCACAGAGCTTAATATCTTCAAACAGAAATTACTCAAGCTGATGTATCTCTCATTATTATTAAGTCAAAATTCTTCCAAATGAGAAGAGGATGATTGATAGTCAGAGATTATCAGGGCCAACACAGTGAGAGATCCCTCTCTTTATGGCCAAAAGCAAGCCTGGGAGGGGCTCAGTTCCCCACAGCCGAGCACAGAAGGCTGCAAAGCAACCTCAGCATCCCTTGTCCCAGAGCCCAAGCACCCCCTTCATTCAACACCGGATCTATCTGGTGCTGATGGGAAACAGAGCATTGACTACTCCTTCTAGGCCGCGGGTGCAATGCGAGCTTTCAAATTTTATATAAGAGGTAATACCCAAAAGAACACACAACCAAAATCCCCACAGCCAGAACACAACACATGCACCAGCACAGCTCCAGGTGTCTCCCCCACCAGTTACCCTCCAGATGGTATGGAGGGTGAGATGACAGGACCTTTCCAGGAATATGCAGCACTGCTTGGATCAGGTTCTTTGCTCTGCCTAACACTAAAGGGATTGGTTTGAGAATTCAAATTGGTTAAAGGTGTGGAGTCCAGAAATGCCTTGGAAAGGGAAAATAGGGTCACTGGCCTGGCCTGTTCACTACCAGCTTCCTACATTAGATGCTTCTGGCACACTGCTATTGCAGGAGAGGAGGAGCCAGATTCACATGTCCTAAATTGCACCTAAATCACTGTATCTTTTATTTCCTTCCAACTCCTGGCCTTCAAGCACAGAGCCTTAGGAATTTAGGCCATGAGAACCTGGGCTTCAGCCTCTCAGCAAGTGGAAATACTCACAGCTAACTCAGGCTGGAAAATATCGAACACTTCACACGAGGAAATACACCTGCTGAGTGTACTCATATATACACACACACAGAGCATTGCAATTCTTCTGCCTCAGGGGTCCCCAGACTTTAAACTCTGACCTGTGGCACAAAAAGCAGAGCTGAATACATACACATGGAGCATGCTGCAACTGGACACCGCAGGTGAAGCGTGGGAAGTGAACATCCTCCTGCTGACCGTGCTCTGCAGGATCCAGAAGCCAGCTTTCAAAGCAAGTGACTGTACATAACACCCCTCATCCCTGTTACCACCGAAGGCAAGCTACTGAAATGTTTCCAAGAGCACAGGGAGTGTTATTTCCTTTCCATAGCTGTTATGTATCAGCAAACATTGCAAGCAGATAATATCTCAGGCACAGGTAACAAAGATGAAAATGTTACGGTATCCAAATCTTTTTCACACACAAGCACACACCCCGAAATAAGCCAGAAATGCTAATTGTGTTTATTGTACTACAGTATAAACAACAATTATGAAGCTAAAGAAAGTACCAAAGCATCCCGGCCTGACAGGTCTTCTCCAGGCCACCATATAGCAGAGAAAAGACAAATGCAGCAGCTTGAGACGCAGTAAAAGGAAAGCTCTCCCCAGGTACGAAGTCCAACACTGTGCCCTAATATTCAGGAATATTTCGCTCTCCAGGGCAGAGTGGTTTTCTATGACAATGCTTCATGCCCCAGATCCAGAGCATCCTCCCAAGAGCACTCTGGGAGGGAGCAGACAGATCCAATCTCTCTCACACAGCGTTCAGCTTCAGGGGCACAGGAGGGTTTCACAGCCCCTGCCTGCAGCCAGAACAGCTCCAAAGCAAAGGGGCACAGCTGTTCTCACCTCAGAACAGGAACTCTGCTGCAGAAGGCCTACAGACCCCATCACCTGTATCCCTCTACCCAAATCCAAAGTACAACAGGGAACAGGACAGTATTTGAACTCCTGAGGTCAGTATGCCACTGTGCAGGGTCAGTTCACAGGAGATGTTTAAGAATACGTCTGCATCTTAAACCCATCCATTGCAAAGAAGCAGAAAGGAGGTTCCTCTGTCCATGCACTAAGATAAGGAACCTGTCCCTTAAAATGACAAAGTACTTCATATACAAGGCACTAGCAGCCTGTATCCTCCATGCTGCAGAGCAGGACTTAGCTCTCTCCAGTGAGGCAGACTGATGATTTCCTCCCTGCCATTCCCACCACAGGTCAGCTGAGGCCTTGCAGGAGCAGTGCCCTAAACTTCTGGACTATCCCAAGTGAGATAGAGAGATGACTCTCAGCTCCTGCAGTAGAAATGAGTCTGCCTTGCAGCGCAGACCCTGGTTAAAATGCAGAGCAGGACTGGGGAGCAGAGAGGCTCTTCCTGTTTGGAGAGGCACTCCCAAGGGACGAAAAGCCACTGGTCCCAGGTCCAAGAACTGGTCCAAAACACCAGCTCACTGAATGCACTAAAGGCCCCAGGCAGAGGCTGGACTCTCCTCTACCTCATCTCCACCCATCCTTCAAAAGAAGGAAGCAAAGACACATCCATTCCCATAGGCATCCATGGAGTGATTTTCAGGAGTGCCTCAAGTTGCTTCAGCAAAGGAACATCCAGCTTCTGCATTTAGGTTTGAACCACATACAGAGCTGGTCACTGCTGCAAGACAAGGACATTTCCAGTGATGGTCAGCAACAGTGAAAGGTAACAATAGATTTGTTAAAGCAGAGCACTGAGTTTAAGGGACCCTTCTTTCTACTGCCTGTTCTGACACCACATTAAACACTCCTCTACAAAAAGATGTGCAATAAAACTTTCTTGACATCACAGGAACATTTAAGACTAAGTTCATTGAGTCAGGGCCTTGGTCTTCTTGCAAATCACATGAAAGACAGAATATATACAAGACAGTCAGTTCACATGAACAACAGATGACATCTTGTAAAATCAAACCTTTTTCCTCGTGCACTCAATACGCCCAAATTTTGCCTTGACCTGTGCAAAGCACAGAAGTTTGAAAGCAAAATAAGGTCTTCTCCCACACTTGATGTTACACTGGCAGCACCAGATGCCTTACAACTCATCTTCCCACACCTGGGGATGTCCCACGAGTACCTCATTGTTTCCACTCCACATCATGCTTAAAGAAAGAAAAACAGTTTACCGACGTTACTCCTTCTGCCCAGTTTTTGGGCCACCAAGGAGGTGCCACAACAAAAGCCAACAACATGCAACTGTTCCATTAGCGTGTCCTGAGGACTGGCTCTGCACACTGGTGCCTGAAGAACAAGCACACTGCACAAGCATTATGTTTCCAGTGGAAAGATGGATGGGAAAAGTGCCAGCCACTAGCTATAACCCTTTTGTCATGCCAATTGCTGGCTGCTATGAGGATGTACTTTAGATACCTCCTTAGAAAAGAGCTCTGCATCTCATCCTTCCAGATGGAGGAGGAATGATTCATACACACATAAGCATGCTAGAATGATGGCTGAAGAGAAAACATTTTCTTTATGTTTTTCTGTTTTGCATAGCAGGCATGATCTGGGGCCTTAAGCACAGCAAAAAACGAATCGAAGATGATGACACTTTGTGCCCCAAAGAATGCTTGTGCAAAACCCCAATTCTGCTTCTCACTGGCCATGTCAAGACTCATATTGCATGCACACAACTCAAATGCTTCATTCCCCTGCTTTCCCATTTTCACAGCATTTATCTGCACAGAACATGACAGAGTAACTCCACTTAAAAAGTCACCACATCATACAGTGACAAATACAGGGGAAAGCATCCAAGAGAGGGATCAGGAGTCAGGAGCTCTAAATTGACCAAGGACTGACTTGTAATGCAGAAGCAAAGCAAAGGATCTCTCTTCTTTCCAGACACACCAGGGACTGAAATGCACACATTTACCAGGTCTAGATGGCTGATAAATGCAGAACAGACAGAAGGCTCAGCAGTCAGAGCACTTGTCTGCATGATGCCTGTTTCTCTCAGAGGTTAATGCAGGTATCCTCCTCCCCACCTTACCTGCACAGCATCTTTGCCACACACTCACACTCCTCTCAAGGGCCCTGCATCATCTGAATCTCATCCTGCTTCTCAGTCCTAACCTGTAAATTCCCACCTATTTACTCTCCTCTGGACACCCTCATTTGTGAAGTCCTTGGAGCAGAGATTATCTGTAAGCACCTGGAAAGTACCTGAAATATCCCACCTACTGTAAGTAAATAAACAAAACAGCAGTGCATAAGCACACAACATGTGTATTAA
Source organism: Campylorhamphus procurvoides (assembly GCA_013396655.1). Classification (NCBI taxonomy): domain Eukaryota; kingdom Metazoa; phylum Chordata; class Aves; order Passeriformes; family Dendrocolaptidae; genus Campylorhamphus; species Campylorhamphus procurvoides. Next base: position 2,957,192 of record WBMV01003267.1, on the reverse strand, counting down.
GCCAAGTGTATACGAGTCATCTCTGAGAACAAAAATTAGGACTGTAGCTTCTTTCTACAGACAGTGGGAGTAAATCTGCACTTTGGGTCAAATCCATTGACCAGGAGAACTTTCAGGTTTGCCTTCCTTGCCACCCACTTCTCTCCTTCCCCCATCACATTATCCGTTTCTGGAATCCATGCCTCACTTTTTATTATGAATTATTTTAATCAGTTTTGTGGCATGGCAGAAATCCAGCATAACCTTCCCAAATATACATGCACACACTGGCTATACAGCTTATTTCACAGGAGCCTTCCAAAGAGCCTGGTGCAGAGTTTGGGAGGATTTGGCAACCCTACTCAGCAGCACCCCTGTGGTGGGGACCCTTTCCTAAAGGGTGTTAGATACATTCACCTACGCTACTTCCTTTCTTCATAAAAGAAGGACTTTTTTTTCCTTAACCCCTCATTAAAGCCAGGAAAGAGTGGTGAAGCAGGAATTTTTCCTCTGCTGTTTGTCAGGTAGAAGTAGTGTGACTTGGGGGTGGTGAAGGGACTAGAGAGAATATCTCAAGTCCAATGCAGACCTTCTTTCCCACCTCACCCTCTCCTGAATAGGAAGATGTAAGATAGGCTGGGTAATTACCCCAGCTCCTTCAGAATCAGGGTTCAAGTGGGAAAGAAAGGCAAAAGAAAAATAAAACAAAAAACACAGAAAACCCCAGGAATTACAAGGGTTCTTAACTTTCCCTGGGTAAGGAGCACAGGCTACATTTGTAGCTGTTGAAAACTTCCCTACACAGTTTGTTCACTCATGCTGTTAATAGCTCCAGAAGGAATATGGATCTGTGGCTTTCTCATAAAACTAATAAGGAGGTCTGAACCCCACATTGGGGAGGGACAATAAAGAAAAGCACAACAACAGGCAATTTAAACACAGACCACTACCATCTTGTTAACTAATATGTTAAGAACTCATCTGCAAGCCTGTCTTGGCCAATGAGGGACATAAATCAGGAAGATACAGTAATACTCTCTAGCATGCAATTAGTCACTGCTGTAAGCACTTTAACTCTGGATTTCTTGGATTACACTGCTGGTTGTAACAACTATTACTGTTGCTTTGTAGGAGTGATATGATAGCTGTTCAGGCACCACAATCAAATTATGCTACCAGGACATTTGGGCAATGGATTATCACAGCACAGGAAATGGATTATCACAGCTTTTATTCTGAACAAGGGTAAGAACAAGATGAGATATAATTTTGAACATGGCAGTAGGGACAACAGAAAACTACACCTGAAATTTACTTTTTTCCTTCTCCCTCTTTTGGACTTTCGAAGGAAGACAGAAACTGCCTTTTCTAGAATTTGCACTGAAATATCTGAAAACAATATATTCCAAATCAAAAGACAGTTAAAACAGCTTCCTTGCATTGGCTGAATTCTGGAAGGATGCTCTGTTCCTGGGCATTTCCCATTACATATCTGGTCACTACTTCTTTCATGTGACATCAGGTAACAACCATCACCACCACCAGATCTAAAGACTTCCCTCTGTTTAGAAAATGTATTATCAGGTATACTCCCTCTCACAGGAAGGAGGACCACTTACCTTCCTTCAACTGAGTAGGTTCAGCAAAGGATTGGTGTGTTCCTTTAAAAAGATTTAATAGTTTAAAGGTTCCCTCCAAAAGCTGTACCTTTTACCTTTACATCACCACTGAAAACCTATCTCATTTTATACCTTAGTTCTCACATTGCATCTCAAAACAAATATTAGCTTTCTTAACTTCACAAATATTGTTTCATTTTCTTTTAAGAGTATTTTGGTACCTTCAACACATACATACATAATTTTTTGGTGCACGGTACTCAAGAGACCCCAATTCTGACCTCAATTTCTTTGGCAACAGCCAAATATTCCAGTACAGGATGAGGGAAAACACACAAGTCTTAACACTACTGTGATGCAGTTTGAGAGATCACTAGTAGCCACTACCTATTAAAGAAAAGACTAAAACAGAAAAGATAGCTAAATAAACAAACTAAAATATAAAAATAAAACCAGAAGTGAGCTCTGCACAGGACAGAAGAAACAAAAACCTGCCCTGCTAGAGCACAGGGCACGTGCCTGAAGCTGATGACACCTGGTATTATTCCTGGCTGTAGTCCTGACTCCTAGATGACTGCACCAATTCATGTCACACCTCCAAGAGGCTCTCCCTTCACGTTTTCCATTCGGACCACGGGTCAGCAGTGGTGAACCTTTTCCTTGCCAAGGATGGAGGACACTAAATATTACTGGCATGCCACACCTCAGCATGGGCCTTAGCACTGCATGACAGCAGCACAACCGCTTCCCATACCAAAACCAAGAAGTGTGGGCCACAGAAAAGAGGATCTGGATGACAGCCCCCCAGATCTCACATTCCCACCAGCAGCTTTTTAAGGAAAGCTCAGTTGCTATTTATTTGTACCCTGCGTAGGGCAGTGTTATTTGGAGCTGTTATTGTGATTCTATAAGCAAGCAGCAATACTTGTAGTTGATTAAGACTAGAAAGAACAATAACAAATGGGAAAAAATTTGTTTGGAAAGATATGGAGGGAATCAAAACAACAACAAAAAAAGGAATTCAATAGGACAAAAAGAAAGAAAGAAGATGATGAAAAGATACTTGGAAGGAAAGTAAAAAAAGATGAAAAAAGTGAAAAAGGTATCCACGGGAATATCTGACTTCAGCCAAAAACAGGGTGCAGGGTTTTTTTTAAATAACAACATTGAAATTGCGTAATCAAACAAGCAGCATTTTATTTTGCCCCACAGCGAATATATGAATATAGACTTTTAAATTTTCAAGAGAAAGAAACCAAGCTCTCAATGCACTTGTTCTCAGAACTAATGCTTTAACCACATTAGTAACAGCTTGTGACAAGACCACAGAGTAACTACAATTCCTTCTCTATCTAGAAGCTACTTTTCAGAGTCACCATTCCTACCATAATGATGCAGTTGTGAGAGACTTTACCCTCATTATTTCTTGGGATTTCTCCCTATTTTACATGGTAGGAGCTAAAGAGGTTTTGTTCTGGTTCAAGTGAGATCTCTTCATTCCATTCTCTCTCCCCCCTCCTCCATTTCTGTGTTTTTAAACTGTCCTTAACAGGACATACATAGGAAATACTGAGTATCACAACAACCATGGGCAAATATTTTAGAGAATCAGGAATTTAACTGCATATCACATTACCCCAGCTTCTCTGCCTGCCCTGTCCCTTCACTTGCTAATAATCATTAGAAAGCAGAACACCATTTCTAAGCTGTAGTTGAGCATTAAAAGCACCATGCTGGCCCTCACTGGATCTATTTAATTAGAGATTAACAGAAACAAAGCATAGGCAGAATATAAACACAATTTTGCCAGTGTACCAGTAAACAGCTTTGGGTTACCAAAGAGATAAGACTAAGGACCAGTGAGTTTACTTTCACTGGAACCACGCCTCCATCAGAATTCCCTCTGAAATGTCAACATGAACCATATTATTAATTTTCCAAGTTGCTGACCTTTACTGTTGTCTGCATCATAAACCCAGAATTCTGAACTGTTTCTATTCATACAAGAACATGGTCCACATGTCTCACGGTATCTGAACTCTGTACACAGGCTGCTCACGTGTCACAAAACAGATGCTTGCTGCAGCATCCCTGAAGAAGCTGCTGAGTTGGACCTTCCTAGTTCCATAAAGGCCACCAAATTAGCACCAGTTATTCTATCCAGCACGAAGGCAAAGAGGTTTCTTAGGCTCCCCCAAAATTCTCAGCGTATCTTTGCATGAATAAAACGTTTCAGAGTGTTTTATCAAGGGTCATAGCAGGACAGCTACATTAAAATAAAATAATGTGATTGTGAACTTGGGTTTAATTTCAATCAGGAAGAAGAAAAGAAAAACCCAAGTCCCTGGATTAGATGACAGCCGTTCCCATTTACAGCTCCTCCCAATTAAAATGTTTTATATAGATCATCAGAACCTAATGCATCATACACGTTACACAGCATGCAACATAAGGCTGTCGGTCTGTCATTTCTCTGTAAGAGCTCAACGTGATGAATGATCTGGTTACTCCTCTTTCTGGTATAAAAGCTGGAGCAGCTCTGAGACAAAGAAATAAAGGCCAATGCATATCACAGATCTTACAGTGCTTAATATCATCCCTCCTGACTCACACCTCTGCAAACAGTTAAGATCACTATTTCTGTTTTATTTTCACTGTGGACTTCAGTACATCATACCATAACCCTCTGAACACCTGAGAGAATTTAAAGCAGAAACAGGAATGTCAGGAATAGATAGCATTTGGGCTACAACAGATGATGCCACACCAGCATGTCATAAGAAAAACTAAGTGACCTTTCCTCTTGCCTCTGCTGACAAACAGACACACTTGAAGACACTTATAGGCCAGGATGTTAGTGTGGTTTCTGCATGACAATCTAATAAATAAAGATTTACAAGAGTTTAAAAAAATCCCCAAACTGACTACTTATTGCCTGAACTGAAAAACCTGCCTTTCCAAACCAACCGATGGTTTGGCAAGCCTACAAGAAAGACAAACAAACAAACAGCATCTTTTCCACTGAACATGGAATCTGCAATAAGAAAAAGAAATCAGCATTTTATTGATTTCCATAATGCCATCTCTACAGCTTAACAAACTCACTCAGTTGCTAATGCACTGAAACTATGGAGCCTTCCCATATAATTATACACCCTCCACTTCGCTGAGCCCCAGGGCACTGTTTCTAACTTTCCAGAGGACCACTGCACCAAAAGTAGAAAGCAAAAACCTCTCTTTCATTACCCAAAGCAAACTGCAAACCAAATTCTGCTTATTTAAATGGGAAATTAGAGAGATTTAATTTTTAAGGCAGGGAATAATCTGCCAGTCTGCGTATATTTTCAGATTTGATATCATGACAACAAATTGTCACTTAAAACTCTCCCCACCTCTATTTCCTTTGATTCCTAAGAGTACACAAGAATACAACATATAAATATTGCAACAATTACGATTTCCAGAGAGAGATTTTGAAGTCCTTCTCAGCTCAGAAGTGTTTCAAGAGGGCAATTCAGAATTAGACATGGAGACTTTTGTGAATGTCATTGTAATTAACATTATAAAAAATTATAAAATGTTACCATGGGTATAGGGAATATTTCATAAGTGAATGTATATTTCAAAGGTATTTTTAGTAAGTTTTTCTTTTAAAAAAGCAACCCTGGAACACCTTCAAAACAAAATTTAAGGAAGGTACCTTCTCAGTCTAAAACCAAAGATGTTCTAAATAATTAATGAAATAAACTCTGCCATTTTTCTCCATTTCTCAAACAAATTCAGCAGTCCATAACCAAACTGACAGCTCCAGTATATTTCAGTGAGAGTTTTGTTCAATTAGGGGCTGCAGAATTTGGCCCAATTAATCTAGCACTGTCTATCTGAAAAGAATGTAATGGAACTCTGCAGTGTAAACACCCTCCCCGAATGACTGTACCTTGAGTCCCCTTTCCTGCTCCCCCTGTTTACCCTGCCTTGGTATTTCAGATCCAACTGCACTGTATTCACCATGTCCATCACGATTCAATGTGCTATTTGAGCTAAAATGAATTCATTTTGCTATAGTTTCCCAAGCATATATTAATCTGGAATCAGTTAATCTATTTCCTTCGAGAAGGATGAACTGCGTGGATTTTTGTTCAACAAACAAACAAGTTGACAGTATCAATAGAGAGTTGGAGAGCCTCTAAAAACAATCTCATTTGCATAATTAATGTTAATTACAATAACATCTCAATCAGTGACACAAAGGCTTAGCAATGAACACAGTCATACGAGGAAGTGAAAACATGAAACAAACATGAAAGGTTCTTGTCTTGTTCTGAAAGAATATCAAGCAAACTTTCAAGAGACTTATAAATAAGAAAAGAAAGGCAGAGACAGTTCTGCTTTGTTAAGACTTATTTTCTTTACAGGCTGCTTTGTACAGAGCATTCTTCTGAGATTGTAATAAAACAGTGAATCTGAGCTGTGGACACACCAGATAATACTATCTTTTTACAACATCACATCCAAGCCATTATCAACTGCCCTAAAGAAAAACAACTGAGGGCCTGATCCTTCTGCCAGTGATTTCAATAGCAAACATTTAAACAATGTGATGTGGATGCTTGGGGGAGCAGGTTCTAGAGACAGAGGGGAATTAGAAAAAAAAACAGCTTCAACTTGAACACTGCATGTAGGTATGGAATCCCTCAGGCACAGAGGAATTTCAGGACAAGATAATTAATTTTTCAACAATCTTTTTCCTACTTTCCATAGCAACAAGGGAAATCTAAACAGAGAGAAAACTTACCTGCCTGTTTCAGTTGGCAGCACGGAGCCCTTAAACAGGGGTTTTTTTTGGTATGATCACGTAACAGAGCAGATTTACATTTAATCCTCAGAAGTTTTCCTCATGGCCCAAGAAAAATAGTTATCCAACATATTCTCATTTCAAGGAAAGCGTGACAAAAAAGAGTTATGAAAAAATAAGTGCTACTCTACCTCACCCAGGTTGGTAGTGTAGTACACAAGTAGTCACAGAGGCATCTCAGGGAGTACTTGCGCAGTAAAGAACCACTCAGGGTGAGTAAGGGCGGTGTAATTGGGTCTGATGAGAGAAGGAATCAGAGCCTGTCACGTCATTACTACAGGGGCCTTTCTGAAAACATGAGTTTCTTGATTACTCTTCACATTAATGCAAATCTGCTCCGCTAATGAAGTTACAGTGGTGCTAAACTGGTACCAGAGGAGAAGCAGGCCCTGTTTCGTGCTGATTTAAGAGACCACAGCTCAAGGACCTTCCCATAAGGGCAAAATTTAGTAAGTTTTCGGGTTATGCTGGGCAAGACACTCCTTGGGAAAAGGACTGATTTTCTATCTGGTATCAGTCTCTCAGCTGATTTTTTTCTTTATTTCCCTCCCTTTCTTTTCTTTATAGATAGAAGCAAGACAAGATTTGGTAAAGTCTTCATTTCCCCTAGAAATTTGCTTATCCTAAGCACACTTAAGACTACAGTTGAGTACGCACCGAGTAAAGCCACACTTTACTAGTACTTATTTACGAGAGTGCTTGCCTTAAAAAAAGAGAAACTTCACGTGGAGGATTCCCAGAACGATGCTGACCTTTCCTCTTAACACAAGTTCAGTAGATTTATTTTTCAGATGCCTGAGAAAGATGATTTCGGAGCGCTGTGAGGTTTGGTAAACTTTCAATTCAGCAATTAGTTCCCATACGATATGAATTACAGAGATCAAGCAATTAATATTAATAAATAAACCCAGCAAAGCACTAAGGCTTTGGACGCCCTGCGTGTGCAAACGCTGCTGTATTTGCTGGGGTTTTCCGTGCCTCTATTTTAGCTACTCTGAATATGCAGCACATGAGAACATACCACATCCACGCTTCTAAAAATACACTAAGGAGAAGGGGGGGAAAAATAAAAATTAAAAATCAATAGCAATGAAATAAGAGCCATGATGTGAAATGGTTAAGCACTCCCAATACCAAGCCAAGCCACGGCTTTTCCCCCTTTCCAGACACAGCAAGCCAAGCCCAGGTAACACCGAAACCCCCAGGAGCCACATCCAGGAGGATGGAGGCTCCCAGGAATACAAAAGGTGGGTTTCCCCGGTTTTCCAGGGCGGGCAGTGCCCAAAGGCAGGTGTGAAAGGGTTTGCTCGATCGGGGCGGCTTTTTGGGATACCCTCACCATCACCCCCGGGG
>WBMV01003267.1:2902540-2948829 GCA_013396655.1 Campylorhamphus procurvoides | reverse complement strand
GACGGGGGCAGGGACATCAGAGAGCCCGGGTAGGGACAGGGACAGGCACCTCAGGCCGGGTAGGGGCAGGGACAGGGGCAGGGACAGGCACCTCAGAGAGCCCGTGCAGGGACAGGGCCCTCCTCCTGCCCCCGGGAGGCTGTCGGAGGGCAGCCCCGGCGCCGCCAAGGCCGTGTCCCGTGGGGCCGGGGCCTGGTGTGCGGGGGAGGCCGCGGTGGCACCGGGGAGGGGGCTGTGAGAGCCTCGGCGTCCCTCAGGACAGCGAGGCTGTGGAAGGGGGAGGTGGGGGTATCCTGTATTTGACAGGTGTCACGGGCTCAAGGTCTTTTTTTTAAATCCTGACAGAATTTTCAGAGAACACGCATCCCAGGATCCGGCGCGATGTCGAAATTTGGCCAGATGAATGAAAAGGAAATAAAAAACAAAATAAAAAATAAGGAAAAAGTAGTATCCCTGCCAGCGCAATTCCTCTGGTGCTGCCGTGGGGGGAGACGACAGGTAGGAACAGTGTCAGCGGCGTGGAAAAGCAACATTGTCTTCACAAGTGATTAAAACCGGAGGAACTTATTTTGGGTACAGTGAGGAAGTAATGCCCAGTAGGAGTTTCCAGCAGATGTTGGAGCCTCACCAAAAATTTAATCCCCCTGAAGGAAATGAGATACTCAAATGTTTCACTTCTTCATCTCCACATACAAACCCTTACACTAAGACCTAGTGGGTGTTTTTTGTTTTTTTTTTGCACTAAAAGCATAAAATACCTGATGGACTTATGTAAGATAATGAGATAACGCTATCAGAATAAGGGACTACATTGGCATTTTCCCAGGCTGCAAAAAGACACAGTTTTGTTTGCTTTAAAAACTTGTTCTCTCATCAGAGTGCTATAAATACAGATATTTTTTTTGCATTCACAGTAGTTGAAGAGCTGAAAAACTATAACCTGCAATAATTTGTTCATGTTTTTCACTTTAGAAATAGTGGGACTAATTAAATTTTTTTCCTGCTTGCTTTTATCGAAACCCAGGGAGCTGAAGCAGAGATTTCACACTTCTTCATTTGAAGCAGGAATTGTTAAATCACCCACCAGAAAAAAAGCTGGCCTTCAGGTTTGTGTCTTAGCATCTAAGGCCCCATAATGCCAGACTTGATATAGTGTCTTGCAAGAAATGCAGGATGGACAGTACTCAAATTGCTCTAATATGAAAGGGAAAGAAAATAAGGCCATCCTGTCAGGATTTAAACAAAAAGAGAAAAAAAAAAGTGAGGGTAATTCAGCTAATTTCAGCTAATCATTGGGAATAATGAGGTATATTTTTATGTGATCCCCATATTTGAATTGATAGCAAAAAGCAGAGAATTTAGCATCTGTCATCCTTTTTTCCCCCTGCCATTAATAGGAGGTTAAAATACTTGCAAGGTCCTGCAACCTTCAGTGCTCACACCGATTCATGCATAGCAGCTTGTGAACACTGCACAAACAAGGGCTTAGCATCAGGTCCTGAGCAATTTGGCAAACAAAATGAACAGGCTATTCACCATTCAATGATAGATGAATGAATATATATATAGATACACACACACCTCCTCTTCAAAGAACTAAAAGGGCTGGGAATCTCAGGGCAGACGATTGTCTTTTTGTAGTTGCTTTTTCTTTAACAGCTACATTCTAACAGAACTGAGACAGAAATTGAGCTCATGAATTTGGGCACAATTGTTTCAGGATGGTAGAAGTCTATAAGCAATCATCCCGCTCCACTGTACAACCTACAATGGGGTCTTCATACACTCCCAGAGACAGCAGCCAAGGGAATATTTCATATCATTGCAGCACTGCAGCTTTCCCAATATACAGCAGTTTTTCTTCAGGGCCAGCGCTGGCAGGGAAGCAATTATATGAAGGCTTTTACTTTTAAAATCTCAATTTCGCAGTTACAGGGAAAACTGGAAACACGGCCTGCCTGCCAAAGATGATTTCTGTCTGAGGTGGTTTGTTTTGGGTTTTAGTGAGTTTGGTTGTTTAGGGTCAGTTGTTTAGGAGCGTGTTTGCTTCAGCTGAACTGAGCCAAGCTACTCCTCAGCTAGACTGGGTTTAGAAATTGCAGTGGTTCTACCAAACTGCTTCAAAACTGCTTAAAATTAAACCAGTGCTCCCTAGATGAGGGCCATCTCAACAGGGGTAGTTGGTGTCCTTGGCTTGGAGATTCAGCAGCTCACCCTCCAAAATTTGTGTGGGAAAGGTTGTGTGTCATAGGTTTGGCTCTGGCTTTACCTGAGAGAACCAAACCACAAAACCCGAAGTAAAAGGAGCTCAGGCGACCAGGTCTGTTCGAGGTGTGTAGTGTGCCTGTAGCTGGGGTAGATCCCAGGGGCTTGATGCACCTCTCCCATCCTTGTAATTCCCCTGAAGTTCATGGGCTTGAGGTTTCAAAGTCTGAATTGAATCAGGGTCTGGCAAGAGGGGCCTGATCCCTCCCTGCTTGCATCCCTGCACATCCCAAGCAGTCAGAAATCACTGATCCCATGCAGGTGGGAGCATTCTAGGGAGCTTCAGAAAGTGTGTATCATGTTGAAGGGAACATTTGGTAAAAACATTTCGTCTTCTAAGCATAATTGAGATTATTTTATGTTTTCACATAAAGACCTTGCAGCCTGGCTTTTTTACTGCATCGTAGCTATTTAAAAAATAAGGTGGTTTAGTTAGTTAGTGACTTTGGGGAATACCTTTAAAAACCTGAAAATATTCACTTACATGTGAATAAAAGCAGCGTATTTCCTTCATCTGTGTTTGCTTTCTGAAAACATTCCAGTCAATTAGATTAGCAGCTAGAAATGTTTATGGAAAGAATTTTAAGCCTGTTTTAGAGGGTATTCATGGAAAGCAAAATTTTATCTCAAAAACACAGTCATCTTACCAGGTGTTAATTTATGTTCGTCGACTCGGGGAATGCAAACTGGTATTATGTGTCTGATTTGTTCAGGTCATGTATCTCTGCTGTTTATCCAGTCTTGTCTCTTTTTCTGCCCTGCTGATTCCTTCTCCTCTGCTTTGCCAGGTATGGAAAATGGAACATTTTATTTGTTCGCTTCACACCTTCTGCATTTCCCACTTGAACAGAGGGCTCCTTTCTTGAGCAAGAGTGAAACTAAGCCACTATCACAAAGCAAACTTGGGGCCCTGGAATATAAAACCACTCCCTGCAATATTTAAATTCCTTTGAAAACCATCCTCTGCCATATGTCTATAAACACTGTCCAGCTGCAATGAGCTTATAGATTCTTGGAGACCATCTGCATTTAGCAAAGAAATAACACTGTGTGCTGAAATAGAGTCAATTGCCATTTTAAACATTTTGTGTAGATCTTAGGTACTTTTGATTCTTTCTCTGTTGGGAACTATTAAGTAGAACTGGGAACAAAGGTATTCCAGTGCAATATACTTACTTTTCTTAAATGACATTCATCTTTCTAAACAGTTATATGAAAAGTATTTGGTTCATTACAGGACATACAGTTTAATTGTGTAGTTTGAAAGACTGAGATTTAAATTTAGTTCATTACTGCCATTACATAAACAGGCTAATGTGCATGCTCCAGCAATTTAGCATCACATTCCCAATCCTTTTGCTTAACAAATGACCAAGAGAGAAAATCCAGAGCTCTTGTTGCAAGAAAACAGACCTTTCTTTACCTAAAGGCAAAAAAATCTGTAATGTTTTATCCCTAAATCTTGTCATTTGCAGATGTGTTTGTAAGCAGCTCCCTCACTTTACACTTATGCTGCTTCTGTTGGTTGGAACACTTTCAGCTGTCCAGTGTCTGTGTCCACACACAGCTCTTGTCAAACACCAACTTTTATGTAATTTTAAAACTCAAATTACTTCATTAATGTCTTGTAAATACTTCTAACAGCTTTATTGCCTGGTTTACAAACATTTCCCACCGAATCCATGAATGTGTAATGCACTGAGTTTTTTGTATTATTCCACTACCAGAAACCACATGACATTTGTTATATTAAAATACAATACTGCACACTTCACTCAAGTCCAAAGTCTGAACTGCAATTTAAATATGTTTTTCCACCCCTACATTTATCATAGAAATTAGCAGAACTTTCATGTGAGCCTCTTAAGTGCCTAAGGGATGCTTGTGTGCAAACTTTCACAGCCAGGTATGCCCTCCAGCACCTCAGGATTGCCAGTTGTCATTTGAGTGCAGTCCATATGGGGCAGAGGCTATATGGTTTTTCCTGCTTAGGAATGGAGTGGCATAACTGTAGCACTGACAATAATACAATAAATAATAGTGATGAACCAAGCCTAATTCCTCTGTCAAATGCCAAGGGTCAATTGCTTGTAGCAGGGATGCTTTTGGGTGGTCCGTGAGAACAAGATTTAGTAATAGGAAATATTCAATGAGAAAATTTCTAACATAAAAATGAGAGAAAACAAAGCTCTGTGTGGACAGGGCTGCTGAATTCAAGAGTAAATTATATCCCATAAGGTATTTGTCCAGCTCAATTTCCAAGTCCCTCAAAGTCAGCATTTTATCATAGGAGAACTACCAGACATTTACTGTGAGCCATGACCACCAATTCCTTACACATCAGTGCTGGCAGAAAGTGGGGTGTAAATGAAAGGAACAATTTCAGTCATATGACAAAAGCACTTTTACATTTTAATCATGCTGCAGAAAGGTCAAGGCTGGATCTGTGTTGATGGAGGAATAATTTGCTTTTATCATTTATGAATGTGCTTCTCCAAAACTGAAGAAGTAGGAACTGGGGAATAAACCAAAATTTTCCTGTGTAGGCTGTTGATTCTGATCTGCTTTTAAAGCAGCCTTCCAGAGGCATTCTGAAAGTTTACCAGCAAGGTCAGATGAGAAGGGGTGTTTTCCCTTTGCCAGGACCCTTCCCATCACCTTTCCATCAGCTCGTTTTTGACCACTGGCAGCCTGCTCACCTTAGCAGGGACAGCAAACTGAAACCCCTAAAGGAGCTTTAGGGATGTACCCCAAAGGAGAATTTTCTTTCTCTTACCCATTTTTCAGACCCAGTCCTGCACAACCCACAAGACCAGGTCATGACACAGCTCCCAGTAAGACATCACATCAAGGTTTAAAAATGAGGTCAGAAAGTTGCAAAGAGAAGGGCTTGTCTACAGAAAGTAAAATGCTTTTGTTCTGAGGCCAAATGTTAAGCGCCATCCCCAAGTTCAAATACAACTCTTGAATTAGCTGTATCTTTTTCACAGAATGGGTCAGGTTGGAAGGGACCACAGTGGGTCGTCTGGTCCAACCTCCCTGCTCAAGCAGGGTCATCCCAGAGCACATTGCACAAGATGGCATCCAGACAGTCCTGGAGTATCTCCAGGGAGGGAGACTCTGCAACTTCTCTGGGAAGCCTGGTGGTCACCCATGTGGTAATGAAGCCTTTCCTCATACTCAGGTGGAACTTCCCATGCATCAGTTTCTGCCCATTGCCTCTTGTCCCATTAGTTGGCACCACTGAGCCCCATTATTTGTCTGCAAGCATTGCTGCAAGCCTCAGCTCTTTGGGGGATGTGCCTGCAGTTGGTTCTGTACATCTCCCCCACTGCAGCAGGAGACAGCTCCAGAGCTTGTAAGTCCACATAGATAAGCCTGGAGTAGGGTGCCATACAAAAACAGAGAGGTAAAGTGATTTACTCAAGGATAAGACCAAAGAGACACCCCCACCCCTTGATTGCTTTAGTCCTTTGGTGCTGATGTCACTGCAAGGAACAGAGTCTCTCAGGTAGGGTAATGGTTAATTCAGTGAGAAAGCAGAAGAAAAATGTCTTGCTACAGATTTAATTCCCACAGTCGTCCCCTCTTACCTCTGTTGTAAACCTGAGGGTGTTCACACAGGCAAGAGTGTTTCTGTTAGAAGTGCTCCTGACAATAAATATTGTGAAAATCAGCATTGTTTTGTTAAAAAAAGAATGGATGTGCACCTCCAGTGACCTCTATTTTTCACTTCACTGAAGTGATTATAAATGGCTTTACTTCTCCATCAGTGCCTTTGCGGTGGACACTAGGTATTGTTTTTACCTCGTTGCCCGTATCCAGGTGTACTGAATCTTTTACTCACATTCCCAAATGCCACTGTGCCTCAAACTGGGGCAGACTGTGCTCTTGCAACAGCACCTTAAAATTCATTGCTGTGGTTATTCACACTGAAGGAGCACCCCGGGTCAGTGCATGGCTACCATTTTCATGCACAGCTCCCCCTTTTCCTCATTAACTTAGCCACCAGCACGGGAACAGGACAGGGCTGGAGAGATGTGGGTGACAAAGGTGCTGGACCGTAGGTCTACTTCAGAGAGCGATCGTGGGAGCTGTAGCTGTGGTCAGGAGAGCCTCAGATGTCATGGGCCAAAATAAGGGTCAGGGCTCAGCCTGGATATTGGGAAGAGACACACAGGGAAGCGCCTGGCAGGAACTGGGGAAATCTGCCAAGCTCAATAGAGATCCCCCCCTCTCTGGGTTGTATCCAGCTCTGCTGAGGAACAGCAAGCCCAGTGCCAGGAACGGGAAAGTGAAACTGTGCAGAGAGGGAAAAGAAAAAAAAGAAGAAGAAAAGGCAAAACGGGAAAGAAATCCAAGCTGAAAAGGAGGAAAGAACACCAGAGTGAAAAGCCGGCGTGCTGGAAATAATTTGTTCAGACTGAATCTGCTAACAGAGGGGCAGAAATTCTGCTGTGCTTGGGAATGTCGCACTTGGACCCACTGGTTTATTGACAGCATTTCTTTTTCTCCCCTCCTGTGCTGAGCTAAAGCCAGTGAGTGAGATGGAGGGAGGGAAGGAGGGAGGGAGAAAAAGCGAGGCCAAGAGCCTTCTGCGGTCGGTGGGGGCCTATAAATAGCCAGTGCAGTTTTCTAATACCGATGGGGTGCGTCACTGTGGCCCTCCCTGGCCCCGCTCAGCAGCAGCAGCAGCAGCAGCAGAGCCAGCGGGAGCGGGAGCTGCGGCGGCACCCCGAGCCGAGCAGCTGGGCTTGGCACGGATGGAGCTGGGAGAGGGAGGCCGGGAGGTGCAGAGGGGGTTGAACGCTCTCTGCCGCAGTCAGGCTGAGGGAGGGAAAGCGGGAGGCAGGAAAAGGAGGCACATATTCCCTACGAGCCGCCCTGCCTCGCCCGGGTGTTGCAAAGCGTATTCCTGGTTCTTGCTCTTGCGGCCGCTCGGTTGGCACCGGTGAATGCTTCTTACTGGAATAAAGGGGTGTCCAAGGTCTGTGCCTATGGCTGGCTGGGGTGTTGGGAGGGTGTCTGTAGTCCTGCTGTGCTCTTTGCTCCCCCACCTCGCTCCTCCTCGCCCCACACTAAAGGTCAGAGGAGGAAGAAGTTGTGCTGGAGTAAGTTCAGCAAGATGTGCAGGGTGGTTCAGTGACACCAGGTAGTGATCCCTCCTCTGCAAGTTTAAATGTTACTCTCAAAGTGACTAAAGGCATCTGAGGGATGCTAGAGTGCATTTCTAGCCCAGATTTCCCATCCCTGTCACCATCACTCCCCACGACTGTAGATAATCCTCCCATAAAAAAAGCTGCTGCTCCCACATGGTCTTTTTAAACCATTGCTGTCTAATACAGACTTCAGGGCTGCGGTGTTAAAGGACCTGGCACTTGCTTTTCTGAGCTCCTGCAATGAGCCCCATAGCAGCAAGCATGTTACAAAGAGCTGGTGTCTAAGGCAGTATAAAATGCTTGCATAAACATGGGGATGACTTTTTATAGTAATTAAAATGAGACTCTAGTTACTTTCCCTTTTTTTTTATTTTCTAAGCATCTGATCTGCTTCATATCAGTCATTTCTCCATCTGTTTTGTATTCCTTAATTCCTCCTTGGAAAGTTTGGCAAACTTAGATGCAATTTGATGTGTATTTGTAGAAAGGCAGTTAATGGAGATCTCCTTATTAGATACTGGTTTCAGTGACTCACAATGTCACTGGTAAAAGGATGAGGGCAGACTGACCAAATCTCACTGGTTTCAACTCTCTTCCAAAGTAATTTTTTAATTGTGAGGCATTGCTGAAATTGCTTACTTCAATCCAATGGAAAGAAACGGAGTCCCTGGTGACAAATTCTTCCTATCCATGTATATTTGCTGAAACTCAACCTATTATGCCAGAAGATGCCAGGCTGACACAAGCAGGTCTCTCTGCCAAGCCAATGCTATGAGATATGTTTTATTTCAAGGAAGGTGGTAATTTCTCCAAGATTTGGGACTCTCCATGGGGTTCACCAGCACCATATCAATGTCCAATGGAGGAACCATCTCTCTGTGACATCACACCGCATCCAACAACTGAAGACCCTGTCAGACATCCTAATTTCCTATATTTTCTGAAGGTATTGAAGCACTGTAGCAGTGTGGAGTTGGTTAAGAGCAGCCTCTGCAAGAGTAGGCGCAGCTCTCTGTGGGTGTTTGAATAGCCAGAGGGTATACCAATACAAAACCCAGCACAAAGAGGGGATGATGAGGATGGTGGTTAAGCTTTCTGTGTATCAACAGAGATTTGGCACTGGCACTTAAGGAGCAGCCCATGGTGGGCTTTGCTGTGTCAGGGGACACTGCAGTGTTTGCCGCAAGTGAAAAAAATGTCACTGAGAGAGAGCAGGACCATCCCCAAGCTGAGTGTTTGACTCCAAGCATCACTCTTTTCTCAGTGTCTGAAAGGTTTAGGCTTCAAAACACTTGTTTTTGAGAGCATTTTGAAAGGATGGATGCAGAAAGAACTAGCAATCCTGCCTCCCTCTCCAAAAAAGCCACCCTAAAATCCAGTGAATAAAACCGTGCTCTGAATGTGTGAGCCAGGCTCATCCTCAGATGTGCTTTTCTACTCCCTTTGCACCCAAGCCAAGTTCTCTACAGGTTGCAAGAGCCTATAAGAGAGGCAGTTGTGACCTTACCTGTTTTCTCCACACCAGACAAGTCCCATTCCTGAGAATGTGATGTCTTGGGTGCCAGAAGTGTCTCCATCATGGCCAGCTCGGCCTGCTCTCAGCAAAATGCAACAAGAGCAGGAGCAGCCTCACCGGGCAGACCTGTCTCAGTCCAGGGCAAGCCTCAAACCCTTTCACATCTCACAGCAGCCACTTCCATATCCTTATTAATCTAAATAAATTTGGGTATGTACATCTTTTCACAGTGAAAAAATAAAACGCGACTTAAAAGACATCTAAAACTTTTTTTATTTTCTAACCGTGAGGTCCATGCTGGCAACAGTCTTGATGCAAGCAGGGATCTACCTTTCTGAACTGAAACCATAAGGATTACTCATATGTCTAAAAATAAGCCCGTGCTGAAATTCCTCCATTGGATTAAGATCTAAACCCTGTAATTGTCGCTTTTCCCACCAGTGTCAATGGCTTAACTAAATATACTGTCCACATTGCTGATATTCCCCGACTGTTTCTTTCCCTTTTACTGGAACTTCTCCACGTTTCTGTAAGTTTATTTTACTTTTTGGTTTGTTTGCTTTTTCTTTTCACCAATTCATCACCTTTCCTGCTACATCCCTTTCTCCAGCCATATAGGATCTCTCATCCTGTTGTTTCCATTTCTTCTCCAGCCTTGCCACCCATTGCTTCAAATTTGGGAGAAACTACCCAAATTGAATTTCTGCAAACAGTGGAAAAACGATGTTCAAATTGACGCTGGATTTGTATCTCTTCCATGCAGGAGCTGATAGAAGTTTTTCGAGTGCTGGGGCAACTTGCTGGTAGGGATTCTCTGATGTCTAATAAGAATTGTGCTGACACAAAATAATTGCCAGGTGACACTCAGTCTCTTGGATCCCTCTGATGGAAAAAGTGGACTCGTGATTTAGTCACACATGAAAAAGAAACCAAGAGTGAACACGAGGAAAAGGCAAGGATTTCATGTGGGTCCAGTGTTTTATCCTGTGCTTTCAAACAAAAAGGGTTCATGAGCAG
Organism: Campylorhamphus procurvoides; assembly: GCA_013396655.1. NCBI lineage: Eukaryota > Metazoa > Chordata > Aves > Passeriformes > Dendrocolaptidae > Campylorhamphus > Campylorhamphus procurvoides. Next base: position 2,938,872 of record WBMV01003267.1, on the reverse strand, counting down.
GTTTTTGAGCTCTGATAGATGCCTGGAGTTTGACAGCACCTGTATGTGAGGAGAACAGTAAACACTCCAGAAGCACAATTGCCTCTACAGACACCTTTCTTGGGTGCAAACCCACCAGCTCTGGCTTGGATAGGAAAAGTTAAGACACAAACATCATTTCTCATAACGCAGCATAAGCTTCCCTCATCCTTGTTTACAATAAATAGCCCTCTCTGGCCGGAAGGAAATAATTGTCGCTTTCTGAGCTCTTTTTTTTACCCTTTTTTTTTTTCTCTTGACCTTCCTCACCACTGCATTGATCAGTGTCTCAAAGAGGTCTTAATTGAGAAGTTTCCTAATGTACAATGTGTGCAAGATTAAGCTTTTTTCAAGAATTTGCTGGTACAAAAGAAATGTATTTCACAATAAGGAGAACAATTGCCATTCTGAATATCAAAGCATGATGATACCCACTTTGTAGTTCTGTTCCAAAGGACACTTTTGTTTCAAATTCCCTCTTTTCAAGGAGCTTCCTCTTCTGAAATTTCTCGCTGTTGTTAAGTAGTCCAAAGGGGGATTTTGTGTGTGTGCATGGGAAGTTTGACATAATTCATTCAGGATATTGAGGTAATGGGGTTATTCTAAGCATGAAACAAGCTAATTTTCATGCCTTTTGGAAGCTGTTCTCCTGTTTGCTTAATTTCAAATTGTTTCCCTTTTGAAGGGTTACTCCTGTATGTTGCAGCTGATGTGGCTGATGTGACACCACGTGCTCTGGACCCAGGGCAGCACACCTGTCCAGCCAGAACTGATCCTGACATGGGCACCAGGTTCTTCTCCATCAGCTGGGATAAGTCCCATCACTGTGAGCACAAGCCATGGGTAGGGCCAAGGGTAAACCACACATCCCCTGGTCTACTCACTCACTCCTCCCAGTAGGCCCACTCCATCACCTGGAGGCCTGATGGTTCCCCCCAAAAACAGATAGGAATATCCTTCAAATTTAGGAGGTGCTGGAAGTAATCTTTCCAGGTTCATTGCCTCACCGGGCTGAGTGAGCTGTGATTTTTACAGAGTGCACTCAGATCCTCATCTCCTCACCAAAAAGAGGAGGCAAACAGCACCTGCCCTTACGAGGAACACATCCTCCACTCCATCCCACCCACCTTGTGTTAGTCACATTATCTCGAGGTTAGATACTGTGAGTGTATTTAGGGGTCTGGAAGTGAAACAGGTGCCTAAAATCCCACTGATAGCATAGGGAGTTAGGTGCTGAACTGGTTTAGATGCTTTTAGACATTCCCATCCCACAGAAAACTCCTGCTGAGCATCTCTAGCTGTATCTTTAGGGATGAAATTGGGAGTTTGACCCATGAGTTGCACACTGTGCATATGTGCTTAGCTGAATGAAAGCCTGGGGGTGTAAGCCTTTGAAATCCTTCCCCTCAATTTGATAAGACAACAATTTACAAGTGATTTATGCCATATCCCAGTCCCTCTCACTATTATCCTGAATGTATAATAGCAGTATGCATGATTCTGATGATGATTTATAATACCTATAAACACTGCTCCTATTTCAGCTAAACCCCACATTCCCCCCACAGTACATATGATGCTGTTATTATGGATGTGCAAAACACACATGACATGATTTTGGGAGGCCAGACTCCCCACACTCCAGTGTGACAGCACTGAGGGTTGTGCCAGGCAGAGGAGGGATGAAGGCTTGCCAATGGAGGCTTTATATCATCCCAGGGTGATGCAGCTGGCAGAGGACCAGTGCAGCTCCTGGCATCCTTTCTCCCTGTCTCAGGGTGGCTCTGATTTATGCCTGGCTCCAGTGGCCCTCCAAGGGCTCTCCCATCCAGGGACATCCCTTATCTCCTGGCCTTCTCCCATGATTTCCACTCAAGCTTGGCTTTGGGCAGAGAAGTAAGGATTGCCATGCTTACACTTGGCATATCTCGAGATCTCACTTATACAGGAGGTTGTAAGCTTTATGACAGACAAAATATTTGTTTGGAATATGAAATAATCTATGAAACAGCTATTGATGGTGGAACAGAGCATGTATGCCCCTGGCAGCTGAGAAGGGGGCATTCCCAACCCCTGAAGCTTATAAAACAAAACAGAGTAACACTGAAAATTTAACTCCAAACTGTGAAATGACAACCAAAAGAAAGGCTTTTGTTTCCCCTCTCCTTTTTTTCTTGAACTGAACAGTACCTAACTGTTTAACATGCAGGGAAGGATTATTTATGTAGGGCTCTTGTGTAGGTAAAGCGCCACGTCCTTGGCCCTCTGCCCACGTAGCGCAGCGCGGGATCTCTTGTTACAAATTACAGCTGTGTAACATAACAGGAAACGTGGGGTTTTAAGTTATTCCACTGGAAAGATTAATTATTTGGAAAGTAGTTATGCAGCAGCTTTGTGTATTTTTGGAGCAAAGGTGACCAGCACCGTCTTAAATTTAAAGAAAGAAAGTCGCTGGGAAGAAAGAAAAAGAGGAACTCTGGGGAGTGGAGGAGTTGTGGGACAATTTTTATTTTTTTTTTTAAATAATGTTTGAGTCATCTGCTGTCATGCAAGCAGCAAAGCTGAGCTCCACAAAGCCAGCCCTGGCAGCATGAGGGTAGTGGAGGAACGGGACCTGTTGGATTCAACTGCACCTTGACCCTTCCCATCCAAAATCCCATCCATCTGCTTGAGGGGAAGATCTGAGAATCCTGCTGATGGAGGAGACAGATGAGAAGTGAGTTTGGAGGCACAGGCTCAGCATGGTGGGTCATGGTCTCCCCAAAACATGCCGCAGACAACCTGTGGTAAGACACCATATTTTGGGGAGCCTCTTCCCTCCAGGCAAATGCTCTTGGTAAGGCCAACACAGTGTCTGAAGGGGAGCCTTCTCCAGGGGACAGAGAATGGGGTGACAAGCGGTACCTCCCCCTCATGTCACAGAAACAGTGAGGCCAGCAGGACCAGGGCAGTGATCATCCCCCTTGCACAGCACTGGTGAGGCCACACCTTGAATCCTGTGTTCAGTTTCAGGCCCCTCACTGTAAGAAAGACATTGAGGTTCTGGAGTGTGTCCAGGGAAGGGCAATAAAGTGGGGAAGGGTCTAGAAAAGCACGAGAAGAGGCTGCTCTGGGAAGCAGTGGAGACACCACAGCAGAGGTATTTAAAAGACATGTGACACTTGGGGACATGATTTAGTGGTGGCCTTGGCAGTGCTGCGTTAACAGTTGGACTCAAAGATCTTAAAGTCCTATTCCAACCTAAATGACTGTACAGCTCTGTGTCAGCCTTGTCTGCCTATCCATGAGCTTCTTTATATTACTGACTTCACAGGATTTTAATTTGCTCCTCTGCATGTGAGCATTCACCCCAATTAAAGGAAACCACTGAAACAGCCAATGCTGCTGCAGTGCGTGGGCATGGGTGATGGCCAAGCTCTCCCATCGCCTCTGCAGATGCTTCTCAGGGACTTCAGAGAGATCTGTGGCCAAAGGAAAATGTCTCCCTGATTAGGATTCCTCTCGGCGTCCAAATCTGCTTAAATACTGGAGCCCTCTGGAGGGATGTGGTTTGGATAAAGAAGTGGTAGTTATTTTTAGGCAGCACAACGCACCTCTTAGTAAAGTTTTTCCACTCAGACTCTTAACCCATGGCCATTTTGCAGGAGCAGCTATCCCAGAGCTGTCCTGGAGCTAACCTGGTCTCCTGGGGCTTTTGCCCATGGCTGTGATAGAGACCTGGTGGTCCCTCTCCCTTTGCTCAGCTAGAGCTGCCAAAATGAAAGCCCTGCGGGAGAATCCCTTCTTCACAGACATCTCAGTGGGTTTTGGGATGAACCTAATGAAAGCAGTGACTTCTGGCCTGGCAGTTGTGCTCTTGGACTCCTCTCCTCTCCTGTAGGCAGAAGGAACAGGAAACAGGTGCCCCAGGAGTAACAAGATGTGGAACCCAAACCATGCCCATCTTCCCTCCTTCCATCAACATGCTGGAGAAGCTTGTTTTCAAAGCAGACCGTTTTTCACTATCCATACTGGGAAAAGGATGATTAATAATAGATTAATCATAGCAAGAGGCTGCATTCAAGGTGTAAATGTCTCATAATTGATGTGGGACAGTCCATTATTTTTAACTTACATTTCAGGTTCTGGCAAAGCACAACATCAGTTTTAGAAGGGGCATAAAGAAAGTTCCTTATAAAATCAAGAATGCCTCCTACGTAAGTAGCAAACCAAATAGAGAGAGCAGTCTCTTAACTTTCCAAGTTTTTTGTTTCTGCCTCATTTGCTGCTACCTCAGACTAACCAAAAACTCCATGTTTGTCTAATATAAAACCCACTATTTTTGCAAAACTCTTCAAGCCACAGTAGTTTAGCTCTACCACAATAATTTGCCACTCTACTATAGCAAATGTTAATATATGAAAAAAACCCTGCAGGATATTTAAGAAAAAAAATAGGAGGGAAATTATTTAATGTAGAGACATTTCAGTGCACTTGATAGGAGACAGAAGGCATCTTTTTCACCAGCCGAAAAAATAGCGCTACTTGAAGGCTACTTTATTCACTGCATTTGCACCTCATATCGGCTCTTTTATACCCATAAATGCATTTCCAAGGCAGATATCCACAAAATCCTTCTGGCTTGGGACCTGAAGAATCCCATCCTGCCCACAGCTATAACTCCTGACAGGAGGAATATCTCTCCTGTTTTCTGGGCCATTGACTACAGGGACAACCCAGGATGACAGAACTCCTTATTTTCACTCCAGCTTTTCAGAGAACTACTTGAAGTTGGGTGAGACAAACAGAAGGCAAAAGTGAAGTGTATGGGGAAAAGGTCAGTGCATAAACCTTTTCCAAGGGAAAAAGAAAGCACTGTAAATAGCAGAAGGGTGGGTAGGTCTGAGGTTAGCAAAGAGTTCAGCTGAGAAACAAGGACAGCATAGATAAGCTGAGAAGCTTTCGAGAAATGAGGTCTTCTTGGACAAAGCAACCAATCTTCTACATTCAAAAGTCACCTGAAGACAGAAGGTGCCTGGACGAGCAAGATTTTCATGCCAGCTCAGGTACAACCTCATTGTACAACCAAAACCAACACCAGAGAGGTTAGTCGACACAATGTTCTTTTGAGTTGGTAAAGAGCCACATGTCCCTTGCCATGGAGAAATTATCCTCCTAAATTATCTAACCTGGGCATCTGATTCCTGTAGTTGCCAGTAAAAGAAGGGCACAGGCACAGTGTGTGGAGGGGCAGGTGGCACATTGCAACAGCTTTCCCAAATGATTGCCAAGAAGAGGTATTGCAACACTTTTTGGGTAAAATGATACAGATAAACACTGTGAACGAGCTCTGTGAGCACGGCTCAGGGAATCACTGAAATTAGTATTTATCTCTTGATATTTCAGAGTGCTGGGGCAGAGGACATAAAAAATGAAGGACTATTTGGCAATAAAGCCTGTTCCCAGTGCTATTGACCAGATCCTTAAGTGAGCAGGCAGGCAGGCTATGGATTATCCTTGTGCCCACTCATGCTGATTCATTCCCTAAGGGGTGAACACCGAGCCCTTGCTAACCTTCCTGCAGGGCTGGGCATTTCAGAAACTAATCTAACGAAAAATGAAGTGCTTCAAAAATAAGACAGAAAAATAGTGATTTTCTTTATATTCCATTCAAGCAGTGAAGAAAATGCTTTAGAGGCTGTTGCAAACCTGGCATCTCAATTACCTGCTGGGACCAGACTATTGCCTTCATAAAGCTCTATGAGGTCCTTCCCTCTAAGAGGGCATTTTCCAGGTGAGAGAAGCAGTATGAACACAGGAACAGTGGCTCCAGGAGCGAATCCCTTCCTTGTGGGAGAGGGGTATCTCTTGCAGGCCCCCACGGGGCAGAAGTTCCATCACTATCAGTGCTCCCCATCCTAAGTTGGAGAGTTTCCAGCCAGTTCTTCCTCCCCTTCCCTGTCCACTGCTCCACTAGCACCCCACTTTGGCCCTTTCCGATCCCCATGAATCTAAAAAAAGGCAATGGGAAGGTCTTAAGAAGTCTGGAAAAAGCAGGAATGCTTCCTAAAACCCTGGCTTGTGTGACATCCATCTGCTCAGAGCACACATTAGCGGGTTGTTTCTTCTAAATTGAAAGCTGTGATAAACTCAGCTGCTGTCGGCTCAGTCACCATCTTTATCCTCCGGAGTTAATTTGCTGAGATGAAAGGGACTGTTCCCAGTTCATAGGTAACTATTGGCCCGAGTTGCCTTCGTGCTGGGGCAGAGTCTGCATCCCAGTGTAACACATCCTGGGTGTTTTTGATTTTCCCAGAGCTGCCAGGGGAGCAAGGTGGGGATGTGAGTGGCACTGGGCGTTGTCAAGATGCAGCTTGGACCGCATGTGGTGGACCTGTTCTGCTCCTGAGCACTGCTGCCTTAACCTCGGTGGAGCCTGGCAGACTTCTGAGCCACCACACCAGCAATTAAGAGTAATTATCTAAGGAGGGGGGATGTGTGTTATATGGAAACACAGCCCTGCCACCAGTGCTGATGTTCAGAGGTAAACACAGAGCTGAGTGGGGAAATAAAAGTCAGCTTTCTCTGAATTTTTATTTTTTTTCCCTTCTTTTAATACAGACCTGCTCACTGTTACAGAGATGAGCCTTAGGGATTCAGGTTTTTTTAGGAAGACTGTGTTCAGGTGTATGAGGGACACCCCACTCCCACCAGATGCCATAGTGGGATGGGGATCTGGCCACATCCTCTATGTAGAATCACCCCAGTAAACCTTACTACGGAAAGGATCAGTGAGACCACCATGAGGAAGTGAGTAATCTCACAAACACTCAGTGTGGTGGGAATTAGGATGAAAAAGGTGAGGTGAACATCCAAAGAGTGGGTGAAGATGGACCCTGAAAACTGGGAGCTCCCCATGTGATGGTTTATATGTGGTTTCAGTCACCTTTAGTGGGGCTGACAAGGAAAGGTAAAACAATGACCTAGATAACACTACTGGGCAAAACAAAGGACAAGGTGTTTGTTGGGGAGTAGCTCCTGGCTGGCTCCAGCCAGGCTGAGAAGAGTTTACTCTTCTCAAGGCTAAATCTGAGATTAAAAGGAAGATATCAAACATTAGAGGACCCCAGGGCCCAGCCAAGGCTTGGGGATGAGAGGGATGGTGAGGCTATGGAGATGTGCCCACTGTGGGTGGCTGAGGACAGTCTTCAAAATTCAGAAAGAGACCTTACTTGAATGGGGTTGGTTTGATGTTGATGAACCACCCAGGCTCATGTGCCTCCAGACTGAAGGTGCCACTGAACACAAAATCCCAGAGAGATGTGCTGTAGCCATCTGGGAGGACTGTCCCTCCACTCTGGAGGACCACTGGACCACCTCACTTTGAAAAACATCTTTCTTTGGGTTGAGGATCTTTGGGTAGTATCAGGCAAGATTTTCAAAAGTGCCTGATACTTGTACTTATAAAACAAGGAGCCATGAGTTTGTGCCAAAATCTCCTGAAGTTACCAGGGAAATGACCTTGGATCTGTCCCGACCAGGATTGAAGGGGATGGTGCATTGTATAACCTCTGCTTTAAATCACAAATGCCTCAGGACATTGGGGTTTTTACGTATCAAGCAGAGTTCTTGGTGAGAGGCTTTGAGGTGGGAATGGCAGCCCTCTATTTTGGTGAGCATCACAGAAACTTATCAAGGCTGTAGGGAATGTTAGTATATTTTATTGGACAAGCCACTGGAGCTGGAAACAGCTTTTCCAGCTTGTTGGGCACACAAAATCTTCCAGAATAAAAGCTGAAAAACTTAAAAGCTTTTAAAAAGTGCCCCGAAGTATGTCACTCATGTCAACAACACCTTAAATAAACCATCAAAAGTAGCCAGGCAAAAACTAGAAATATTCACAGAAGCCAAATAAGTTTTTGCAAGTGTGGATCAGCTTTGGACAAATTATAGCTGGTTTGCTTGAAAGGCAAAATTTTTCCCTACAAAATAAAAAATCCTCCTTTTTTAAATTTTCTCTCAAAACATGAAAATTTAATGAAAAGATTGATTGAAAACCAGCCAGGCTTGACACAGATGGAACCCTGGCCAATTTTTTATTGATTCAAAATTCTAATTTATTTCTAAAAATAGCCCTATAGGAAATCCCTGTGGATTGGCACAGTATTCTTGTGGTTGGTGGGAGAGCCTGAGCTGCCCAGGCATCTTGAATGAGCAAGACCTGACTGTAAGAGAAATATCAATATTATGAATGAACCTGAACTGGAGTATTCCAGTTCTGGAGCCTCATCCCATTTTGTATGCGATCCTATTCAGTGTCCAGGACCAGGCAGCTCATGAGTCTGAAGCTCACCCTGTCACTGGGATAGTTCAGGATTTGAGTTTCTAAGAAATTCAGTTGAGAAAGCAAACAAAAGTCAAGGCAAAAGAGAGTGTTTCTCATTCTCTGTATTCTTTCATGCCTCTTGCTTTCCTGATTCCTTTGGTTTGTGAGTTGTAAGGAATATTAGACAATTTCCTGTAAACCTCTACAGCTGAATTGCCCAGGCACTTGCTACCTGCTTTGCCTATCTAGAAGGCATTAAAAAAACCCCAGAACATTTTTGCTCAAGTAAAAGCCTGAATATTGCTTGGACATTACTTATTCATATTCAAAATTTTTCACATTGGGCCAAGCTGTGGGGTTTATCATCTCCCCTCACTCCAGACACTTTATCTAAAGAAAAAGGAGGATGTTACAAGCAAAATCCACAGGCTGTGTTTCTTCTATTGCTCTGCAAAAGGCATTCCAAGTGAGGTTGATGTCACAGTGCTCCTGTAAGCACCGAGGAAGGACTGCCAGCATCCCTACACCAGGATTGAAACAAGCACTGCAGAGCAGCGTTTTCCTCTCTTTGGGCTCCTTACTGAGGCGAGATTCTTGTCAAAGGCACAAAACCCCCAGCCCTTTGCAACATCAGACATTTGTTTAAGTCATGGTGGCTGCCAGAAGATAATAGATGTCAGTGTAAAATTACAAATCATTCTGCATAATGCCGTGCTGATTAACATGAAAGCAATGGCAGGATTTGAATTTTACTCTTTTTTTTTTCTTTTATTTTTTTCCTGTCTTTGTTGCCATGCTTAGCTGAAGAGCTCAGTGCAGCAGCCTCACTAAGGCAGCTTTTTGTACTCAGATCTGCGTGGCTGGGCTGCTATTGCTCATGCATTGCTCCTTTTGCTCAGCAAAAAGGTTCAGCAGGTACCTTAGGACAGGTGGACCATCCTACAGCAAAGCATCTTTGTGGAAAGCCTTTATGGGCTCCTGCTTGGATCCCCTTCAGCAACAGCATGGGGGAAGTGATTTTCACCTTCCTTTCAAGTCTGAAGGAGGGAAGCACAAAAGCCTGAAGTCACTTGCCTGCATTCAGCACACAAGTGGCAAAAACAGAGCTTGCACCTGGATGTCTGGAGTGACAAGGAATGACATCCCCAGTCACTCACCCAGGTACCTCGAGGAGCACTGATATGATGCTGCCATCCAAAAGAGCTCAGATAAGATTTTTCCCCACCACCACCTCAAGTGTTTACCCTGGGTATTTCTTTGCAGTTGTGGCTACACATCCCTCAAAACCTGAGGTAGACTGTTTAAGATGAGCTCAGGTTAGACATCAGTGTCATGGTGTTTTTGCAGTAGGAAGATCCTGGAAATCTTGACCAGGAGGATAGTTAATGGAGGGTGCTTGGGAAGGTGCTATTTTCTGAGGAGTGATTATCCAAAGGGAATCCTATGTCGAGAGAAGAGAGTGTTTTGTAGTCATGACAAAAGCTGGCACTTAATTCTACTTGATGTGAAGGAAAAAAAGATCACCATCAACATTTTTTTTTCTGTGCTAGAGGATAAGAGACCACTTGACTCAGGGACATTCCTGTGGGGAGTCATCTGGATTCAAAAATAATTAAAGGAAACCCAGGAACGAGAAATAAGGAACAGAAGGAGGGCTGGTGTTTTCACCTTAGCAATCAGGAAACCCAGCTATTTGACTGCAAACAAAATGTATATCATTGCCTCTCCTTGCCTGGCTCCTGGAATCACCCCTCTGCAAAATAAACCTTTGGGAGCAAAAAGCAAGGGAGCAGCTGGGGCATCTGTGTGGTGTTTGGACAGCCAGTTGTGTCTCTTGGCTCCACACTGTGGCCTCCCTTGGCCAGGAAGGTTTTGCCAGAGTATTGCAGAGCTGGGGGTATTGTGTTTGCCCCATTTCATGCAGCTGGATTCTAAGCCAAATTGATCATATATAAACATACATCTCCTTCCTTCTGTCCTGTAGCAATTTAGGTGGCAAAACTGAAGTTCATGTGGCCTGTCCTTAAAATTCTGGCTCTTCTGCATCCAGTGCCACTGATGTGAGGCTGTGTCTAAAGGGAGAGTATACAGAGGAGGGTTACAGTGATACTCAGGTGTTTTCCTGATCCCCAGTCCCACAGCTTCTTCTCAAAGGAGTCTGAAAGGCTTTTGTGAAACCCCTAAAGATGTGATTTTTGGACCCTGGGAGAGTCACAAAAGCATCTGGAAAATGTGCCAGGCCCTCTAAAACATGGCGTCCTGCAATAAAAAAAGTCATCATGCCCTCAAAGGAGGTGGCATGTCCCCTTTCCGTGCAGGAACCTGCTCCATGTACAGTGGAATCCACCCTTCACTCATAGTTGGGCTTTCCAAAGACATAGAATCCACTGCAAATGAGGCTTTCCACCTTTTAACCCATCCCTGGAAATGCTGTTTTCTCTCCTCCTAGCATCACAAAGTTGCCAGCAGTGCTATTTCAGAGAGCAGAGAAGAGCCCTCCATGTTCTTCTTTAACACCCTCCATTTTTCACTTAGGTCAAGATGTGCTCATCTACCATTTTCTGGTGATTCACAAGCCAGAAAAAGATCCTGGCTGCTTCAGAGAAGGGATGCACGAAGCCCTCAGTCACCATGAGTCACTTCTCTGCCAAATGCTAATTCTGCATCAGAAGCATGTTTTACTTGTATTTTGAGAGGACTTTTTTTCTTTTTTTTTTCTTCTCAGTTCAGTCATTTGAGGACACATCCTGCCTGGGAGGTGGTGAGCACCCAAAAATCCTGTGAAATTTGTGGGTGCCAGGGCTGCTTCTGTGGGATTTGGGACTAGAGCTTTCTTGGCTGTTACTTAGTGCAGACATCCTGATTTTGAAGGAGCAACTTAGTTTTGTAATCAGTATGGTGGTCTAAGCAGGATGTTAAAAAATAACCAGAAAAGGTGAAGCTTCACATGAGCCCCTGCAAGGAGGAGGATTACCTAGGGTGTCATTGAAAGCACATCTTTGTTTTCCTTCTTTGAACTATTTGCTGCCATTGTACTTAAAAATCTTCTTCCCAGTGGCAGCAATAAGGACATTGGCAAGTTTTAGAGCATTTTCAGGACTTTTCCTCCATGGCAATCTATATATTTGATCTTGATTTTTACTTCTGTCCTTCTCCTTTTCTTAATTTTATCAAGCTAAACCATGTGAGTATTGGCTGCCATAGTAAATACATGTCAATGATCCTGAATTAAGAGGAAATAGAGCAGTGGGTACCATCACAAGCTTCCCTCCTCCTTGTAGATAGAACTCAGTAGGTCCTGGTGGATCCATATACATGGTCCTGTTCAAATGACAGGGTGGCCAAAGCCTCTCTGCATGTATTGTACAATGAAGATGAAGCTTGCAGAGGACACTCCTCCTCAGTAATTGAGTCAGTGAGGATGCCAGAGGTTTAAGTCCCTGTTCCCCAACAAACATTGTTAAGGCTGCACCAAGCAGCCGCGTGGAAGTTTCTCTTCCTTCTTCCTTTCCCATCTAACTGGAGGTTGGGGTTTTCCACCTAATGGAATGTAGAATGGAGGCTACAGATGGTGGACAACCCACAGAGCTGAACTGTGCTGGTTTGGTAGGGTAACATGGAACAGATCCATTGGGAAACAGAAACTGGGGCCAAGGAGGGAAGGGAGGCAGACAAGAAAAAGAAGAAAGAGAGGAAGCAGAACCCAGAAAATTCTTCAAGCTCCTCCCGCCACGTGTGTGATGACTATACATTCACGTGAACACTAAGTGCCTGTGAAAAAGCCTGAAACACCAAACAAAACACAGGCTGTAGCCCCAGAGGCAGCAGAAAGAATGACAAGAGACACCCACCCTCCTCCAGAAGACGTGGGCTATGACCTGGCACAGGGAAACTGGCTGAAATACGCCCAAGCAACATCTTCAGTGCTGAGGCCCTGAATGAGGACTTCTAATGGTTTATTTGCACCTGGGATTGTCTCCCTTTGATGCTCCCGTATCTGTGTGCAGGGCTGAACCTCGCTAGCGAGCGAGGGGTGGGAAAGCCCTATTAAATCACTAAGCCTCTCCCCTGAAGCGCAGGCTGTGTGCTCTCCATCTGATAGAAACTGATACCGCAGTTTATCTCTGTCAGAAGTGCTGTGAACACTTAGCCTCTGTCTCTTAATCTCATTGTTTTCTTAAAATACCACATCCTTGGGCTCTGCTGATATCTCAGCAGAAAAAGGGAAAGGCCTTCCATGCCTCACATTGCCCTTATTTTTCTAGGAATCATCATCTAAGATATTTGTCATCGTCAGCTGAGATTTCCAGTGTGGGGAAAGGGAATCCTATTCATGGGGTTTCAAAGACAGATATTCAGCAACAAATACTTACTTTCATCGGGTATTTCACTGCTCTTTTCCAAAGGATGATGTATTAATTATAATCTTTGGTGGGTTTCAGCAACTATGGGATTTTTCAATCCAGTAAACCAGAGCTGTGTTATTAGCCCCATGACATTAGCAGAGCCTTCCGACGTTACACTTTGCCTGTAAGTTTTATTTCAGCGGGGGAAACCATTTGTCCCTCGCCCTCTCCTGAGTTGGCCAAACATTCACAAGCTTATTGCTAACCTGCTTTCTCTAATGAAAGCATCAATTCCTAGCAGCGATAGTTGTCATTAAATCAATAAGACATATAACCCATTCTTCTGGTGCCTCACACAAATGCTCAAGCAGCTTGTTAACAAGATTTGCTAATGCAGGTGTCCCACAGTCCAGTAGTTTCCCACCAATGCTGCAAAAAATAATGGTATTTGGCTCACGGAAGAACTTTCCTGTTTTACTTTGTTCTCTGAAATATTTTAACCCTGTTTTCCCTATAGTTTTTCAGTGTTTGAAACCTGCGGAGTAACTTTGCTCAGGTGGAGACAGTTCAGGCTTGAACAAAGCACTGACAACAAACATCAGGGATAGTTTTCTCCAGGTAGTGAAACACTGCCACGTAGACTGTCAGATCTCAGTTTTACCAGCAATTTATTTTTCCTCTAGTGAAGCACTAAACTAACTCCTAGTAATCCTAAGGGGATTCCTTCTCTCCCTGGGATCTGCCTAAATTACTTGAAAGTAAAAATATGGCCTCTTATAGTCTCTCCACACTCTTCTGGCTCATATAAAAAACTTTTCCTAGAAATCTGAAGGCCACCTAATGTTTTAAGGATGAGGAGATGACCCAAAGGTTGGAAGCTTTGCCTCCAGAATAAATGACATTAAAGTATAGCTGATGTGGCTTTTCTCTCGAGCACCAGAAGCACCCTGTGCTGACAAGGCTATGCTTCTATGGTGTGAAACAGCCTTTTTTACTGGTTTTATAGGCCTTTGGAGTCTGGGTCTGACCACCTCCCTGCAAGGCCTTCATCCACATTTGTGTGTCCACTGACATAGTGGGATTGAGGGTTGCAAAAATACGTATCTACTGCTGACCTTTTGGCTTGTAGACCATAATTAGTTAATGTCAGAAAAGCATGGCAAGAGCAAAACATATCACGTGTGTCTGTTCAGAGACAAGCAGGGAGGTAAGGTGGGTGATGATGCTCGAGGAAGAAAAGGAGAAATATATAAAAGGAGTAAACAAGCTGGCAAAGAGGCCTGCAGTGCTCATGAATGAGGGTGCAAGGAGTCAAGCTGATTATGGAGAAGTGGAGGCTGTTCTTCAAAATATAAAGGGAAGCAGCACAGAGAGACACGAAAGCACTAATGACAGGGAGATGGATCAGGTGGGCAAGCCAGGGACTGAAGGCAGAGGCACCAAAGGGCAAGGACAGATACACACGGCTTTGCAATTAGCAGCTGTGATTTATGGTGGCCTCTTTGTCTTATCATCCTCCCCTGGCAGATGTCCTGCAAGCAGTGGCAGTCAGAGGGTATCTGGAGAGGGGACAGAGGGGGTTTTAAATAGTCAGACTAACTGTGAGGTATGGAAGGGACTTCCTAGTAATATGCGCAGCCTACCCAGGCAATTCTCATTAGCAATATATGTGCTAAATTAAGTAGTACTGACCTTTTACAATAATTTTAAGAGATTTCTTCTCCTTTCACCTCAGCATTTGTGCTTCTCACAGCAGGTTTCTGTTCCTTCAGACAGACCCGAGCACTCAAAGCTAGTTTGGATTTTAGCTGGTGGCTGGTGAGGGGCTGGGGGAGCAAAACAGGAATGAAGGTGACATGGAGGAAAAACTTCCTTTGTTGGCACAAACCTGCTGCCCTGCTCCCTTCTCCTTTCTCTTCATCCCGATCATCTCTTTTCCTCTGCAAACATACACACACACACACACAAAACTTTCTATCCCGTCCCCTGTGTCAAAGATCAAAGTGATGTGATTGCATGGCCATCACACGAGTAGCTGGCAAGGCTGTGAGCCTAAATGAGAAACTCAAAACCAGGGAGGGGGCTTAGATATTTAACTCTGAATTATTTTAATGAGTTTTTTACATCTCTCCTTATACAGCAAGATGAACACCAAAAGTAGGGAGCGATGGGCTAATCTTAACCTGAGGTGCCCATCACCTCCCATCACCTTCCATCCCTGCCATGGGGAGGATGGGGCATCTGAAGGAGGAACTGGGGCTGTGTGGAAGGAGAAACAGGAGACAAACAGTGAATTTGGGAAGGGAGGGGTGCAATCCCTCAGGAGCAGAGGTCAGAGAGGCTCTAGTGTTCAGAGGGGACCAGCTGCAGCCACAGCAAAGGCAAGTGGTGGGGCAGGAGGGGTGTGTGGGTGACCACGAACTCCTCTGCTGGGTGTCCCTCAGGGAGTGAGTCAGGACATGTGGGCTCCCTCTTTCCTATAATAGTCAGAGCCGAGGGTGTTTACCCTGTCTGCTTGGGCAGCCTGAGCACAGGCACCCTTTGTAGTCCTGCAGGAACCCACCTGCAGCTCCAGGCTGATTGGCTTCCTGCCCAGGGCACCTCGGGACTCATGCCTCACTCAAGGGAATCAAGAAATAAAGCTCCTGGGATTGACTGTGTTAATAATGACCCTGTAGACACACATATAAATGCAACTACATGAATATATTAGCTTTGCTTCACTGTTCAATAGCTCCAGGAAAGCTTATGTTTGGAGTAAGCACACCTTGGTAAATCACTGCCAAACACCTACTTAGCTGTCCCAGCCTGGAAATGAGACTGCAAGTACATTTTTTACCCCTCCCTTATTCTGCCTTAGAAATTTCTTTTGCTGTTTTTCTCTTATCTGCAGGTCCTTTAGGTGAACTGCAGATACTTGCTTGTCCAGCTTGACTGCTTTTTCTTGATATCCCAGGCTATTCCCAGTATTCCTTGGAGGCCGTAGTAGCTCCCCTGCCCTCAGAGGAGCTTAGGAGGAGCTTTGCTTGGGAAATAGGGATTTGCTGCCTCTTAGACTGAGCAAGAGCACGCGCTGTGGTGGTAAAGCATTAAATCTCCTCTGGCATTATGTGTAAGAGATGCAAACCCCTGGCTTTCTGTCTGCCCTGGGGAATGGGCATCCCTATTTTTCCTCTAAGGGAACAGCAATTGAGAAATGCAAGTCAGGTAAAATACAGGTCTCCCCATTTCCACTGGCAGCTTTTGAGGGAATCTGTGTACCCTAAAAAGGCTGCAAACGGCTGCAGCAGATGGTGCCCCCAGCTTGCTCCTGACCAGAACTTGTCCCTGTGCTTGGAGGTAACTTCTCCCAGCTGACTCCTGCTTCCCCCTGCAGCCAAGAGCCTGCAGCAGGCTCTTGAGAAGATGCCTTGTTAGAGGTGCCTCAGTGAAGTATCTGCAGATCCCAAAGAAGTAAAAGTGGAATCCTTTAGGAGGTGAATCAGTTTTTTCCTGTAAAGCAGAGGTGACTGGCCCAGCCTGGTTCAGTGGGGTGCTTCACGCTCTCCAGAGGAGAGCTGGGATTTGCCTTTCCCTGTTTGGAGCAGTTTTGACAGGTTTGGGAGGGAGGGAAGCAGTGGTGAAAAGGATGGGAATAAATAAAATAAAGCCATGAGAGAGAGAAATTCCGTATGTTAATATTCACTTCCCAGTTGCAGAAAGGGAAAGAAAAATGCTTGGGTGGTTGTTGCCCTTTCAAAAAACATATAGAAATGAAAGTGCATAAATTGTTTAAAAAAGTAACACCTGCCAAAACTGAAGGAGGTGAGGGGTGGAGAGAAGAAGACATAAATTGGAGGAAGAGTGGAAAATATTTTGATTGAAAAATGTCAACAAGCTCTCCTAGAAGCAACAACAAGCAGCAATGATTGTGTTTGTACAAAACAAGCCCTTCTTCCCTGCGTAGAAGATTGATTTTATTTTTCCCACAAGAAAGCCAAATAAAACCCCTCAGACATCCCACTCCACCCGCTGAACTCCCCAGAAAACTTTGGGATGCAGAAAGGAGAAAAGAAGAAGAAAACAACCCCTCAGAAACAAAATATGACAGAAGATCCAGATCCCCATAAACCTAAAAATAACCCTGAGGACTGGACTGTGCATTGGCCATATTTCAGAGGAGCAGCTCTTCCTGCACATCCTGACTCCTTGCTCAAATTCAGGCACAGAAATGGATCTTTGAGGTGTTTGGGTTGTTTGCAGGTTTAGTGCCTCGCCAGTGACTTCTCGATTTTTTTTATTCCCTAATCCTATATGAGCATTGTAGGCTGAGAGAGACATAATCCAGACTCTTGAATGAATCTCAGAGTTTTGTTCTTAGACAGAAAATGAATTAGGTTAAGCGGGGATTAGAGGAGACACACCACATGCCCGCTTGACCCCATGCAATCATAATTGTTTATGTGTGAGCTGGAGGAAAAATTGGTTTTAGGAAAAAAAATAGGTGTAAAAAATTAATGGTTTTTCCAAAGAGAGAAAAAAAAAAGGTAAAAATAAAAAGTAAGCTCAGAGGGTTGGGGAGCCTTTCTTCATATGGCCATCCCACAGAACTGAAGGCCTGGAGAAAATATATTTAAGATGGAGACAGTATCCATGGAAAGATGGAGGCTCAATGCCTGTGGATAGGTCTGAGAATACCGAGGCAACATTTCACTGAGCTACCAAGGGTGCACAGGGAGAGGGTATCTTTAGACAGGAAAGACAATGAAGATTCAGGTGTTGTTTTAAAAACTGCCATGGCAGCAGTGGGTGGTGATGGCCCACGGGTCATCCTCCTTGTCCCAGCGTTTCTCCGGCCCCAGATCCTGCCCTGCCTGCCATGCTGGAGCTGTGCTTGCTGAGCATGGAGCACGATGCTTGCTTTCTGGGTTTTCTATTTTAGGCAGCTTCCGTCAGAGGTGAGGAGTTGAAAGTTGCCATGCCGACAGGGAAATTTCAGGCCCTAAAATAGTCAAAACTTGCTCCTGCATCATGCGAGCGTGCGTGTGCTTCCTGAGAGGGAGGCGAGGACCAAGCTGGGAGGGCGCAGGGAGGGTGTGAGGATCCTTCCTATGCAGGGGTGGGGGGAAACAATCCCCTTGAGAAAACATCTAGAGGATGCTTTCAGACTCCTTTCCTATACCTATGGGATATCTGGGTAAATTAAGCATCAGTGGGCAACAGGCAGCATCAGTAATGAGGGGATCTTAATTATGACAGCATTAAAAACAATGATTCTTCTGGTTTTCACTAGTATTGTCACTGCTAGAGGCCTTAGCCTCTGGACACTGATAGAGAATTCAGTACTCAGAGTGAGACACAGAGCAGAGAGGAAAAGAAAAAGGGTGGTTTTTAAAAGGGAATATGGATTTCTCAAGGAGGTCTTGCACTGTGCTTGTGGGGCATGAGTGGTCCATGAAGATGTAAAAGATTTGCAGCTCTGTACTGGAGATTCCCAAGGGCTGCACCAAGTACCCAGCTACATCCTGTCAATCCTGTCATGCAGGACTAAATGTGTTTGGTTTGCCTTTTTCCTGCTGTTCAATCCAATTTGACCAAAAAGCCCAAAAATGTGGATTAATTTTCTTTTTAAAAGTTCTTTAAAACTGGGCCAGCCCCTGCAGAGATGCCCATACCATTCAAGCCTGTGACACAGATCTGCCAGGGGTTAGGGGACAGTTTCGTCTCTTGAGCATGCTTGGGTGAGATTATTCTCCAGTCTTAAAGAAGCACAAATACAAATGCTGTTTAAACATCCCTGAGTGAGGAGAAAATCTATTCATTTCATATACCACCAGAAATGAACCCCAGTAGAGCTCATGAAGCTCCTCGCCACAGTGAGACTCAACGTGCATTTTGGCAGGGATATATCACAGCTCACCTCTCATTTCCCACACTCTCCCTTTATTTCTCTCTCCCTCGCTCCTATTGTTTTTCCCTGCTTGCCCCTCCAGCCAGTTGTCGCTTTGCAGTCCACGCTTACAAATGTAATTTCTTCTGATGTATGAATATTTCACAAGCGCTGCCTCCCTGGGGACAGTGCCTGTGAGGAGGAGGCAGCCTCTGCGGGGATGGAAATGGTAGCAAATGACAATCTTAATGAAAGATCTCTTCTCCAAGGGCGCCTCTGCAGAAGAGTGCACCATCCTCCAAGAGCTCCCAGCTTGTCAGAGCACACCCTGCTCTCTGGCTGCTTGAATTGCCTTTGGCCATGGGTGGTGGATGTACAGAGAAATACAGCTCCGTCTTTTCCCAGGATACACCATTTCATAGGTTTGGAGGATGTTGGGATGTTTGAACTCCTCATAAAACTGTTGGAAATATCTTCCTTCTGTAGATGAATGGCATAACCCAGAGAGTGCCATGGTGCTTTGGCTTTTTTTCCCACCTGATATCTGGACAGAGGAAAATCATAACATAATTCTGTCCATTCTGACACATATAAGTAGCTGATAATCAAAATCAAATATTTATCAAATACAAAAACCCAGTTAAGCTTCTTCACCGAAGAAATGTGCACATGGGCCTGTGTTTCCCTGCACCTCCACATCTCCATCTCCTCCCAATCTCCTTGACCATCCCTGCAGGCCACCAAGAGGGGCTGGCACACAACTGATGTGTTTTCCCTGGCACTTGTGACCCCCAGACCCACCCAAAGCGTTTCCAGGGAGGTCTCCTCCCCACTGAATCTGCCTCACTCTGCAGGACCACTCACTTCACATCAGCTTTCTGTGACCCATCAGGACGTAGAATTATCATGTACATAAATATTGATTGATATATGCAGTATTTATATTGTATTGAGTTATGTGCATGCAATCTACAACCGATCCCACAGTATGTATATATCTGAGTGTGGATATATCCCACTGGCTGTATAGAGCTGCCTGATAGGCATCTGGCTGTCTCAGATATCTGACTTATATATCTCAGATACCGATCTTAGTTACTGATGGGAGCAGGAGGCACCGCCCATGCCTGAGCAGCGGCCCCGGTGCCGTCTGTCTCTCCGACAGTGGGTGGCACTGTACAATCAAAATAGCTTCGCGTTCCCTTTATTCCACAGTCTTCTTTTTTCAGCCCCGTAGGGCTTGAGCCCTGTGGTTTCAGAGGGACAGGGAGCAGGGGGGTCATACCGACAGTATCTCGAATCTGAGGTTCATCGGAGGGGAGCTGGAGAATGATTCCCTAAGAAAACCAGAAATGGTCAAGTTACTCCGAAGGTTGAGCTCAGTTTGAGTTATGCTCTTCATCACTTCTTTTATTATGTAAGGAGCAATAAGTATTTATTAGGACAAATTGGGCAAGGTTGCTACTTTTTTGCCTACTTTTCTTGAAAAAACACAGAATAATTTCTGGTCCACTTTTTCAGGATGGTGTTATTTTGTGACACTCCCCCTCCTACATATAACTCCAAAATATTGAGACTCAGTGTTGTGACTCGCTCCTGGTAACAAAAGATGCAGGACTTGATTTGCATCCATTGCAGTAGTTTTTATTTGTGTTTCTCTTCTGTTAGAGATGCAAGGGAGATACCTGTGTCTGACTTTCATCTGCCCTAGGACTTTCTCATCAGCAAGCTCTCCCTAATTAACTTCCATTGCAGAACTTCGGCCAGACTGAGCTGACCTCAAGGGAACAACAGGGGGGTGGCCTGGTCTGTGAGTCCCTGAGCAACGGTACAGTCAGGTTTATCATGAGGGAAATGGACACAGAAATGTTTGCTCAGATTGCTGGGCTCCCCAGGAGCACAGAGCACTTGAAGCTGTATGAAAATGATGTTCTTAAAAAAGTTAGTAAAGTTTTTGTGATATTAGCAAGTCCTGAGTTATATGGCAAGCTGCATTTAAAAGCTGAATGGATTTTTTTAACCTAAATCACAACCTTGGCAGGGAAAGAGTGGGATGCTAAAGGAACTATGAGAAAACAATCATGTATTCCTGATAAAAATGTAGAATCTCCTGACACCTCAAAGGAAGACCCGGTTTGAAGGTGGCCCATGCACCAGAATAAAATCCAACGTGTTGTGTCAAGCATATTCCAAACCAGAGTTTCCCAGGCAGTGGTTGGTGAATCATTTCCCAGTGATACACTATACCAGGAGGTGTCAGTGTCTCCTGCCTCTGCTTTGTGTGCCTGCCAGGGGCTTATGGTTGGAGCTGCTCAGAGCTGGCAGTTGGGACTCTGGGATCTGTCCAATGGAAAGTTGCCCCTGCTTTAAGCAGAAAAATGGGACCAGCTTTCAACAGCAGCATGGTCCACGGAGAAAGCAGCAGGGTTTATAGAGGTCAGTAGGGGAATTACAACTTCTGTTTAGTTCTTCAAATAGAAGAGGGGAATATCCACATCCATACAAATCCTGGGTTCACTCTGATGAAAATGACCCCCAAATATGAGCAAAACACAGGCAGCCCAAGTAATGTGGTACCCTGCTGAATTCAGAGTGATGGAGGATTTATAAAACAACAATATAGCATCTCCCAGGAGGGTATTGTACACCAGGGCCCTCCACTCTCTGTCAGTCTTGGCCAGTTCAGCTTCCTTGAGGCAAATGATACCCCAGCTGAGGAAACTGGAAGACAAATGTCTTCACAGCCAAAAATGTTGTGTGACCCTGGGAGCTGCTGTTTGGGTCTGCAGCACCTTGGGCTCAGTTTAGAGGGCAGGCTGACTGTGTGGACACATCCAACAGAAAGGATGTAAGTCATGCTTGGGAGATAACATGTAAACAAAGTGAGTCTGCAAACTGGAAATGCTCAGTGTCACATGATGGGGTCTGTGCTGGCACTGGCAAACAGGAGAGCTTAGGGGGTGATGTGAGGTCAAGCTTCCCTTCATAAAGACAGCACCCCCAGGGCCTCAGAAAGCTATCGTTTACTTTGGAGTTGTGTAGCAGCTAATCATTCTCCTAGAGGTTTGGAGGAAGTTTTTGGGAGAGTAACAGTGCTCCTTTTGAGCATCCAGACTAGAGAAAAGACTTTCACAGCACTCAGAAACCTGGTCCCTGCATGCAGGGAGAGTAGCAATGGTCATCAAATCTCCCTGAAGTGCAGTGAGAGGCTTGAGCAAGAATACACAGGGTTGATGCAACATGGAGGATAGTCATTGCAGACCCCAAAAGGGCTACACCAGCAAAGGACACAACCATGCTGGGAGAGTGCTACATTTTCCAGTCCCAAAGGAGACCTCTTTGGCAATTGCCAAGCACATTCCACTTTTGCAGGCCAGAGCAGGTGACTGGTGCCTCCAGCTACCACTGTGTCCACCTCAAGGGATGATGGCTCCTATGATGTTGGACCATGACCAATCCCAAACACTTTGTGCTAACATTGTGTATCTGTGTGTGTCTCCTTTCACAGTCACACCCAGCTCTTCTTAATTTTAAAGGAATTTACTCCATGGACTTTATGCCAGCACTCTAGAGCCTATACCTGAGCCCGGTGTGTAGATCTAGCTCAGCTTGGCTTTGGAGACCAGTGGGTTTACACCAGTTCATCCATGCTAGGAGTTGGCTCAGTCTGTGTGCTGACAGCAATGCTGCATGTTTTAATGCAGCTCCAGCAAAGGTTCATTTTACTGGGACTGCATGGGAAAACAAGGGGCTCTCGTCCCAGGGGATGTGTCTGGGTGTGAGAAAATGCTGGTTTCCCCAAGCCATGCTGACTTAGTGCACCTCAGCATCTGAACAAGTGAAGACCTCAATACAACATCAGCCTTCCTGCTCCCTTTTGCAAAGACCTTGGTTTTGCAGTTGCCCTGGGGTTCAGGGGTACCAACCACATGGGCCAGACCTTCACCCTCTCCTTCACAGCATTTTCTCTGCTCAGATGGGCAGTGCCCAACAGCAGGGGACCCCCGAGTGACAACACCGGCTGCTGTGGGGGTTGCGGTCAGTGTGGTGAGGATTTTGTACGTGCTGGTGGAAAGCCAAACTCTGCGTTTGTAGTGAACTCTGTGAGGTTTTATGGAACATCAGGCAAGTCAACCATGGTCCTGTCATCTATCCCACAGCTTGGGGTTTCTTCTAAGTTTCTGGAGTTTCTCCTAAGATCATCCCCATCAGAACCCCCTCTTTCTTCCTCCAATGGGAGCAGAAGCTCATGGCCCAAGGACTGTCCCACCATTTCCTTCCCACACAGCATATGCCTTGATTCCTCATACTTTGGGGGGCAAAATTAAAATCTGCCTATGTAGCTGGGAAATGTCAAGCTTTGCCCAGACTTGTGCCTGTCCAGTGCCCACACAGGCTGCAGTGCTGGGGAAAGCCCAAGGCTGAAGGCTCAGACTTGTCCACCCAACTTTGCTCGCCATCACTCCTCATCAGGCCGAGCGTGGAAATTATGGTTCATGTGGCAGAGTCACAGCCCTAGCCTGAAGGACCTGCCATCAACAAGATGCCCTTTATGAAATGATTTCTGTCAGAGTCATTTAATGGGAAGCATTTTGCCTTGTTTTATCTCAGTCAGATGCCTCGATGGGACTGGTGGGAGGTTTGCTCCAGTGGGGCTGGTGTCTCATCCATGAGCTAGAGGCTCTCAGAAGTGGCCTTGGCTTTTCTCAAATTAATGTGCTTGTGACTCATAAACTTGTGCCTTGTTTTTAGATGAGAGAGAGAGATAGAGGAAGGATGGGTAAATGGGCAGACTGATGCAAGTTTCATCCCAGGTTCTGCAAATTGCTTTAGCTACATCAGACATGCTGCCAGTGGGCTTTAGACATGCAACTCCTGCCTTCTCCTCAATTACCCCTTCCCTTTGAGCAGAAAATGAGAGGGTTTAATTTCCTTACCAGGGTCAAAGCACAGTGCTGGGAAGGTGAAATGACCCCTCAAGCTCGTGTGCTGTGGGGGGCCTGAGAAGCAGGATGACCATCGAAAGTATACAGGGCTCCATCACAGCATTCCATATGTCTGGGGGACTTTTGGGTTTGCCCAGAAACCTTTCACTGAAATCTGTATCACTACCACCAGCCTTTCCATATTCTTGAGATCTGGGGGAGGAAACTCTGCATGAAGGAAGGACTCTGGCTAAGGAAGGAGCCAGCAACAGGAACTGGGTAGAACTGTCCCACGTCCCCTTCCTGCTGGATACCTGCTTCACACTTGGGAGTGATCAGTTCCCAGGAAAGAATTCCTGAATACGCACAAGGCTGAAAGACAATTGCTGTATTCCTGCTGGCTACAGGAGTGCCAAGAGTACAGGTACACACCTGGTTACAGCAGTTTAAATATTGGAAATTTGAGTTTCATTGAATGTATTTAGAAATAAAAGCTGTGTGTGCCAGTAAGGCTTCTGATATGGCGACAGAAGAAGCTCCTAAGATACTTGTGGTGTTTTCACCTTTGGAATTGGTTTATGTGGTGTTACTGAGAACCTAGGCTATATTTACAGGTTCCCTCCACTTCCAGTCAGAATTACTTTCCATAGATCCTAGGTCCCGGGGAAGGGCTCAGAGACCTGAGTGAAGTATTTCACTGTTTTGGAGTTGAAACTGTGTACCCAAAGTACGTGCATGTACCCTCACACAAACTAACATATCCCTTCTTGTTTATCTGATTCTGCCTCTTGTGAAATACTTCTACCAGATTCTGTGCAATTTCAGCCCAATTGCTCTGAATGTAATTACCCAATCTTGCTAAAACTGCTTCAATGCAATTAGCCGATGCCATTATCCAATAATAGAATAAGTCCAAAAATTAAAAGCAGCAGAAAGAAAATAAGGGGAGAAAAAGAAAATAGAGATATTTGCATCAGATTTTTTAAATTACTTTTCCTATTTAACAGTATGGAGGGAACAACCTTCTGCAGCCAGAAAAAGCTTGGTTTCAAAGTGGAAAAATATTCAACGCTGCCTTGTCACTAGAACTCATTCCTTGAAAACAGTTTTCTGTCTGAAAATGTTAACCTAGGGAAGCTTTTGTGCCATCTTCCCTGAAGTCCTTTTTAGTCCCCTGGAGGCACATGAGTGACGGTGTTGCCCTGTTCCGCATGAGCAGGATCAACAGTGGTCAATGTCCCATGAAGAAAAATGCATCCAGAACCTGCTGGAGCTGGTTGGTGATGCTCTCCTGTGAAAGACACTGAGCCCTGGTGATGTCCTTGTGTTCCTGGAGGAAACATTTGGGGATGAAATGGGAACTGTGCTCCAGGTGTGCGGGCAAATGCTGTGCCATGCACAGCAGCAACTCAAAGGTTTGCATCCTTCTTCACCCAAAATGGCCCTTCCAAGAACATCATATGGTCACTGACTCAGTCTTCACCGAGAGGGCCCTGAGTTTGAGGGCCATTGATCAGCCCAGGCCCTTTCTTTGCTGTTTCCTTACCATTTTCTGCACCCTGTGAATAGGCACATTAAACATCCAGACACCAAATCAACACAACTCTCCCAGCTCATTAATGGAGGTTATAAGCCAGCTGAACAAGTCGAGACTTACTTCTATGCATTCACTTTTCATTCTTCATTTCACTAATTGAGCAAGAAAGCTGGGTCATAAATTAGTATGATTAAAGCAAATTAAGCAGTGTAGAATACACTCTTAACTGAGCAGATCATACAACTGTGCAGATCAGAGGTCGCTCCATCTGTGCTTGTTTGCTTAGCCCACTCCGGACAAAGTCCTAGCAGATTTTGAGCATTTAATTGTCAACTCTTCATTTTTTACGGTTCACTGCTTGCAAGCCCACAGATTGCACATGCATCAGGAGACAAAGGGCCAAATCCTGCCCCATCCTGTCCCACTGGGAATGAACTGAATCAACAAGACAGGCGAGTGTGCTGCTGAGGGTGGGATATGGCTGTGCTCGGCCAACTCGTGCTGCACTTTGGACTGAGCAGAAGTAGGAGGCAGTGGTGTTTTACCATGGAGAAATTTCCTACCTTGCAAGACCCACCATACTGGCCTCCTGTCCCCATCACCTTCCCCTCTTCAGCTCAGTTTGGATCTCAGAATTTTCCCTGACCACTTTCTTTGACTGTTTCCAGCTGGGGGCAAGGGGTGGCCAGTCTCCAGTCATGGGGCTCATGGTGATAATTCATCCTTGTGCAGGTCCTGGAGTGCCCTGGCTGCTTGCCTGTCTTTCTGCTCAGCACCAGCATTCAGGGAATAAGTACCACCCAGCCACCACACATATAAACGTGCTGCAGCACCAGAGATATCTGGCAGCACACATGGTCCCCTGGAGAAGAAATTATGTTCCCTCTCCATCATTTAATTTTGAGGAGGGAAGCCTCAAAGTGACCTGCAAACCCATCTCAGCTGTGCATCTCCATGTTGCATTGGGGTGAAAATGCCATGAGGCTTTTGCAGGCAGATCTCCAACCCCTTGTTAGCTGAGCCCAGCTGAACATCTTCCTTCCTGCCTCCTCAGGAGCTGTGGCCCTTGCACAGGTAAGTGAGGAGTTGGGATGGATACAGGGAAGGGCAAACCTCCAAACACCAGTATTTTTCTGAGCCCCAAGGGTATAGGTGAGACAGTGCATCTGCTGCTTGAATTGGATATTGTTACTGTAATTTTGGGATGCCTTTAGGATTAAGCATCATGCAGTGCTCACAAGGTTCCACTTAGCTGACATGTCTGAGCTCTGCCTGAAAATCTGATCTCCCTGTCATTACTCCTAAAGCTGTCTTTGCATCTCCTTTTTTTCTTTTCTGATTCTTTTCATCCTGGCCAGTTGTAACATGCACCTCCATGTTATGTTCTTCAGATGTGCTGCTCTGTTTTTACTTGAACTAAATAATTCTCTGTGCCCTTTCCCAGCACTGGCCCTTCCCCCAAATTCCTGGCACAGGCAGTTTGTTTTCTATGGTTTTGCTTCACCTGAATTTGCTTAATTGGATGTTCTTTCTTCTTTCCAGAATCTTGGTCCAGCCTCTGAGCTGCTTTTCCAACATATGAAGTATTTCAATGTCTTTCCTTTCCTCCACCCCAAGAAGATTTTTGTTTGTAAAAAAAGTAGCAGTGATCTTTGATATCTGTACTTCTGGCCTGGTATCTCTACTTTTCTGGGGAGACAAGGTTTATTTAATGGTGCTATGTGTGGGCATGTGTTTACATGTTGATTCCCTCACAACTTGAACCCATTGGCCAAATTTTGTGAAGGTGGACAGAAAGTTAGAAGGCTCAAAGACTTCAAGTTCTGCAAAGTCTTGTGAAGTGTGAGTGAGCACACAAGGAATATACTCTATGTTCCCCAATCAAAGGACAGAATAGACACTGGGTTTGGGGATAAAAGCTCAAAAATATTACCCAAAGGGCTCCAGTATGAAAGGGAAATGAAGAACATGCAGTAACATTTTTCTTTTAAACCTCATGCTTTTTAAACCATAAAGTCTCATGATTTTGTAGGAGCCAGACTCGTTACTTTTAAACCCTTGGGTATGGAAGCACACACGTTGGAGTCTCCTTGCATCCAAGAGTAGTTAATAGACCATCTCAACACCCTGAGGGTACTGCCTCACCTCCTTCATTCTGGTTCCCTGCCAAGCCATTCCCAGAGGAAGGAAAAATGTACTCCCAGCCTAGAGCTGTGCTATTGCCTCCCAATATGTGGTACAGGAGGGGACAGCATGGGACAAAGCAGATCAAAGAGCAGGAAGTACTGGGTGACCTTGGGCAAGTCTCTTGAACCTCCTGTTCTTCCCCCTCTTCTCATCCCGTGGAAACCTTTGATGGGGTGGATTTTTCCCTGATGAGTCTGTACAGCACCTACTACTGCAGGGCTCCCAGCAGGCTGAGCCTTCAGAGAGGTCCTAAAATGTAATAGTTTTGGGCACAGCAATCTCATTCAAGAGCCACAGAAGCTTCACCATAGACAGCAAAGGGGACAAGTCCAGCTTGCAGGGGTTTTGTTCCTGGGATGGGTTCCCCTTTGCTGGGGTTTGTCTCACAGACACTCCTCCCAAGCAACACTGAGGACATAAAAAGCTGAGGTGGGGAAAAAGAAGGAAATATAAGCGCAGGCAGGAAGAAAGGGAGAAACTAGGAGAGAGAAAGCAGGAGACAGCTCTCCTGCCTGTCAGAGCAGATAGTTGCTGACTCAGGGCAAAATATTCCTGTTGGAAGACTGAAAGGCTTCCCTAGCCCCATCTCCTGTGTGCACAGACCCTGCACAAGCAGCCAGCAACCAGGAGAAGGTTGGCATTGCTCCCTGCTGAGAAGCATGGCTGAAAACTGCCCCATTTGCTTCCTTTGGGTGGATCAGTCATTCCCCGTGAAAGTCTGATAGTCCAGGGAGAGCTTCTCCAGGCTGTGCTTTTGCCTTCATTCCTAACAGTGTTTGACAGTGATATGGCCATTTTACCTACAGTTCCCACGCAAAGAATCCCCCTGAGCTGTAACCCAGCTTCTCCCTCCCCACAGACAGCTATTTACAGCATTTCAATGGGTAGGTCAGAAACGACTCCATGTCCAGAATTGCCACTGCCAAAGGAAGGAGACGGGGGTCTTTGCAAAGGGCTTTAATAATCTTCCTGTTGCTCTGGTTGGCAGCTTTCGGCATTTATCCCACATTCTTCAGTAGCCCTTTCCTTAGCAATGAATAGGCTTTTAGCACACTCTCATAATGGTTTCTTTTCCTGTGGCACTCAGAAAAAGCTTTCAGCCTGCTCCAGCTGCCGCCTCTGCTGCCTCTCCGTATCCACCAGAAAGATGTGGTGGCTCTGCTCAGCATATCCTCTGCTGCCAATAGAGCCACGCTTCCACCTCTGCAAAAAGGTGGCGTGTGAGCAAGGGGTGGAGGATGCCTTTGCCTCTCTTCATTGTCCTTAAAGCTCCTTAAGCTGAGTTAGGACCTCTTCACGCTCTCAAGAAGTACATGTGTCTCATGGATCAGCAGCCCCGGTGCAGGGTCAGGAGGTTTAGCCTGTGGCTGACACCCTCCTCTGTGGCTGCACCGTGCCAGTGGTTGAACTTGCACTCCCCAATGCAGGAGGTCTTGGCTCTGATCTCAGGCAGGTGTAAAGTGCCTTGTTTTTCTCATCTTAATTCCCAGCTGGGCTGTTATTCCCCAAACCTGCAGTAACAGGACTGTTATGTGGCCACAGCAGTGTGTAATCTACTCTGCGTGGTATGTTGTTGTTTGTTTTGTTTTGCCTGGTTTTGATAATGCAGCTACTTCATTAGGGAGCTAAAATTGCTTCAGTTCAGGCTAGTAAAGGGGCTCTTGGAGCTCCCAGCAGTTATCTCACATACCTACAGTAGCCTAGACAGCTTTGACAATTGCACAGTAGATAACGTAAGCTCAGTTTCTCAAAGGTTTTGAGATCAGTGAGAACTACAACCCAGAAAAACATCAGGTACCTCTGTACTTTTCTAGGTCTAGCTAAGAAATGCATTTGAAATTGGGGACTTCAGGAGCAAAAAGCTCATTTTCCATGATGCAAACATGATGGGAGGAAACAGAGAGACTAGCAATGCAACTCAAGTATGTATTTACAATTTTCTGTAGACATATGTGACTCTCCTGTAATTCCACATATTTTTATGTCTCTTCAGGATTAAAGAGAAAATCTGCATCCCCCCTTTCTCCCATATTAGAGAACTACTTTGTGATTCACATGGAGAGTTGGGACAACAGTAAACACAAGGTAAGTTTTAGTCTGGTACATTGGCTCATGCACTGGGAGATGTGTCTCTACATGACTCCATCCATCCATCTCTCATTAACAGCTCTTGATTCCAGCATACAATTTCACTGAAATTTTGCTGAAGGGTGGAAATCTCACTGGAAGTGTATTTCTGTGAGTTTCACAAAAATAGACAGGTTGGCTGAAGAGAAATCTCCACCGAGGAGGTGTTTGAGGGGCTCTCTCTGAGCAGAAATTGGAGGACTCACAGACTCAGAGACCCATAGCCTCATTAAACTCACGAGCCTAATAACATCTCCTGAGTCTGAATGCCAAAATCCCTTCCTTGCACAGGAGGGAACTGCACTCAGTCCTTGGGGACAGAGGCAAAAAGCTGTAACACTTTCCTAAATCTGCATTCCACAGATTATAGCAAACATGGCAAGTTTTTAGTGGATGCAGCCCTGGTAGCCACCTGTCTTGACCAGGAGAGGTGCAGAAGGTGACAAAAGCATGCGGTGAGCTCTGTTCAGGACTAATCACACCTCTGGAAAAGAGATGATGCTGTTAAAAAAACACAGCAGACAAATTTGCAGGAGGAAAGTTAACAGAAGGCTTTTAAATCTAAAAGACCACCTGGAAATATCTAAGCTGCAGATTGTTGGATACCTGGGAAGTACTATCAGAAACTATCACATATTCTTGTTTTGCTTACTCCTGTGTTCTGCTTTTCCAGTATGACTGTTCTTACAATATTTTGCTGCTCTCTTCATAGCCGTGGGGTCTCTAGAGCTGCAGTTACTTCTCAGAGATGTGTTTGCTCCACACCTGGGCTCTCCCTGCCTCTTGGTGTGGCCACTGTCACACTCCTGCAGCAAGCTGGGGGCATGGGAAGACATTCTTACAGGCCAGTGGGCAAAGGGCAGCTGCACAGTCCTCTACGTTCCTTGGCAGAAGCTTTGCCATTCCTGTTCGATGTCATCCCAGTTTACTGTCACCCATAATCAGGGATGCAATATTTGTTGTTATACCATAACCAGGGATAAAATCTATAAGGATAGAGATTCCCCTTGCTGCTTCTAGCCACTGAATCACAACAAATGTTCAGAAATTGCTCACACTTTTTTTTCCCCCTAATGCAGCTTTTTATAGCCTATTCCATACAGCCAATGTAAATCAAGGCACGCTCTGCTTGTGTCTGAATCCTTGAATGCCAGGCAAACCCTCAGTTGTCTAACTTATCCACCTCCTGCCAGTGACAAGGCACTCTGTCAACCCACAACCATGGGAGAAATCAGCAGGCACTTGGAGCACTTGCAGGTTTGTCATTCAAGCATGTTTCCCACAGCTGAAACCCTCCAATCGCTTCCCTTGCTTCTTCAGTAGCAAAGCTTCACTGCAAGAGGAGATCACGCAGCTTGTTTTCAGATCAGCCCAGCTTATTTTGAAAAGCCTGACCCTGAATTTCCCCCACCAGCTAGAGGCAATGTCCCCTGCTAGGACAGGTTGTCACATATCCAAGATCTTGAACGTCTTTGCTTGTTCTTGCCCTTTTTTCCTGCTTTTCCCTGCTTTACTCTCAAAGAAAAATCTTGGAGAGCTTATGCAGAAGAAAATTCCATTATTCCTGTGCGGTGATTCAGGGCCTTTTTTTCCCATCAGGTACTGATTTGCTTTTCTTCATATTTGTATATTATGATGGTTTTGTAAAACAGAGTAACACACCCAATTTTAAATTTACTCCTGTCTCAATATGGCTTTGTTTCCAGAGCCATCAAAGGAGCCCTATAGTAAACAAGGTGTGTATGTGTGGGTATTATTCTATATTTTTCATCTACTTTCTGGTAAAAATGCATGCACCTTTGGAGGAAAAGGTTAAATATTTACCCTAGGTTAACCATCCCTGTCTGCAGAGTTTATATTTTGTTGGCGTTTGGGCAAGCAAGCGGTATTTGCAAACTTCCTTGCCTGCCTCTGCTATTAGAAAATGCATTTTCAAAGGCCTTTTTTTTTCATCTTCAG
Organism: Campylorhamphus procurvoides; assembly: GCA_013396655.1. NCBI lineage: Eukaryota > Metazoa > Chordata > Aves > Passeriformes > Dendrocolaptidae > Campylorhamphus > Campylorhamphus procurvoides. The sequence continues at coordinate 2,907,599 of WBMV01003267.1, read as the reverse complement.
AATATTTTCAATCAGGCATGAGAACTTACCTAGTCTGGAGAGACACTGAATTAACATGTGTGACACTGGTAGGATTGTGTTTGGGACTGAGTTATTTCAGTTGCTAGTCAGGAACCTACATGAACCTACCTGAGGAATATTCTTCGGATCTGTCATCATTCAGGGCCAGGGGAGTTTCCTTCTGTGGTTTAGGATATCTTTAAATCTGGCTCATTCTGATAAGTCCAGGTGACTGTGTGTGGGTGGCTGATCCTGCATCCAGCTTGCAACGAGGTGAGCAGGGCAGAGGCACCGGGAAGAGCTGAGGAACACACCTCTTGTTCCTTCCAGAGGCAGGCAGAGAACACTCCTGTGATGGGGCTGGAGTCTGTCCAAACTGCATGGCATCCCAGGCCCAACAAGTCTTCTTGCCAAGCTAAAGTCTGCATACCAAGGAAGTTCTCTAGGCCTTCCTGCCTCAGCCAGCATGCTGTGGCTCTTCTAAGCACATCATTTTGCTTGGTAGAAAACAAGCTCTCTCCCATGTGCTTTTCTTGAATTCTCCTCAGAAAAAGGCCTCTCTGTAATACAGCCCCTTAGGACACTGCAGCCTGTCCAGAACATCTCTGTTTGGATGTTTGGGAGCATCTTTACTCAAGCCTCTCTTGAAAAACATGAATATAAAACGCAGCCTCTTCCTGCCCTCTTCCCTTTCATCTTGCTCCCTCCTCCCCACCATGACTTTGAGGCATTAGTTTTCAGACTACTTCAAATGAAAGCAGTGGCAGGAGATGGGCTGACTGATGACTTCTCTCCAAGCCTACAGGAGTTAGGTCTCCCAAAACCAGAGGCTAAACAACAGCCAAACCCAAGGAAGCTCCTGAAAGCTGCAGACTTTGTCATTCTTAAGAAGAGGGAAATAGCAGCAAGGAGACAGAGGGAAGCAGAGGTGGCACAATTAGTGCTCTCTGCACTCCTGCTGCTGTGTGGTTTTGTAGAAACCATGGCCTGAGGGCTGCTCTGACTGGACATGTAGCAGATGTGAGACTCATGGAGCTGCAAACAGCTCTTTGAAAGCATTCCTCTCCTCCCGTAGCAAAAACATTCAAATCTGATTTCTTTCAGACTTTTTGTCCACTTTCCACAGGTGTGGAAAACCATCACCTTGTTTCCTAGGGGCATTAGAATTAGACATTACATTTGCAGGAGGCAACAGCTCTATTACAGAGATCTTATTCTAAGTGTCCATCCTACAGATGTGCAGCAAGATTGTGCTAAGATTTAACAGTGGAAATGGATGAGCAGTAGGAAAAAGTAATTGTAAGCTTTTCCTCTGAGACGTCTCACTATCAACTTCCCTCAACAAAGCAGGAACATTTCTGAGGGAAATGGCTCAAATTAAGTCCTGTACTCTGCTTTCTTGGTGATGAAACATGGAGGCGAAGGACCTGATTCCCTTACAGCCATCAAGACTTTTTCATTCCTTCCACTGAGGCTGGAATTTCAAATACCTACCATCAAAAATTGATATAAAGCAGAACTTGACTGGAAATTCACATGACTGGAATTTGACTGGAAATCCGCCAGTGGTGAAAACTATATTGGCTGCTTCCTCACATAAAGCAAAAGGATTTAAAAAGACTTTATTTAAAAGGAACGGGATTTTTTTTTCCTGGTTGCATTTTGTTATTGTTGTTGTTGCCTGTTTTTGATCCTTCTCCTGACTTCTGGAGGAAGCATTCTAGCCCTGTGAAGGTGAAAGCCATGTGAAACAAAAAAAGAATCTTGAAGTCACAATAGGAAAAGTGAAAATCCCTAATTTAGAAGCACCAGCGGGTGGACATTGGAGACATGCATACTCACTCACTGGAAAGCTCCCAAGATCTACAAGCGCTGAAATGAAAACATGACACAATGGATCAGTCAATGATTACTACTGAATAAGCCAGCGGGCTTCGGAATTAATCACTGCAGCCATCCATGAACTCTCACAGGGTGTGGAAAAACAGTTAGCTTTGCCTAGAGCATCTTTGGGATGATGTCCATTTGTGTGGTGGGAGGTTCACGTGCACTCTTGTCTTCTTCTTGACAAAAGCATTCTTATCTGGAGATATGTCAAGAGAAGAAGGAAAACTGTTTGGATCAGTGTTGGTATAAGAAAATCAAGAAGGGGCAGGGGAGGAAGGAAAGGGAAATTGGGAATTTGAATTCTCATGGTGTCATTGACCAGGAAGCTTGACACAAGCATCCCTGTGTCAAAGTGTTTTTCTTGAAGGGTTGTCCATCACCAAACAGCCTTAGCACTGGAATCTGTGATTTTGAAGGTGTGTGTTCCTGCAGGTCACCTGGCTGTTCTCATGACACTGCTCTGAGCAAAGTCAGTCCCACAAGGACTCCAAGAGAGAAGGAATCTACTATCAGTTCTGTGTTAACTCCTGCACTGGTCTCATACATGTGCTGCTACAAATGAGTTTTCCAATTTAATACATTCTTCTTGTTCACACTTCCCTGAATTTCTCCCCTTGCTTTTAGTTTGCATGCAGGAACAGCATTTGTGTTCGTTGTTTGGTTTTAGGATCCTTTCTCAACTGAAACAGAATAGATTTCTGTATTTTTGTATTTATTATATAATTTTCTTTTGTAATTTCCTTCCCAGTTTTTTTTCCCCTTTTTCATGGGTAAATGGAAAGAAAAAAAGGGTGAGACCAGGAGAGAACAGCAGGGAAAAATACTAGAAGAAAATGAAACATGACACTTTCACAAGGAATGCTCACAAAATATTAATTAAAAATCCATTTTAGAAATGCTTCTGGTGGGGAAAGAAAGAATTATGTTGGACAGTTACTTGTTCATTGTTCACAAATCTATTTGCAACAAAAACCTATCAAACCTGACTTAGAAAGATCCACAAAGCTTTTTCGTTCCTTTTGGGGTTTGTGGAATTGAATGTCTTTAAAAGTGTTTGCAGACACTTGTTTTCCTGTTTGATTTAGTCTCTGTTTCCTCTGTCTGCTTGCTCTATTTTGACGGAACATTCATTCCCAGACTTTCACAAACCAAGTGTTACTCAAAGGGAACAAAATATCAAATCAATAAGAATATGCCTGGTATCTTGAGTCAAATTTCAGTACAAGAGCAAGCTGCATGTCAAGACTTTGCACCAAGCTCTGAAGTGGATGGTGGCAAGCACAATAGCTTATTGGTGATGTCATTACCTATTTACACATAGATAATTCTCAGGAGCTCCAGCCATGGTGTAGCAAGCTTCAGGTCCATCCACGAGACTGGAAAGCAGAAAAGAGTCTTATTAAATCGGGATTATTGTCCCATCACACCCTGCCAGTCTCTTTAATTAGTGCAGTCTACTCAAAAAGCAGATGTTGGCTGGTTGTTTTCACAGCGTATTTTCTGCTAGGCTGTGCTTTGCTGATGTCAAGGGAATGAACTGAAATGGAGCCCCTGCTCAAGTCCAAACATTGGCCAGAGCTCATGGAAGTGGCTTCATAAGCGAACACCACAGTAGTGCACCCCTGAGGCCCTTGCAGATTTGAAAGTCCCAGGTGCGCCTTTGTCAGCCCTTTCTGTCATCAGAGACAGCGTTTGCTCCTCAGACAACCTGCTCGTGGGATCAGATGTGGGGTTCAGCCTGGTTCCTCAAGGAAACATGCTAGAGTCCATGTGTCCGTGCCACCCTGACACTGATGAGCCCATGGAACTGCGTTGGCCATGGGGATGGGGACAGACACAGCCTGTCCTGGTGCAGAGGGCACCTCCTGACTCCATGAGAAGTTCCTGGAGAGAAGAGGGGAACACCGAGGGGTCACGTGAACCCCACTGATGGGGACATGTGTTATCTGCGTAGGCACTGAGGAGGACACTGGAGTGACATGTGGGCTGTAAGGACACTGATGGAGACATGTGTAAACCACAGGGACACAGAGGGGACATGACTGAACCATGGGGACACTGAGGAGACATGTGTGAGCTGTAGGGACAGTGAAGGGACACGTGTGAACTATGGGGATCCTGAGGGGATGTGTATGAACCATGGGATGCTGAGGGGAACAGTGGAGGAGGGGGTGTGAGCCATGGGAGCACCGAGTGGGATACTGAAGAGACATGTGAGCTGCGGGGACACTGCTGGGGATGTGTGCCCGCCATGGGGACATGTGTGAGCTCTGGGACACTGAGGGGACACATGTGAGTTATGGGGACCCTGACGGGGACCTGTGTAAACCACTGGGACATGTGTGAGCTCTGGGACAGTGACAGGGACCTATGTAAACCATGGGGACACTGAGGGGACATGTGTGAGTTGTGGAACACTGAGGGGGCCCCTGAGGGGACACGTGAACTATGGTGGATGCTGATGGGATGTGTATGAACTACAGGGATATTGAGTGGGGAAACGGGAGGACACGTGTGAGCCACAGGAACATGGAAGGGACACTGAGGGGACATGCATGAGCTTTGGGACACTGATGGGGATCTGCATAAACCATGGGGACACTGGGGGGACAGGTGTGAGGTGTGGGACACTGATGGGGATCTGTGCAAGCTCTGGGACACCAGGGAGGACAATGAGGGGACCTGAGTGGGATCTGTGTAAACCCTGGGGACACTGATGGGCCAGGTGTGAGGTGGGGGACACTGAGGGGACACGTATGAACTATGGGGAACCTGAGGGGGATCTGTGTAAACCATGGGGACACTGAGCGGACACACATGAGCTTTGGGACACTGATGGGGATCTGCATAAACCATGGGGACACTGGGGGGACAGGTGTGAGGTGTGGGACACTGATGGGGACCTGTGTAAACCATGGGGACACTGGGTGGACAGATGTGAGGTGTGGGACACTGACAGGGCAGGTGTGAGGTGTGGGACATTGAGGGGGCTCTGTGCAAGCTCTGGGACACCAAGGGGGACCCTGAGGAGACCCGTGTGAGGCACGAGAGCCCTGAGGGGTGCTGTACAAGGCAGGGGGATGGATGCCCGGGGGGCACACCGGGGGCACACCGTGAGGCCGACGGGGCCGTGTGTGCCTCCTGAGGGCTCTGAGGGCCCCCGGGAGTGCTG
>WBMV01003267.1:2858475-2901687 GCA_013396655.1 Campylorhamphus procurvoides | reverse complement strand
CATCGTCCGCCCCGGCGCCGGCGCCTCCGCGCTCAACACGCCCGCGCTGGGGCTGCCAGGAGCGCTGCCCGCCGGCAAGGAGACCGTGGACTCCTTCCTCGACCTCGTCAGGTGAGGCCGCCCCGCTCCCCCCCGCCCTCCGGAGGATGATGACAGAGCCGGCGGTGTTGCATGCTGCAGCCGCGGAATGTCCCCCCCTCCTCCTCCTCCTCCTTCTCCTCTTCCTGCATCTTCTCTTCGCCCTCCTGCTTCTCCTCTTCAGCCTCCCTCTTCTCATCCTCCTTCTTCTCCCTCCTCATCCTCCTTCTCCTCTTCATCTTTCTCCTGCTTCTCCTCTTCATCCTCCTGCTTCTCCTCCTCATTCTCCTGCTTCTCCTCCTCATTCTCCTGCTTCTCCTCTTCATTCTCCTGCTTCTCCTCTTCATCCTCCTTCTGCTCTTCATCCTCCTTCTGCACTTCATCCTCCCTCTTCTGCTCTTTATCCTGCTTCTCCCTCCTCATCCTCCTTCTCCTCTTCCTGCATCTTCTCTTCGCCCTCCTGCTTCTCCTCTTCAGCCTCCCTCTTCTCATCCTCCTTCTTCTCCCTCCTCATCCTCCTTCTCCTCTTCATCTTTCTCCTGCTTCTCCTCTTCATCCTCCTGCTTCTCCTCTTCATCCTCCTGCTTCTCCTCCTCATTCTCCTGCTTCTCCTCCTCATTCTCCTGCTTCTCCTCCTCATTCTCCTGCTTCTCCTCCTCATTCTCCTGCTTCTCCTCTTCATTCTCCTGCTTCTCCTCTTCATCCTCCTTCTGCTCTTCATCCTCCTTCTGCACTTCATCCTCCCTCTTCTGCTCTTTATCCTGCTTCTCCCTCCTCATCCTCCTGCTTCTCCCTCCTCATCCTCCTTCTCCTCATCCTGCCTTCTCCAGCAGCACTTCTCCCTCCCCAGGCACCCACAGCCCGGCCAGGTCTAGGGCTGCACGGTGCTCTACCTCTCCCTACTTTGTTTTTAATTTTGCCTGGGAGGCTGCAAGGATGAGTCGAGGCTTGCTCGGAGCTCTGGGTGCCTGGGCCCGTTCTCGGTTCTACCTGGAGGGAGAGCGGCTCCTGGGTGCTTGCTGCTGGGCAAGGATGGCTTTGCCTGGCACCTTCCCCTGCCCCGCTACCTGTTGTTGCCTGTCTCCCGCAGGCAGGGCTGGGCAGCTTTCCCCATCCCTCACACACACCCTTTCTCTTTTATTCCCCAGCATTTTACTCAATCTCCTCACCCAAGTGCCTGCTTGCCTCTTATAGTGCCCTCCCATAGAGGCTGGCATGGAAATGCAGTAGTATTTCCATCGAGGACATAACCTCAACACAGCCCAGCCTGAGGACACTGTCTGGGTTTATGGGTTTCCCATGCCACCTCTGCATCGTGCAAGAACAAGATTCACATTCCCCAAATTTACCCGGAAGCAAGGCTTCCACGTCTAACCAGATCGTAGTAATTTTTTTATCTTTATTCCTCCTTACAAAGTTGCAACCTTTAGTTGTTTATTTTTTTTCTTCAAAGCCTATGCACTGTTGAGATCTGTCCAGCTTTTTAAATAAGAGAGGAGCACTTATACAAACGAGGCAAACATCCAGCTGGTGGTTTGAGTATCAGAACTTCCAACTGCATTTCTTTGTGTTTTGCACCAATGTACAAAGAGAGGAGTGAGGGAGGTGACCTGCATCACAGCAGAGTGTCTGGGAAGTTGTGCTTAGTGGATATCCTGGTGATTAAAAAGTTGAGTGGGAGATTTTCATTTGGATTGCTTGCTTTGCTTTTATGAGTTCAATTTTTCAGATGAGAGACTTTTTTAGTGTGTCTGGGTAAGTGGATGTGGCAACAAAGTTAAAAAGAGTTTCTTAAAAAAAAGAAAAAAGAACAAACCCAGAACTGTATTTACAAATTCAGGTTAACATCCTTTTCTTCCCCAGAGAGAAGTATGTTCCCTTTGGACTGAAAGTAAGTCTGGTTTGTTCTACTGGCAGCCATGTACTTAGTGTCCTCGGATCACCTCTCTTAAGAACCAACTATTAAGGCTCTTTCTTCAGGACCAGCAATTCCTGACAGTGTGTTAAGAGGGAATAACAGGACAGTGGGAGTAGATGGTCTGGCTGTGAAGGTGACATGGAGTTGAATAGAAGCATAGGCAGGTGAAGCAAAATTGCCAAAAAAAGAGAACAAAAAAAGGAGTCAGCACACAAGGGAGAGTTGGGAAGACAACTGGCTGCCTCAGGTGAATCCTGGCGTGGCTCCTGTAGCATTCCTGTGTCACCATGCAGCATGGAGTAGGATGTAGTTGAGAAACAAGTCAGGGATGCTCCAGCACGCTTTAGACTGTGGGTAATGTCTGTGACATTGGGATCAGGCAGCTCTTTCTTGATCTGGTCTGTAAATGCAGGTGGAAAGTTCTCTTCAAAGGTGTTATGATGGTGGTGGGATTGAGTCCTTAATTCCAAAGTGATGCTCATAATGCTGAGACTTGGGTAAAGCATATGGGTTGCAGAAGAATTTCCTTATGGGAAATGAGTGGGCAGGGGCTTTCCCCCAATGCGAGTACAGCAGGCTGTGAATTCAGCTTTTCCTTGAAGCCCCAAGGAGGGGCTGTTGCAGTCACACTATTGAGCAGTCCAGTTATCACAGCAGTGACAGTGAAATCTAGTCCAGAAAAGATGTGTTTGGACATCACTAAAACTTTCAGTCCTAGTACAAATCCCTGACAGACCCAGGGATGGAATGAGCATGTGGTTTTCAGGAAATAAGATCTCTCACTTCCTCTGCCATCTAATATTACTTTTTAACTGTTTGTGAAAATGTGGTTGTGTTCTTGTTTAAGCATTGAACTTGGTGCCTACTGTGATGGAAGTTACTAGAGTAACCTCATCTTCAGACAACGAAGCCTTGAGTCTGGAGGGCTGAAACCACTGCTTTTGTTGTAGGTGGTCTTGCAGCATCCTGCCCTTTGCTTCTCCTTTTTTCTCATTTGGTCATGAAACTTTCTATTAGGTGCAAGAAAACTTTGTTTTCAGTTGTGTCACAAGACTGACTGTGTCCTTCATGGCTTTGCTGGTGCTTCATTTCAGAGAAAAGGTAAAAATGAGTTGCAAATGGGTAAACTGAGTCCCCTTACTGTAAAATATGACCTAAGGAAGAAACTGCAAAGAGGAAATCACAGCTGTTAGTCACTATTTGCCATGGCTTTGCAGGGGTAACACAGGCTGTCCTTTCCCAGCATGCAGATCCCTTCTGCCTTTGGCGAGTCTTTTAGGTAATGACCAAAGATACTCCTTTTCATTGTTGCAGTGATGTCTGGAGGCCAGTTTAATTCTTGGTCATGGTTTTCCTTTTCCAAATATAAAGCTTTTCCCCAAACATGCATCTAGGCATGGAGACATGACCTCTGGAAAAGAGATTTACCATGGGCTTTGGTAGCAAATGATGACTCACTGGTGAACCAAAAGCTGTCTCCTGTTTTATTTACGGTCCATTGACTGTAATGTCCAGGTCTAATTTGTCTGTCTGGAGGTGCTGGAGGACCCTCCTGGTTTCCCTTCTGGCAAGTGCTGGAAGGAAGCCTTAAGTGTGCCTAGTGAGGCCTTGGGCACACTGTGCTCTGCCCCAGGATATGGGGTGGGGACAGCAGAGCTGCCATAAGGTGCCTTTGTGCCCCACCGCAGGGATGCTGTTGGCTTATCTCATCTCATCTCATCTCATCTCATCTCATCTCATCTCATCTCATCTCATCTCGGGTCTGTCATGTGGGCAGCTCTTTGGAGCGACCTAAAAGATGAGCGTGGCCAAAGGCAATAATCGTGGGAGGGATCCAGCAAGAGTTCAGAGGTGCATCCACAATTAAAAAACCCACTCAAAAAGTGGGAAGTTCTCTGAACATAAGCGGGGATCTTAGAATTCCTTAACTCAGTCCCATGTCAGTGAAGAAAGATGGGCTTCTCCAGAGGAACCACTTTGAGCTCTTACATTAAGCCAGGCTTTGCTGTATTCTTACTCCACCTAGTCTTAGCTGAAGGTGGACCCTGTGAGCATCTCCAGAGTCTCTAACATGGAAAGCTCAGTTGCACCAAAAAGGTGAGCGCTGAGTGCCAGCAAAAGATGAGGAGAGTGAAGGGAAATTTTAGAACTTTTGGTGTTGTCCCTTGCTCATTTGTTTGGTGGAGAAGATACAGCAACAGACAATAAAGAGCATATGTGAGTTTGACTGTGAAGTGGATAGCAGATGGAGGAAGAGGAGGCTGGTTATGACATGATGGGCTCAGGGGCTCAGCACCCACCTGAGCAAGTGATGTTGCAGAGAGCCAACTTAGGTCTCATCATGGTGGGCACCTGACCAAGGAGAAGGAAAGAGGTGGTCACAAGGATGGGACTTCAGCCACCTGCTAACAGCCCACCTCTAGCTTGTTGTAAAGCACTTGAAACAGTAAGATGAAGTGCTTTGCAGGAATCCACTGATTTATTAACACTTCTGATGGGCAATTGTCATGACCGCCTGTTTTGATAAAGTCAGTTTTCATTTATCTCTGATTTACATTTGCTGATTGAACTGAATTGAACAGTTTCATAGGAACCTATTGATCCTGTCAAAACCTCCCTCAGTGGGTGATCCTGGCATTTCATTTCAGTGAGGTCAATGTTTTGCTGTAATTTTATACAAGAGACTTACGTAGGAGATCTCAGTCATCAAAAAAGCAGCATTTCAACAAAATATTTTACAATATTTTTTAAATGGAAAAAAGGGTTTGGAACAGGCTTTCTTTGCCCAATTTTGGAATGAAAACATGTTTTGAAGCTGTGGAGTTTGCTTTGGGAAGGGAATTCTGTTTTTAAACCAGCCCTAGCTGTAATAGTCCAGGGAGGGAAGGAGTAAGTAGCGTCATCCCTATTTCTTATAAGAAAGGTGCACAAAGAGCCACACGTCTGCCCCAGGCAGTAGTATCAGGGTTTCTCAGTTTGCCAGGCAAGTCTGCCAAAGCTGTTTAAATTTTATTGCTGCTCACTGCCCTCTCTGTCCCTCTGCCAGGTGTTACCAGCTGTGCTGCCAAAGGCAGTACCCACAGTGCTGTCAGCAAGCCCGTGCCTCGGCTCCAAGTGTCTTTGGACCCATAGAGAAGGCAAGACATGAGCACAGGGAGAAGCATCAGTTGTGTTTTGCTGGCTGGGCTGCAAAGCAGGTGGCCAGAGCAGACCATGAGGTCCAGAGCACTGATGCAGTGACCTTCTCTCAGGCACCACTTGCTCCAGTAGCACTTGTTTCTTATAGCCTTGGTGTTCCCAGTGAGTCGTCCAAAAGCAGCAACCAACAAGTCTGTCTCTGAAGTCCCAGTGTGGAAAGAGAGCAAAACATGACTGTGAGAAGAGGAGAGGGAGATGCCACCTTTGTAGCCATAAATAGAATAAAATATGGCCAGGGAGCAGCTACAATTACACCAAGAGGTGAGCTGACTACTGTTTTTCAAAGCTGATGGCTAGTTCTTAACTCTGGGGGACCCTCAGAAAGAAAGGGAAGTAAATGTTACTGTCCCCCTTTCCTTGTGTCATTTTCCAAGTGTGGAATCTCCTTGAAGTACAGGGATTGCTACCTGACTTTTGTAGGAAGAACTCAGTGCTTTCATTCATGTGAGTACACTCTGGTGGTTATTTTTAAGTAAATCTCTGAACATTCCTGCTCTTTTCTTTATTTCTGTATATTCGTTGCCTTTTACTACTTACTCTCCCCAGTTATGTTTTATTTTCCAAGCAACAAAGATGCAGACTGGACCATTAAAGCAAAAAAGTATCAAAAATCTGCTGTAAGGAAACATATCTTCATGTTTCTCTGTGTGGAAACAAATGCAGCCTCTCACAACTATATATGTGTCCAGGGCATGCATGTATTATGCACCCACATACATATCAAAAAGCATATGAGAAAAATTGCTGTGTGACAATGAATGAAAATCTTGGGACAGAAAGAAAATTAAAACCAGTGCAGGAATTCAGACTGGGCTCTGGCATTTTACCACAGTTGGCAAGAAAGTTGCTGTGAGTGGCCTTGTACCATTGAAAACACCTCACTGGAAAAAAACCCAAAACTGGAGATAACGCAACATGGAGTATTTTTTCCTAGGCTTCCTCACAAAAGTATGTTTTCCAACAGCAAGGTTTTTGGCCTTGGAAATGGAACCTTTCTGTAAGAAGCAATGCAAAAGGAATGCGTAGTATTTTAGAGTTTCATTCTACTTGTCTGGGTTTCCCTTCATGCTTTTGCTGCCAGAGCAAAGTTGTTTGCAGAGCTCTAGCAAAAGGATCGTTTAGAAACAGTTATTTATAATAATCCCTTACACATATACTGAAGGAGTTCCTGTCTAATTCTTGTCCCTCTGGTGGAAAATTGCAGGTCTGTAAAGAAGAAAGCATTTTGACCATAATATCAAAATAGAGAAGAGGAGGAGCTATAGCCCCTCTTTGCTCCCTTAACAGCTCCAGGTTCCCTTAGTTGTCTGTGATTCCCAGCAGTAAATGTTGCAGCTAAACTAAGATCTCTATTACAGCAAAAATACAGTGGGATCTTCCTGCTAAATTTGATTAGGGGAATAATGGTCCTTTTTTGACTGGTAGGAGTAGCTTTTCACTGGCAGAAAGATGCATTTATCCAGCTGTGTGTAGGGAGATGGTGTGATGAGCACACTGTTCAAGCAGAAAATATTCACACACTGAAACGCCCGCCCTTGGTGCTGCTGCTTTCTTGTTTCTATTTTAAGAGGATCTGAGATGAGTGGTTTCTCACACTGTGTGTTGTGCAGGTATGTGGAGGTTTCCTGGCTCAGCCCAGCTGCTGCTCCAGCCCGAGGTCACAGCTGTCACCCTCGACAGCTGTCCAATGGATTTCTCATACCGGGCTTTTTGGATCTGTCTGTGCAATTCGCAACAGAGAGAGGCTTTCCTGCCTGGTGCTTGGTGAGGGAAATAAAGTCTCTCCGTACCACCTACTTCACTTTGATGCCACAAGAGAGGTGGGGTCTGTGCATGTGTGGAGCGAGGTCCCATCAGCAGTGGAGCACCTGGGGTGCGTGAAGAACATTTGTCCCCCTGCTGTGATGTCAAGTGTCACTTTCTCGTTCCTGCCACATGCAGCAGGTTTTGTCTGTGTGCATCAGGGCCAAGGCTGTCTGACCCCACAGTGCTGTGCTGGGCTCCTTATCACCCAGACTCAGGGTTTGCTCAGCGTCGCGTTTGCGCGATAATCCACATCTGCTTCAAAAAGGCAGCCGTGTTCTCTGGCATGGGGCATGGAGGCAGCAGGAATGGAGCCATTAGAAACAGTCAGCAATCCAGTGATACGACTCACTGTGAAGTGGGTAGCAGGTGGAAGGAGAGCCTGGCTCTGGTACAGTAGGCTCAGGGGCTCAGCACCTACCTGGGTAGGAGACACTGCAGAGAGCCAGCTTGGCTCTGATCCTGCTGGGCGCCTGACCAGGGAGGAGGAGAGAGGTGGTCACAAGGATGGGACTCCAGTCACCTGCTAACAGCCCACCTATAACTTTCCCTGTTTCCCTAAACTCTACATTCACACTAGCTGCAGGCTTTCAACTCAAAAAAACATTCTCAACATTTGGTCCTCACAGAAAAACCAACTGGCAGACACCCACATTTAATTTGCATGCCCAATTACGCGGCTCATCAGCTTCCCTGTTTGTTGGTTCACCCTCACAGGAGGGATGTCCACACTTCGCCAGGTGACTCCTCAGCTTGGGGACACGCTGAATGCTGGCACACAGGGGCAGAGCTGTGACTGGGTTTCTCTGGGGGGTGAACTCTGCCTTGCACATGATGAGCAAACCCTGCAGGCACAAGTACATGATGGGCCCAGGCAGGTCACCAGCCACCTTTGTGTCTCCCCGAAGCATGCAACATCTTGCTGCATTTTTTGGTAAGCTGTGGTGTTCTTAAACAAATCCATCCAAAGGTAAGAACCTGTGATCTGACCCACCTGTAATTAAAGCTGAGTTTAATTCACATGCTGACTGATCTTAGGTGAGCAATAAGTATAGTAAGTATAGTGCAGACTTTGTGTCTCTAAGATAAGCCATTTATTTGTTGATTGCTTTTTATGACCTAACACATTTTGTTCTTCAGGATTTGAAACAGGGAGGAGCAAAAACATTTTATGTGGTTTTGGTATTTTGCACTCAGGTGTAGTTAGAAGTTGGGCTGAAGAGAACACAAAACTCCGTCTGAGCTGCTTGATTAAGATCCAGACTTTTTACCTGGTGCGTTTTTGGAAATGCTCTTCTTTGTCCTCACAGCTGAGTCCTGCAACTGGTGCTGGAGTGATAAAGAAGTGTCTGCTATAGGTTCTTATTTGAGTAGCTTTAGCAGTATTCACACTTGAAGCAAGAACCTGCCCCTTGCCTTGCTGTAACAGGGTTGCTGGCATCAGTCAAGTATGCGCTTTAAATATATGCTTGGAGATAAGTTAGTGTTTAATTATTGAGGCCCATGCCTGGCATACTGTGCAAACTATGGAGGGTTTGGTTTCTTGGCCACATTTAAACATTGGAGAACTGTGTTGTTTAGGCTTTAGGATTGCTTCCTTTGGCTTTGTTTTCATCAGGATGGAAAAGCTGATTTCACGAAAAGAAAAAAAAAGAATTGATTTCTGGTTTGTTTTCAGTCTTTTTTCATCTCTTTGCTTCTTCAAAGTCCAGTCAGTTCTTTTGTAAAAAAACGTAATCATCCTGCTATGGAAAGCTGAAAAGAAATATCCTTATCTTCCCAACAGCATGGGCCCATTTGTATATGTGATATTTTACTCCTGATAAAAGCAAGCTTGCTTTTAGTTTACTCGAGGTTTTTATCCACCAGAGAGTTCCAGCTGTGCAAGAACTGGTGCATATTAGCTGTTCCATTGATCTCATTTGACCAACTCTTAAGCATCTTTGCAGAGTTAGAGCTCTCTCTCCTGCTTTCCGACAGGCAGCTGTACTGTCAACTTCTGAGGAGAAAAAGTTGCTGTCTCTTTTATCCTCAGTGGAATGTAGACTTCAGAAGGCAAATTATTCTTAGAGCAATTTGGATTTTGCAGCTGTCTCCCAATGCATATGTAGTGCAACAGAGAGGGAGACTGAGGTAATTCAGCCATGTGTTGGATGAAGTTCCATGTACTTTACAATTGCTGTCAAGGCTGTGGGAAAACTCCCTGTGTGGTGGGAGAACGGAGCTATGAAACCAAAAAGACCAAAGTCCTTATCTGGGCCGTATTTTAATCTCCCTCTTGCTTTCAAGGATTTGACTCTGCAACTGTTTCTTGCTGTGGTTCAGATTTGCACCTTCCATGTCTTTCATGGAATGACCACAACTGAAAGCCTGGTTTAATGTCCTGTTTGCCAGGATAACTATGGCAAAAACTGGGGGACATTAGCAAGGCACAGCCTGGAGGGACCTACAACATCCTTGGAGCAGAGCCAGGAGCAAAGGATGGGGGAGCAGCTTCCCAAATAACCACAGTTAACTGTCTCTGTGTAAGGTCTTCTGTTTCCTTACTGTAATTGTTCTTGTGCCTCCTTGATGCCTTCTGCTGTCAGTGTTTTCAGTTCATACCCATCACTTTCCTGTCTTCACCAACAAGAGTTCTGCAATGACCCCAGAAATCAGCTTTTATTCCTGTTTTCCTTTCTGACACAGGAGAAAAAAAAGCTATCATTTGGCTAGGGGAACACATGGTCTTTGCCCAGCATAAGGGGAGAAGTGAACTGTACTGTAAAGTACAACAAGAACCAACTTTTTTCCTATGTGATCCAATTCACTGTTCTCCTTCCCTTGCTGCTTCCTAGATGCAGAAATACACTGGATGCCCAGTAGAAGTATATGTCACTTTGCATGCTGTCCTCTGCACTAAGCTGATGCTAGATTTGCATTTCTCTGTGAAAACTACTGAATTCAGAGGTTGCAGCTGTCCATAGGAGTTGTCCCTCCTCTCCATCTGTGTTGTCTAAGCCCTTGCAGAGAAGTCCAGCCCATGATATTGTTCTGCCTCAGTGTTCAGGGAAGCTGATGTTGTGTTGAAGGGTTAAGCCATTCTCTTAAGTGGATTTTGCTGATGGGATTGTCCTTCATGTTGATGCTGTGAGCAAAGTGTAATCACATGAGTAATGTTAAAAATCTGCCTGATACTGGAGGCCATAAACTGTTGCTGCAGCTGCTGTGGCTGAGCCAGTTTCTGTAGCCACTAGCTGATGGCTGTGTATAACCAGCATTGTGTGTGATTACCTCTGGTGGCCCTACCCAAATGCTGAGGTGTGGCAGACAAGCCACCTTTTTATGTGAGCCGAAGAAGATTGCATTCACACCTCTGGAAACTTTGCAAGACACCTACTCCAAGTATCTTCTCTAGTACATACTTCAGTAGTACTCATATGCTTGCCTTTGCAAAAGGAGTTCTGTTTCTGAGAGTAAAATACCTTGGTGTATTCGTTTTAGAAGTTCCACAAGAAATATTTCATTTTCCTATTTGTCTTTCACAGAAACCTGTTTCCTGCCAATCTTGTTGCTGCAGCTTTCCGAACGGTAAGATCTGTATGGGTTTTGGACATGAGCCTACAGTGCACAAAGTTACTGCTCTTTTTCTGAAAGAGGGCTAGAAAGATGGTGTGGAAAATGACAAAAGTTAATTTATTTATATAATTAAGATTTTTAAAAGCTGATGTAATCAGACATACAACTTGCATGGCCAATGGTTTGATTTTGAAAAATATTCATCAAACAAAAGCATATTCAAAGCCTGTCTTTTGTACCTTCACCAAAAATATTCTTTAAACTTTGGGTGCTGTGTTAGACAGCAATGGCAACTCTGCTTTGTGCTAGGCTGCTTACCACTTTATAGGAACTAGCTGGGAGACCTTGGGTACATAGTTTAGAGCTGGGCTCAGGACAGACAAGGCTGAAGACTTTTAGGCTCTCGTGTGTGTAAGGATCACCTGTTGCCTGATGCTTTTATTCAGTATTTTTCATTGTATTCCTTGCTGGATTAATTGCTCAGCCTGACTTCTCTTCCAGCAGAGACTATGTATGGTAGGATGAGAACTGGCACCAGACCATAGTGTGGTTTAAACTAATGGACAGGAGATTTAGGGGGCCAGACAGATTTTGATTTAGTTCTCATTGCTAATTTTAGGTGTCAGGATAAATAGTGTTGGGAATATTGCTATGGGGCAGAGTGATGTTTCATGATACAGGAGCAGAATAATAGCTTTTGCCTTCATGGTGTTCTGTAGGTTTGCTTTTGTATCAAAACCAAGGTCAAACTCTTAAAGCCAAGTTCGATTTTGAGTGAGTATGTAATACAGTACAAGTCAATATTCTGTGAGTAAAAACAGAAGCAGTACAAAAATAACGCTAAGAAAAGCATATTCTGTGATTCCTTGAGTGCTGGGTTCTGTGTGTTCAGGGATAAAATAAAGCAGTCCTCTTTTCCTCTATGCTACTGTTGACACAGGGAATTGGCAGGTACATAAGTTCTTCTTTCCCTCATTTCATAGTTAAAGAAAACAAGCCCAAAGAAGTGCCCTACTTTGGAGGTGTATGGCTTATTTATCAAAGTAAACTGTTGCCCTAGATTTTAGATATTTTACTGACAATTTTAATGCCTGTCTCGCCATTTCTTGAGTTTGTTTATGTTTTCTTTCTTACCTGCAGTATGCGACAGACTATAAGATGCTGCTCAGAAACACTACCTCTGGAAATGTCACGTTGGAAAAGGTAAGGTCACTTCTTAGGTTTTTAAACAAGTCCTTGTCAGCTGTAATATTTGACTACTTTGCAGTCTTTAATGCTTTCCAGCAATCATTGGAAAGAAACAAGTCTTTGCCTGGAACTGACACACAAGCTAGATGAGTTACCCACAGCCACACAGCAAAGCTGTGATGGAGAGGAGAGTTGAGCTCAACTGGTGTGACCCACGACACATTATTTATTGGGCCATGCTTTCTTAGACCTTAGATTAGTCACTCTGCCTAATGTTTCCAAATAACTTTTGTAGACTTGGAATTAAATAGCAATCAGGTTGGTTGAGTATGTCCCTTAAACCTTACTCTCCATTAAGAGTTTGGAGACAGAGCTTTTTTTCCACTATGCATGGCTCTTTAAAAAAACAGAAAACAATTCAGTTGAGAATTTTTTCTAGTTGCCACACTGCTGAAATTTTGTTTGAAGCTGTAACAAGTGGGCTGAAGGAGTAAAAATCAGATAGAACATTACAAATGGGCTGTTACTTCAATGGTGGCAAAAAGGGAACTAATTTGTAGGTGTAGATGAGGTAAATAGCGTCATCTTCCATGTGTAACTTGTAGGACTTCAGAGATGCTCTGTATCCCATGGAGTGGCATCTCTGCTGCAGCACAGATCTATCAAACCTGTTTACTATTGGCCAGAGCCAACATGTTGCAGGTCCAGCAATAATTACAGGCAGCATACTGTGAAACAGACCCAGTATTCCAGTCTGCAAGCTATCACTTTGCTCCAAATGAAGTACCTCATGTGCTTTCACAGGATTTTGGGGAGGCAGGCCTGAGAAATTACTTTCAAGGTTGTTTTCCCTTCCTCAGGCTCATTCTGACTATCTGAGCTCGGTATCAGATGTTGGGTTACTGTGTTTTTAATATGATTTGAATGCCCTTAGGGCAAGACTTGTAATGTTTGCATTTGTCAAAGCAGGGCTCAGCTGGGGCTTGCCCACTAATTTGTAAAACCATCAAGGAAAAAGCAGTTTATGCTCATCCAGAGGGACACTGGAGTGTATCCCCAGGCACAGGAAGTGCTGGTTTCATTACCTTCTCCTCCCCATGCCTGGTGTGTGAGGAGGTGATGCAGAACCAAGTGTTCATGAGCTCTGCTTTCAGCTGACAGGCTGAACTTTCACCAGCCCCGTAGACAGAGTGACAGGTGACTTGGGTGACACATGAACCGAGCAGGGGAAAGGTTATCCCTGACACCACACAGTGAGCATTTTCACTGGGGAAGAAGACAGCTCCATCTGCCTGGGCTCTGCCCGAGCCTGCTGGAGTGCATTAGCCCAGATCCACATTCACCCCACCTGACAGGGATGCGCCACATCACTTTCTCCTTTCATGCCATCGTGTCCTTGGGCAGTACATGCCCCTGCAGCTTCGTGCTGCTAAAAAACAAGTTCAGTGTGAAAAGCTGTGGCAATGTGCACTTTGAGTTTGTTATATATATATAACACACTTAGTGTGTTTGTTATATAATGTAGAGTTATTATACGTTTAAGGAGACGTAAATGAAAGGGGACTAAGACTCTCTCATTCACTTCAGTGTCAAGTTTGATAGGGCCTCCTTAGCAATGAAGCATGGAGTAAGGCTAACCATATCCATCAGACATAGTCTTGGCTGTCAAGTACTTTTTTAATGCTTGTTCAAAGCCATCACTCTTCCTGAAGAGATAAGAATGCATATCTTGGCAATTTAAAATGCGAGATTATTTTTCTTCTTTCTTTTTCCTGCTTATCAGTCTCCTCTTGATGTAATATCAGAAAAAATATTCTGAATTTGTCACTGGTGCCTGTTTTTGCCAATAGTTATGATGTAAAGGTTATTTCCACTATTGCTTTTCCAAAACTTTTCCTCAGTTGTTGAAGTGAAACCAGAGCTGAGTTTCTTTGATTCCAGAAGACGCCCTACTGTCTCTAGGGATAAATGGACCAAATGAAAAGAAAGCATCATCTCAGTTTGGCTAGCTCAGTTTCAGTACTGGTGTGACCATAGTATTTATGGATAGATGAGGATTAAGTTTGGAAAGGAAGAGTATGATTTTTTGAAAGACGTCTGGTTCCAGGGAAGCAAGATGATATTCCTGTCTATATTTCTCTTTCATCAGCAGATTATTTGATTGAAGAGAAGAAATGTTTTCCTTCAACTTTCCATTTGAATAGTGTAGACCAAAATTTTCCATTGATTACATTTTTCCCCCCCACTGGTTAATAGGCCCTGTCTTCTCTTGCTGATGAAATGAATAGTGGGTATGTAGATGTTTGCTCAGCCACGTCCTTTTTGTTGTTTCATATGCTCACCTTGTGTTTACCCAGCTTTTATGGCTACATCCTCTCTGTTGCTTTGGCAGCAATGCTTCCTGGGGCATGGACTATCTCAGTTCCCCATCTGCAGCACAGGGAGGCTTTGGGGGGGACTCAGTTCCTCTTCTGGCAGCAGTAAAAATACACAAACTACTGGTTGCTCTTCTTCCTCACATCACACAGCTGCATTTGCTTTTTGGCCACCTACTACTGGGGTAGTTCAATGTCAGCAGTTGTTTCCTTGATAAGCATTTTGTTTCAAGAGCTAAAAAACAATAAGATCTTCAGAGAGATTCAAGGCCCAGAAGAACTCCATGAATCTTCCTACCAGAACGCATAATTTCAGGCAAACAATAACGTGTCCCATAGTTTGTCCAGAAACAAAGTTCTCATTAAAGCTGTTTTTGTTTGGTGTTCACAATGCTGCTTGGCTTGGCAGCCCCTTTGGGGTGATGCACTTTTCTATTAGAGTACAAAAAGGCTGTTCAGCATCTGCCAGTTTTAGAGGCTGGGATTGAGAGGATCTTCCGCTGAGGATTTACGGCTGGACTTGTTCCATATTGTGCTGCAAAGAGGTGAAATTCCCTGAATTCTGCAGATCATCCCTTTGATATGAAGGGAGAAGTTTCTTGCAGTAAGTTACTACTCTGTGCAATTGATGCATCCTCTGCCTACAGCTGCAGTGGTGGGAGGAGGTGGGGAATGTTGTATGTTTGAAAGAAATTGGCTCAAGAGAGAGAAACAGAGAGCAAGACCTGAAAGTGGAAAAGTTTCAGAGAAGCCCAGATGGCAGTGGATTGCTGTACTCCAGGTTCACACCGGTGCATTTCATGAGATGAGAGGCAAATCTCTGGCAGAAGGAGTTTAAAGGGTAGAGATCCTTTGCAAGACATTAGTATAATTAAGTTCCCTTTCATCAACATCCAGATCAGAATGTTGGGCTCTTTCAGTAGCTTGAAACAATGAATTTCTCTCCCATAGCAAAGGTTCCTTTTTGTTGTTTTTTTTTTTCAGAATGAGAACCAAAACAAGAGCATCCAATATTTTTAGAATGTATTTTTTTTTCTGGTGGAAAAAGTTTGTTGCTATTGTGGTAAAATTACAAGCTGAACTTTTCATAGTAGCCTTGTATCAAATGAACCCAGAATAAGATGTTATATTATAAAATAACAGCCCATTTACACAGACAGTTTTTTCACTTAGTAAGAGGGTGTAATTTTTCTTGTCATAACTTTTTTAACCGCTGAAGAGTTTTAGGCTTTCAGACACACAAAACAGAATATAGCCAAAACTATCCAGACAGGAAAGTGTTACTGTGTGTGGAGGAAAGGCCGCCTTTCTTCAGAAATCTCTGGAGATTCCCTGTGTCTCATGCTTAGTATTTGTCCATGTTTTCTGTTCTTTCAATTGGAAATGAAATAATAGTGGCAGCTTAGCCTGTGACAAGCAAATCCCATAAAAAATTTTAGATCCCATATCTAATTATTTTTCACTAGCAAATAAAAGAGACAGCACCTTCACAGTTTGGCCTTCCTGCTTTTGCATATAATTTAAGTTTTACCCCCTTCCCTGCAGTGCTTTGGTTCCACCTGCCATTGAGAGACAGTCCAGTTCAGTGGTATACTTCCAGCAAAAACATCATCTCAAGCAGGCTGGGTTTATCAGATTTAGCAGATTGGTATTCCAAATTCTTTAGTCAATATTAATTTCAAGCTTTTAGCTCAGAATATGTTTTTCTTTCCTAGTGTTGAGCTAGTGTCCACTTAAACTAGCCAAAAGGCCAAAACTTGTACACAATCCTCATCTGTTATAGAAGTTCTTCCAAATAAAACAACCATTTGACATGTTGAGCTTGTACTGCCAAGTCAGAGAGGAAAAAAAACCGGTTTGTCAAAACAATTATATTTTTATATAGCCACAAGAACACTCATTCAGTTTGTATGATACTACATTGCCAAACAGGCTCCAACTCTCTTTGAGAAACAAACCATGAAGGACTAGGAGAGCAAATTAGTTTTTGTCAATAGGTGGATCCTGCTTTTATCCTCTTACCATGCAGTGACATGGTTTCTGAGAAAGGGAACAGGTATCTCTCCTTTCTGTATCTCCCACAGCTGACATGGACAGAGGAATGAGTCAGATTCTCACTGTTTATTTCCTTTCTCTGCCCTTTTCCCTTTTTTCTCCTTCATAACATTGATTGTTTTCTCATGGTTTTCATTTTTTGCACTGAAGTAAAGTCCTGAGTAAACGGGGGAGTTTTCCTATTCACCTCACTGAAAACACATGTATTGTATTGAAGGGTATAAGGGGGGGTGGTAGCATGACCTTTCCTTCTCCAGTGAATCCATGCCAGCTCATAGCTAGGTAGGTCTGTATCTGAGCTGCATCCAGATCTTGTCTGATTAAACAAAATAGGTTTTTCTTTCCAAAACAGGTTCTGCTTGTTAATTTTAGATCAACGAAGCAGCAACAAAATGAGGTGACCCTTCAGTTTGGTTCTGTGCTGACCTCACATCTAACAAGCCTTTTCTTTTTGTCTCTACAGATCCCATTCGGTACTGAGATTGAAGGGATGAATATCCTGGGACTGGTGCTGTTTGCTCTGGTTTTAGGAGTGGCTCTGAAAAAGCTTGGCCCGGAGGGGGAAGATCTGATTCGCTTCTTTAATTCGTTCAATGAGGCAACGATGGTCCTGGTGTCCTGGATTATGTGGTGAGTATGCAACTGCAAATGCTTCTTTCAGTACAGTATTATGTTCAGGAAACTCAGCTTATTCCTCACAGAAAGTTTGTCCAGCTTTTTCCTACCAGATCCCTCATCACAGCAAAAGGGAGTGGCGTGGGGTCTTTTCTTCTTGGTTGTGCCCTGTAATTAGACAATCACTCATAACTTAAGGTACCAGTCTGAAAAACTTCAGAGGTTTGTTTATAAATCCTCTCCAGGACTTCTTTTTGATTAATTAGTGGAAAGAAAGCTCTCTACTTACTGAAGATGATTGTTTACTTTTCCTCTGGCCTATTAATGATCAAATCCATTATTTCACTTAACTTCGCTGGAGTCCAGACATGGTTATGGGGTGAGTGTTGCTCTGACCGATCTCACAAAGCTTTTGGCACTGAAAAAGGTCTGTATGTTAGGGATTGGAGTGAACTGAGCTTTTTCACTGAGCAAGAAACCAGTGTGGGGAGGCAGGCACCTCTAGAAAGTGGTTCAGGCCACTTAAGCTGGGGTAGGAGCCACCTTCTGGCAGGGTTTTCTGTCAGGTAGGTTAAATCTGGGCCTCTGAGCAGTATCATGGCTGTCCTCGTGCAGCAGGATGGATCTAGGCTGCTCCTGTGCAGCCAATGGTACTAATACCTCACATGCAAAGTTAAAAATATTCATGAAGATAGCTAGCAAGCAAATTAACAGCAGGACACTTCTCATTCCCTTTACAAAGCTGTTGCAAGAGTTACAAACATTCCTCAGCAGAGGTATTTTTTCTCCCTTCATTCTGCATTTGTCATTTCTAGTGTTTTCCTCTCTCTAAGAAGTAGAAAGGTTTTAACAAAACACCTGATTTTATACAGGCAGATCTCTGTGTTAGTTGGTGTCATAAGGGATTGAAAAATTCAGTCTTCAAGCAGCTTAAGTTTTTTCTCTTGAGTGTAATTCCTTGGACACTGAATACTGATAAGAGGCAGTTCTTGTATTCAGCTTATTACAGTGCCAGCACTCCAAGCCAATCATTTGGTATGTAATCCTTTACTTTGTGGATTATGGGGACCACTGCTGACTCTTAACATTGCAGTTCAGTGTAGCCCTTACTTGTTCTCCTTCCTTCCTTAAGGCTCTTGTGTTGTCCTGGTGTTTATTCAGAATCTATAAAGCTGCATGTGCTGCCCAAAGGATTCTTTGGAATGGGTCAAATCATACTACCAAGAGAAGAGGCAGCTTGAGCTTGTATCTAGTCCTGTTCAACAACAACTCTTGTGTTTAGCAGCACTTTGGTCTCAACTTTCAGTTCCTTCCTCTCCAGCCTTTCTCTTCAAGGGGAGGAGTCCACCCTCAGCCCTGAATCCAGTGTTCATGGTTGTAGTGCTTGTGCAGGACCAGGGCTCAGCTCGATCTGGCTAATTGGGGTGCTCAGAAACACAGTTCAAAGGCATTATGTGGCACAATTGCAGAGGATAAGGGGAGGATGTTCAACGGGAATCCCTGGAGATTTGGCCAAGAGAGGACAGAGAGAGGGTGCCCACGTGGATCTGGGACATACAGTAGCTGCAGAACCACTGAGGGAAAGGCAGGCTAGGAAGAAGTGGGTTGTCTGAGCAACCTTAAGGCTTGCCCACCTTTCCAAACCTTTGCATGCTTAACCAAACCTTCTGAAGTTCGTCCTGACTCCACAAATCAGCTTCTCTGAACATGGGCATTAGATTATTCATTCCTGAGATGTACGGGCAAATCTTTTGCAGTCACAAAACCTGGGGCAGGTTTTGTGGAGCTGGGTGATCTTTTAGTATTTCTAAATCTTAGAAAGGGGTGACGTGTGGGCAGCATCAGCAAAGGTAATCAGGCACAGACATCCCAGTAGAGCTTCGGAAGGAACCGACTCTGGGCCTGAAGTGATTCACGCAGTTCATTTAGAGCTGTTGTGCTGGTGGCCTGAGGACAGTTCTGTCCTTCCGGGACTGTTCTCAGCTGCACTGCTGGGACCAGAGGTGTGGCTGTGGCCTGCAGGTGGCCCTCCCCCTGGAGCAGTTCTAAGTGCTCTCGACAAAGGAAACCTCAAACAAATGCTGACGTGGCATGTTCTCAATAGGAGACTTGAATATATGTGTGTGCCTGGCTGTTGGCTTGGGGGAAGCTCTTCAAGCTTAATCATTTAACTTAGTCCTTTGTAGGCAAATAGCAGAGTTAATTGCTATCTTTGGCACGTGCATTAGCGGCCTTTAGCTGAGCCCTCTGGTATGTGCACAGCTTTTTCTTTCCTACACTTAGTGTTGGCATCCAGCATGTCTGTGATTTTCATGACCTAACTTCATACTGGTAGTTTCTGCATGTGTAAGACCCAACTCTTCCACCCCTTTCTCTGCTGCAGTGACACAATACTGCTCCTTTTTCTTTCTTTCTTTTCATCTGCCATCTCTTCAGCAGTGACTTTTAGCTTTAGGTCTTCCCTTGCCATCCACCCTAAAACTCCACACTGGTGTCTTGTCCTGATAGCTTCTGCCAGCATTTTTGCTTCCTGCCCAGCTTCCCTTTCGCACTCTTGTAGCTGTGGCTTTGAGGGCATAAGTGAACAGAGCTTTCTCAGTTTGACTGCTTGCCAGCCGCCAAGCAGAAGTATTAGAGAAGTTTTCCAAATTCACTTTACCTGAGCGTGTGGTGAATAAGGAACTGCCCTTCAGTAGGAGCAGCATATTCTTTAGAAGAATGTTATCTCCAGGATGGAAAATGGCATATTTTCCAAGGCTTTTTGTTTGTACTTAATGACAGGCAATATTTCATTTATACAGGTATGTACCTATTGGCATTATGTTCCTTGTTGGGAGCAAGATTGTGGAAATGGAAGATATTGTGCTTCTGGTGACCAGTCTGGGAAAATACATCTTCGCCTCTATTCTGGGCCACTTCATCCACGGAGGAATCATTCTGCCACTTATTTATTTTGCAGCCACACGTCAAAATCCGTATCGTTTTCTCTTAGGACTTATCACACCATTTGCTACTGCTTTTGCCACTTGCTCCAGGTGGGTTTCTGTGTTTCTTTTGGGATTATAGCCTAGTTATATTTGTCACCATAAGGTGGTTTTAGTTTTAATGTGAATATTGTTCCTGAGATTGCAAAAAAGAGACTTCAGAGAGTAGAGAGTCTCACTGCTGTCAGCAGCCTGCCACGCATCCCATACTGATAATTAGCTGTTGGGACCATAGCATGATGTTGAGTTGGGAATATTTGGGAAAAGTAAAAGGTGAAAGTCATTGCCTTGAAAGATCCTGCCAGCTGTCCTTTCAATTTTAAGTAAAGTGCAATTCAGTAGTGAGGGATTTTGTCCCAAAAAGTTTACTTCTCTAAGTTCAGAAGGACCTGGAACAAGGTCTAGACTAATTTTACAGGACCAAAGCAGACTTGCGTGCTAGTGTAAAGTGATTTAACATTACTGATTTCAAAGATCTGGCCTGATCAGCTTTTATGTGTCGTAACTGAAATATTGAGCATGTCATTTACACTTTTCTCAAGGACGAGCACCTGATCAAAAAAACATAACTACATAAAACCTTTTCAGGTCATCTCCAAAAGTAGATGAATGTCTGTCAAAGAAGCTGAACTACTATTCATAAACCCTTTCCTCCTATGTAGTAGGAGAGGGCTTATGAATAAAATTCCATTATTTATAATGAGAGAAATAAATCCAACGGTGATATTTTCTTTTTTAATTATCTTTCTATTCATTTGAGAAGGCACTAGTACAACATTACCAGAGATTGCTGTTGCATCTGTTGTGTTTATATTATAGAATCGTGGAATGGTTTAGGTTGGAAGGGAGCCTTAAAGATCATCTAGTTCCAGCCTCTCCTGCCATATTGGCATCTGTTGGTGTATTTTTATGGTTTGAGACTTGATCATTCCACAGCCTTGTAGTGCTGCATACTGTGTTAAGTCATGACTTCTTGCTTCTGGGGGATTAGAGTCCTTATCAGCTATTTCTGGATGGAAGCAGATTATGAAATACCTCTGCTCAAGATTCAACAAGGAGGATCCCTCATTGCCATCATGACAGAGATGGACTGTAAAATGACATCATTGTCTTGACAGTCCTGCCTGCAACATGTTGGAAACATGAAAGCCATGAGGCAGTGACTGACCATTCAGCGCACCCTGATGTGTTTGGTTTCTCCCCATTCTCTGTTTCCAGCTCAGCCACTCTCCCATCGATGATTAAGTGTATTGAGGAGAACAACGGAGTCGACAAGAGGATCAGCAGGTTTATCCTTCCTATTGGGGCCACTGTAAACATGGATGGAGCTGCTATTTTTCAGTGCATGGCAGCCGTGTTCATTGCTCAGCTGAACAACGTCGACCTCAACCCTGGGCAAATCTTCACGATTCTGTAAGTTGCTTTGCTATTGCAACCACATCCTTCTGGCCCCCAGACACATTCAGACCTGCGGTCCCTCTGTTAATAACTAGCAGTTTGCATTCCACATCTCTGACCTAAAGCTTGCAAACTGCTAGGAAACATAATTATAGGGTGATTAAAGGATGGAGTCTTTAAACCTTTACAGGATTTGCCAGAGTCTCCATTTAATAAAAGGTAGAACATGGGAGGGGTAGTTGAATTCTGAAAGAGACTTTGAGCTGTTTAAAGCTGTTTCTTATATGAAATTCCTCTCCTTCCTTAAGCATCTTGCTCCTCCATCCTCCAGTCACCATTAGGCTGGGTAATTGAGGCATGCTGCTCTCTGATTCTCTCTCTGTATGTCTCTGGATCCTTCTGCCAGCTCCTCAGTTCCTTATGTATCCATTTCCTACTAAAGACTCTGATCCTGGTAAGCTCTGCCCTTCCTACCATCACATTGCTGGCTTTTCTGATCAGACCCATTATTGTTCCCCTCCTAACAGGTTTGTTCTATTATCCCCTCTACCACCTCAGTCCTACCTCCTTCTCTAGGACTCTCTCCCCTCCATGCCTGGAATATCCTCCCCCATCCCACATCCCGTAAAGGGTTATTATTTTCATTTTCCTCCTCAAAATCTCTTAAGTGAGGATCCTAGAAGGAGTCCTGGCCCCTCACCGTGCCAAGCAGTCATGGCTGCATCCACCAGGCGCCTCCTAGGGCTGGTTCCTGACATTTTTTTAAGCCTCACTGGCCAGGTTTTATTTCCTTCCTTAATGGCATTTCCCAGTATATTGTTTGTTTAAGGCAGTGGTGGGGCATTATTTTTTTTGTGGATAGCCAAATCAGCCATCAGGTATTTTTAGGGAGTCAGGTGTTAACACAGGCCTGAGCATGATGCAGTGATTGCCCAAGGAAAGCTCAGCTGCACAGCAAGAGATGTGTAGTTCGTGTCTGTAGCAAAAGCACCACAGGTTTCCAGCTCTTGATTTAGGGTCTCTGTTGAAATGCAAACGAGACACAGAGAAAGTACCGTGCATGGCAAGGTTTGCCTTTATACATTCGGGGTCAGAAGATGTAAGGTTCTCAGCATATTGGAACTGATACATGGCTTGGAAATGGCTATGTTAGTGAGGCAGCAGGGTATAGTTGTGTTGGTTGTTTTGTATTCTGGAAAGGCAGCTAAGATGTTAAACCCAGAGCCATTGCCTTAGTAACTGCTGTGGATCCTGCTGAGAGCTGTGCTCTGTACCCATTCCTTTACACCAGCAGGGAGGAAAGAGTTTGCCTGGGAAGCAAATGATCTGTGTGTCCCATGCTGTAGGGTTTGTTTACAATTCCCATAGCGGGGAAACACGTGATGTAAATGCAACAGTGGAGAGCTGTGAGCTCCTGCTAACCAGGCATGGGAATTGATTTGCAGCGTGACAGCCACTGCCTCCAGTGTGGGAGCAGCCGGAGTCCCTGCCGGAGGAGTCCTGACCATTGCCATCATCCTGGAGGCCATCGGGCTGCCCACCAACGACCTCTCCTTGATACTGGCCGTGGACTGGATTGTGTGAGTACTTACATGACACAAACAGAATTGTTAAGGTTGGAAAAGATCTTTAAGATCATCAAGTCCAGCCATCAGTGTAGCACCACCACCATGTTCACCATTAAGCCACATTCTTAAGTGCCATATCCACACGTTTTTTGAACACTTCCCATAATGGTGACTCTACTTCATCTGTTCCAATGCTTATAACCCTTTCAGTGTAGAAGGTTTTCCTAGTATCTGATCTAAACCTCCCCTGGTTTGAGGCCATTTCCTCTGTCAGTTGTTACCTGTGAGAAGAGACTGACGTCTGCCTCACTACAGCCTCCTTGGTGTATGCTGAGCTGGAAACAAGGGCCAAGGTTGTCAAAAGTACAAAATGTAACCCTATATAAAATAAAACCCAATATAAATATAAGATATGTCTTATCTTATCTACTACCTGTGAAGAGCCACCTACAGGACAGGTGGCTCTTCACAGGTAGTAGAAAAGGTGGTCCCTTCTCAATTAGAGCTGTTAGGCTAAAATCCCCCTTCAGCTTTTTTATTCAGCCTTTATTGAAACTTATTTCTTCTTGACTTCACTTCCCTGTAGAAGGATTCTTAAAAGTTTGTTCAGAAGGTGTTCATATTGCTGGAAATTAGTTGGACACCAGAAGGGTAGGGAAGGAAAAAGGAAGTTGAGTTTGAAGAATGATGGAAAGCTTCCTTTGTCACATGTGGGAAGCAGTCTTCATCAGAAGTTCTTGTCAGCTGTTGTTTGAACTTTTTTTATAGCTCAAGACTGGTCAAAGCAGCNTTTAATAAAAGGTAGAACATGGGAGGGGTAGTTGAATTCTGAAAGAGACTTTGAGCTGTTTAAAGCTGTTTCTTATATGAAATTCCTCTCCTTCCTTAAGCATCTTGCTCCTCCATCCTCCAGTCACCATTAGGCTGGGTAATGGAGGCATGCTGCTCTCTGATTCTCTCTCTGTATGTCTCTGGATCCTTCTGCCAGCTCCTCAGTTCCTTATGTATCCATTTCCTACTAAAGACTCTGATCCTGGTAAGCTCTGCCCTTCCTACCATCACATTGCTGGCTTTTCTGATCAGACCCATTATTGTTCCCCTCCTAACAGGTTTGTTCTATTATCCCCTCTACCACCTCAGTCCTACCTCCTTCTCTAGGACTCTCTCCCCTCCATGCCTGGAATATCCTCCCCCATCCCACATCCCGTAAAGGGTTATTATTTTCATTTTCCTCCTCAAAATCTCTTAAGTGAGGATCCTAGAAGGAGTCCTGGCCCCTCACCGTGCCAAGCAGTCATGGCTGCATCCACCAGGCGCCTCCTAGGGCTGGTTCCTGACATTTTTTTAAGCCTCACTGGCCAGGTTTTATTTCCTTCCTTAATGGCATTTCCCAGTATATTGTTTGTTTAAGGCAGTGGTGGGGCATTATTTTTTTTGTGGATAGCCAAATCAGCCGTCAGGTATTTTTAGGGAGTCAGGTGTTAACACAGGCCTGAGCATGATGCAGTGATTGCCCAAGGAAAGCTCAGCTGCACAGCAAGAGATGTGTAGTTCGTGTCTGTAGCAAAAGCACCACAGGTTTCCAGCTCTTGATTTAGGGTCTCTGTTGAAATGCAAACGAGACACAGAGAAAGTACCGTGCATGGCAAGGTTTGCCTTTATACATTCGGGGTCAGAAGATGTAAGGTTCTCAGCATATTGGAACTGATACATGGCTTGGAAATGGCTATGTTAGTGAGGCAGCAGGGTATAGTTGTGTTGGTTGTTTTGTATTCTGGAAAGGCAGCTAAGATGTTAAACCCAGAGCCATTGCCTTAGTAACTGCTGTGGATCCTGCTGAGAGCTGTGCTCTGTACCCATTCCTTTACACCAGCAGGGAGGAAAGAGTTTGCCTGGGAAGCAAATGATCTGTGTGTCCCATGCTGTAGGGTTTGTTTACAATTCCCATAGCGGGGAAACACGTGATGTAAATGCAGCAGTGGAGAGCTGTGAGCTCCTGCTAACCAGGCATGGGAATTGATTTGCAGCGTGACAGCCACTGCCTCCAGTGTGGGAGCAGCCGGAGTCCCTGCCGGAGGAGTCCTGACCATTGCCATCATCCTGGAGGCCATCGGGCTGCCCACCAACGACCTCTCCTTGATACTGGCCGTGGACTGGATTGTGTGAGTACTTACATGACACAAACAGAATTGTTAAGGTTGGAAAAGATCTTTAAGATCATCAAGTCCAGCCATCAGTGTAGCACCACCACCATGTTCACCATTAAGCCACATTCTTAAGTGCCATATCCACACGTTTTTTGAACACTTCCCATAATGGTGACTCTACTTCATCTGTTCCAATGCTTATAACCCTTTCAGTGTAGAAGGTTTTCCTAGTATCTGATCTAAACCTCCCCTGGTTTGAGGCCATTTCCTCTGTCAGTTGTTACCTGTGAGAAGAGACTGACGTCTGCCTCACTACAGCCTCCTTGGTGTATGCTGAGCTGGAAACAAGGGCCAAGGTTGTCAAAAGTACAAAATGTAACCCTATATAAAATAAAACCCAATATAAATATAAGATATGTCTTATCTACTACCTGTGAAGAGCCACCTACAGGACAGGTGGCTCTTCACAGGTAGTAGAAAAGGTGGTCCCTTCTCAATTAGAGCTGTTAGGCTAAAATCCCCCTTCAGCTTTTTTATTCAGCCTTTATTGAAACTTATTTCTTCTTGACTTCACTTCCCTGTAGAAGGATTCTTAAAAGTTTGTTCAGAAGGTGTTCATATTGCTGGAAATTAGTTGGACACCAGAAGGGTAGGGAAGGAAAAAGGAAGTTGAGTTTGAAGAATGATGGAAAGCTTCCTTTGTCACATGTGGGAAGCAGTCTTCATCAGAAGTTCTTGTCAGCTGTTGTTTGAACTTTTTTTATAGCTCAAGACTGGTCAAAGCAGCAACACAAGTGTCACAGAGAGGTGCTGTCCATTGGCAGGGAGAGTTTGTGGCACTCACCACAGCTGTGGGCGGTGCCATGGCTGGAACACACTGCTCAGAGTCACAAATTTAGTATACAGTATTACCGCCTTTCCTTTCCATCTTCTGGGAAAGAAATATGAGGTCAAAGCTTTGATCAGCTTGTTCACTTCTTTCCAAGACCCATTCCCCTCCTTGAAACATGAGAGATTGCCTCCAAGCACAGCTCTCTTTGGAAAAGCTTGTCTCACCACTTAGCATAGTTGTGTCCTTTTTAAGGCCTAAGTTTACCTTTTGTACTGCCTAAATTAGATTAAAGAGGGCCTAGAAAATTTGTTTTGCTTTAAGTTTTGGGGACCCAGTCACAAGTGCATGATAACTGTAAACACCACATGCAGTTGATTTCATAGAGCTTGGATGAACCCTGTGGAAAAAGGTGCCTCAAGTTTTCCTCAAACAAGCCTGGCTGGCTGCACATCTTCAAGTACTAGAAAATCAAACTGGAAGGACTTCTCTGAGCACTCATTAATTACAGCTTGCTTAGAGTTTAGATGCTAGTGGAATAAGCATGATCTGATAATTTAAAAGCACAATCTGTTTTCAAGCCATCGGGTTGAATTTTGGTAGTGATCTGAAATGGCTGGTTAGTATGGGTCAAGCAATCTGAATCCCATGGAGCAATTTTTATTCCATTTGGTGGGTTATTGGGCAGTTCCTGGTTTAGACTGTACATAATCCCTCTGCACTGCTTTTTGGAAACACCAGTCTCTCTGTATAGACTGTGTACTCCCATAGCACAGGTGGAAATTAGAATGCCTGAGGACACTCAAATTCCAGAGGCTGGAAAAGGTGGCAGCTGTGTTACCTCCTTCCCTTCCCACACAGCTGTGTCTGTGAAGTGTAATGATATTCCTACAGCTTCATTTCTTGCTGTAACCTCTTGGGGATCAGCCACCCCCAAAGGACAGGAGAGACAAGCAAAGCAGTGGCTAGCCCTTTGTATCCTGTCTTCCTAAGGAATTACTGTAGTGTCTCTGTGTTCCACACCTGCACTTGCAAGTGCTTGGAGGCAAGAGTAAAAAACTTGCCCTTCCTTTCACTCTGGGCTGCCCTCAGCCTGTGTTGTGCTGGCTGCCTTTGTTTCAAAATATGTAACATTCCACTGTGGTCAACACTGTTCTAGTCAAGGAACTCACCCTTGTAGCAAAAGGGGGAAGGAGGGAAAAAGGAGCCTTGTGTCGTGTTTAATTACCAGAGAGGACCACAGTTACAAGTTGAGCACATGTTTAAGTTAGGCTGCAGAATGATTAAGAAGTCTCAAAAGGCACATGAAGAAATGTATCACCCATAAACCTCCTCTGTTATACCCTGGCACACTAACTGTGTGTTGTAGGACCAAAGATTAGGACAGGTGCTGTGAGCAAAGCATGCAGAGAACACAGTCCTTCTGCCTGTTTTTGGAAGGACCCCTCAAATTAGGTGTTTGGATCAAGGTTTGAGTAGCTGTAGTTAGAAAAGAGAGCTGGGTGCTCTGAGTCACTTTCTGGATAAGCCCAAAATCACTTTCTGCTCTGAACTTGCATTTGAAAAATGCTGACCTTGGGAAAGGGAAGAGGAAGGAGGTGGGCTGGGAAAAGCATGATGCCTGGGAAAGAGTAGTACCATTGCTGTGAACCAGAACCAGCTGATGGCAACAGTTTGGCTGACCTTAAACCAACTCTGGTGCACATTTTTAATTCTGAAATAGTGATGGTACTTCTGTGGAAAACACCTGTGATAGCTCCATCTCCCTTTTCCAGCTTTGCCGATATAAGTGGATCAGCAGGGGTGAATCAGCTCCCCTTTTTGTGTTGTATCTCTCTTAAACTAAAAGCCTGCTGCTTTGGTTTTTGTTTCTCATCTTACCCAGGGACCGAACCACCACAGTTGTGAATGTGGAAGGGGATGCCCTAGGAGCGGGCATCCTTAATTACCTGAATGAAAAAGACAAGAAAGAGAGAGAGCAGGAGCTAAAGGAAGTCACCGTAGAAGCAGTTGCTAACAGCAAGTCTGAAGCGGAAACATCACCCTTGGTAACCCACAAAAACCCAGTCTCCAACACAAGCAGTACAGCAGACCCTGAGTCCAAGGAATCAGTGTTGTGAACTCGAGGCCGCTCGTCAAGACCTGTCCTAGAGGTGGCCCCGGGGACTTGTCAATGCACCCGGACGTTTGCAGTGCGACCAGGGGCTGGATGGCTCTTCAAAATGTTCAGTTCCAGTCTGTTTTGAAACACGCTGGCCTGGGGGAGGGGAGGGAGCTGGGGTGGGCAGGGAAGGGGTGTTGAGAAAGAACGCTCACTTTATAGTAGTATTTTGATAGTTCACTTGTGTACATGTACGTGTGTTACACGTACGTGTATGTGAAAACTGCCATTGAGACTTCTGGTTTAACAAGACTGCTGTTAGTAAAGGCTCATATGGGTTGGAGATGGGGAGGTAGACAAACCCGGTATGTGCTTGTTGTAGGGAAAAACTAGTAAGCTGATTTTGCTGCTGTTTGAATGGAGCAGCAGTCTAGAAACTCCAGAGTGGGTGAAAATGTTGTTTAAATTTATTTTCTGGCCTGGAAACACCTACAGACCATTACAGCCATGATATGAAGCAACATTTTTTCCCACTCCCCTTCCTCTTCTCCAATCCCTTAAGAATGTCAAATATGTCCTTAAAATGAGCTTTTTTTCTTTTTTTTATTTTGTTTTCATATCTGAATTACTAGCTTATAGGGACTTGTTCCATTCCCCCACTGCAGTGCAGCTCATAGCCGCTTTCTGGCCCTTTGGTGAGTAACTTCCAGACTTTGGGACCAAACACAGGAGATCTTCATGCAGATCAAGGCTTGGTTTTCTGCTTTCCTCTAACCAAGTGTTAAGAAAAAAATCTGGAGGAAACACAAATTTTGTTAAAGTAATCCCTCTGGAGCTGAAAAAATGTAGACCCTGTTCCAGTATAAATATGTCTGAAAGAGGCTTGCCTGTGACAACATCAGTAAATTCAGAAGTCAGTTCCCTTCATGAAAACACACATGATCCTCTGCTAGCACACCACGTCCTGCTCATGTTTATATAAGGGGTCAGTCCAAACAAGTTAAGTCATAACCCTCTTCCAGCAAAATTGAGCAGGGGAGGAAAAAATCTGAACACACATCATGTGGGAACTGATGACAGGCAAGTCTGAGTCTTGACCTGAAAGGGGAAGAGAAGAAGTGAGTTTATAACCCGAAGTAGCTCCATGATCTCTGTGTGCTGGGACAGTGCCTACCTGTTCCTGCTTGGAGTTTGATCTTGCTATAAATGTTCTTGTGGCAGCAGTTTACATTTAGTAGTTCTGGGTGGTGCTGGGCCAGGGTAGTGCTTAGTGGCAGATGGTAAACTTTGCTTGAGGCTGAGCCAAATGCTTCTGGACTCTGACTCCACCTTTTTTTCATTACAATGTCCTTCCCAAATTTGCACCCCAAACCTGAACAAAGCCTGGCAAACTCATAGCAAAGATCCTGTTGATCTATCTTGGCATTTCGGATGCCAATAGTTAGCCTGGACTTGTTACGTTTTCCCTTGGCTACTTTAACAAGAGATTGCATATGGTCAGTCTCCACACTGTTAATTCAGCAGTACATACTTACACTTAGCTTTGATATAAAGTAATGCTAAGTCTCCCTTTTTCTTTCTCCTCTCTTGCTGCCTCGGTGGAAGCTATCTTGGAAAGATATCAGCACTAGGAAGAGGCAACTCCAATTTCATAGCAGAAGCTGCCTTCTTTTGCAAAGCATCCTCCCTGGTAAAGGGACAATGAATTTTGCAGAAAGACTCTCAGAATGAGAAGTGGCCACCTCTGAGGGAGAACGCAGTGAGTGTGCCATGACTGGCTGGTTAATCTTGTGCAGCAGAGCTATGCAGACAATCCAGATAGGAAAGGATTAGTCAGCCCACTGAGAAACTGCAGGTGGAGTTTCTTTTAACCAGTTTATTTATAATCACGGCCACAAAATGTGGTCATTCCTTGGCTTGTCTTCAAAATGGAAGGAGACAAACACAATTCTGTAGGGACATCGTTTGCCCAGCAGATCAAACCCCACTGAAACTTTGCATTTCCTTCCATTAGAATCATCCCAGCTCCTTTCAACTCCGGAAACCAAAAGCACTCTTTTAAGTCTAAGTATCTCTTTGAAAAATCTGAATGCACCGGAACTCGAAATACTTTGATTTTAAAGTAGTATATGGTTGTCTCAAGGAAGCTGAAAATCATGACTGTTCCCTGAGGGGTGGATTCTGTAGTTGCATTTTAATCCCTGATTAGACATTTAGCTCCTCTGCTCTTGTGAGACTCTCTGGAGGGCTGTGCACAGTTCTGGTGTCCCCAGCATAGGAAGGACATGGAACTGTTGGAGCAAGTCCAGAGGAGGCCACAGAGTTGATAAGAGCGCTGGAGCACCTTCCCTGTGAAGACAGGCTGAAAAAGTTGGGGCTTTTCAGCCTGGAGAAGGGAAGGTTGTGTACAGACCTCATAGCAATCTTTCAGTGTCTGAAGGGGACCTACAGGAAAGCTGGAGAGAGACTTTTCATTAGGAACTGTAGTGACAGGACAAGGGAACAAACTGAAAGAGGGGAAGTTTAGGTTAGATATTAGGAAGAAATTTTTTACTGTGAGAGTGGTGAGACACTGGCACAGTTGCCCGGAGAGGTTGTGGATGCTCCATCCCTGCAGTGTTCAAAGCCAGGTTGGATAAGGCCTTGAGCAGCCTGGTCTAGTGGGAGGGTCCCAGGAAATGGTAAATTAAAGCAAATACCCAAGAGACCTTCTTAGTATTTTTCAGTAGCATTGCAGAAGCTCAAAATCTGCTGAATGTCTCTCCCAGTCCCCACTAGTGGATTGCCATGCTTTTCTTCAGTGTGAATGCCTAGTCCCATATAAAGCTTGTTAGAGCAGTCACATTTAAGGTCAGATCATTCTCATAGCCGGAATTTGATCAAGGAAATCTGACACTCCTTCTCCTGGAAACAGGTGCCATAGGATTTATATGAACCATGAGTATTCAGCTCTTAACCTGCCATAAATCTGTAGTCTTACAGAAGTCCTAATTTAGACTTACAAATGTGCCAGTTCTTTTGTTGTTTGTGCTCAACAAGAGGGATCCATGGAAGCAGAAATGCTGGGTAACTACTACTTGTCAGAACATACTTTTTTGGTCTTTTTTGTATCATTTGTGTCAGAATTTACTTTCCTTATTTTTCTATGATGTTCTCATTCCTCACACTAGCCATGATGCATCTTCTAGGGATCCCTACCTGGATTTTTTTTCTTACGGTACAAGAGTGAAAGAACCAATATTACACTCTCTCAGACTGTAAAAAATGTGACACATTCCAATCACTGCCACTGTAACAATATGAATCCTGGTGGAAAGCCTGATGAGATAGAAGACCTGCCATTTGCTTCAAGTGGTCAAGGTCTTCAGGTAAGGCTACTGGGAGAAAAATGAAAGGCCTGTTGAGGGATGTGCATTTTAGATTCTGTTCTTGACCTGCCGTGCAAGGTCTCCATGCAGCCTCTTTGCAGGAGGCTGTGAGCTGGGAAGGTCCTCAGCAGCCATGCAGGTGCAGCAGGTAGTACCTGCTCTGCTCTCACCCAGGCACTCCAGAAATCTGGTGCCAGTGTGGTACTTAACTCCAGTGTCTCTTGGCTAGACATGTATTTCTGTTCTGATGTGACCTCTAGTGGGTTGTTTTTTCTTTCAAGATGAAATAAATTCCATCTAGAAAACACTGCTTTCCTTATTTGATTTTAGGGGGTTTTTGTTTTGTTTTGGCTTATTAGAAGGCACAAATTCTCTTATTAGAAAAAGAGGCTACAGACAACTCGTGCTACCTTCTAGTACAAGAATTGCTTTTTGAGAGAAAGTTATGGAAGTCACATGGTGTGATTCTTGGGGTGTGCTGTGCAGGGCCAGGAGTTGGACTCCATGCTCCTTATGGGTCGCTTCCAACTCAGCATATCCTGAGGTTCTTTGAAACATTGAAGATGAGAGTCTGCAAGCCTTTGGCATATGCAATCCCGTTTTGTCTCTGATGACATTTTTTCTTCCACTTCTTCATTCTCTTTTTTTCAGTGAAGTTTCTTTGACCATTTTGAACCATCTTTTATTTCATCTCCAGGACTGACTTTTCACTCCATGCTTTATCCATCACTGCCTGATCTCATCCCATTTCCTGGAATACCCTATGCTCTTTTGATGTTTCAGTGGCTCAGGAATAAATGGGAGAGTGGACAGAGTTCTGAGGGCTCCAGTTTGCATTCTGCCATGCTCCTGTCTTTAACTCAGCAGAGGTTTGTGAGTCTTAGTAATTTAGAGTTGCTCTCAGAGTGCAGAGCAGTATGTGTCTCTCATACTGAGAAAGGTGCTTGTTCTGTGCTGGAAGATATGGCTGTAGATGCCTGAAAAGTTGTAGTGAGCAATGGAGGGTGCCAGCACTTGGCTGCCATTAGGATGTTTTCAGTAAAGACCCATTATTCCTAAGAACTGAGCTTTAGCTGAATCTGGGTGTTGGTAGTTGCACTACAAAACTCGGTAATTGCAATGGACTTCAAACCATTCTGGGGATGTCTCTTGCTATCAGGATGGCTTTTGTGTTGAGAAAAGACCAGAGCCAATCCCAGGGCTTCCCCTGCAGGGATGTGACAAACGGGACTGTGTCCTTTGGACATAACAGGGATGTGGAGTCAGCCAAAGTACCAAATCTATTGTGAAACAATCTCTGCTTTGTCTTTCCTGGGCAG
Organism: Campylorhamphus procurvoides; assembly: GCA_013396655.1. Lineage (NCBI taxonomy): Eukaryota > Metazoa > Chordata > Aves > Passeriformes > Dendrocolaptidae > Campylorhamphus > Campylorhamphus procurvoides. The sequence continues at coordinate 2,869,185 of WBMV01003267.1, read as the reverse complement.
CCCTGTTACTGCCTGAGGAGGCAGTGCCCTGAACCAGAGGTGGCAACAGTTTGGGGGCAGGAAGGTTTCTGTTAACATACTCTCCACGAGCATTTGCTGTGGCTGGTGCCAGAGATAGACATGACTCGGGGTCACCATTCTTAGACTCATTCTCCTTTGGTACCTCCTTACTTTACAGCAAGAATAGTGAAAAGTGAGGTGTTCAGCTGTTCCTCTTTAAATCAAGTCAAAGGCCCTGTGTGACCTACCATCCTACCATATGTTGTAAGTTGTGTCCCTGAGAGTTTGCAAAAGGCACAAAACCACCACCTCTTTCTGCAAAGATTTGCAGTGTTGGTCAGCAATCTGGGCTAAATCTTCACTCTGGTCCTCTGCTAATACAGTGTGTTTCTACAGCCACTGGAAAACATCTCCTACTGGAAATCATAATTTTTAATCCTGTCCCTTCCACAGGCAGTGAGCAGTGGACCTCAGGTATGAAGTCAAAAGACAAACTCTCACCAAAGGAAAACTGTCACAACTTCATTGATTTTAGCAGGGTCTTGGCAGTTCATAATCACTCCCAGACCTGCCTGTAATGACTGATCCTATGTCTGATGAACAGCATAGAATTAGGCAGGTGACATAAATCCTATACCTGTGCTTCCTTTTCTTTAAATTACATTTACAGATACTTAGCTGTCTCTCACAGGCAATAGTGTGGAAGATAGTGAGTTGCAATGTTTGGAAAGCACTCTTAAGACACAGAGCACTAAATCTCAAATAATAATGAACTTTTCAAAAGCCTGAAAGAAATCAATAATGAAAGTATTCAGAGTTGCATTTTGTTCTAAAGGATAAATGACTGATGGAAAGGAGATCTGGTGTATGCATTTGCTGGGCTAACTCAGGGGGAGTGGGGAGCTGGTGTCAGCATGAGCTGCAGTTCAAAAAGTGGATGTGACTTAGTCAAAGACAACACAGTGCCCTGTTCTATCTGCCTCCTTCCATCTCCCCCTGACATGCCATGAAAGCTTAGGTTGAGGTAAATTAACAGACATCACCATGGATTCAACATCTAAATTCAGAATCTTGACAGCTTAGTTTCTGTCTAGTTTCAATGGGAGAGGGAGCTTTTCAGCTAAAAGAACAAGTTGTCTTCTTGTCAGCATGGTGACAAAGGTGGAGAAAAAGAAGGAAGAGCTGGAGGGTTACAGGGGGACAATCACAGAAGACAGGGTAAGGAAGAAGATAGAGAACCTAAAACCTGAAGGAAGTGTCTTTTCCTTGGCATTTTGATATAGATAGCATCAAAAAGACTTCAGGCGTTTTCCTGGCACGTAGCAGAGAATGCAAATCCCTGCCTGCTGCCTGGAGAGGATTTGCAGGGAGAGAGAGATGAGTGCTGATGTTTCTGAAATGCATCATCACTGAGCAACAAGGAAGTGTGCAGTGTGCCAGCGTGGAGCTCTGATAAGCTGCTCCTGGCTGCTAGCCATGACCAGAGGAATAGCAGCAGAGTTCTGGATCAGGGATTGACCCACATTCCTCCTTGCAGGATAGCTGGGACAAATGCTCCTCAGAGAAATGCATGGTGACCATTATTCTCCGAGCACAAAGACCAACTTGTTATCTGTGTGAGCATATTGATGAAAGCCATGTTCACTTGCTGCTTCAGCTTCTGGCAGGAGGAAAAGGGTTTAACAAATGATCTGAAACTTTTTCCACACATTGGGCAACACATTAAGACAGTTGCTCCTGAATATTTGAACTCTGACAATAAGTGATCAAGAGCCTTATTTGGCTCCCGTAGCTCTTCGTCTTCACATCTGAGTGCTGTCTTGGGAAGTTAATGTTAACATGGAATTCATTCTCTGCATGGGGTCTTTCCAGGCATTTGTGACCTGCAGGCACCAGTTCACAGCTGCACAAGTGAATGTATGCAGGAAAAGGTGAAAGAGTGCTTGTCTTGAGTCACATGAAGAGTCACTAAGCACGCTAGGAGCAGATGCCGAATCCTGAAGCCAGCTTCATTGTTAGCTAGTAACTATCATCTCCCTAAAATAAGTAACATCTGGGCGTTTATAAATATATTTGATTTAGTATGGAGTTTTTAATAGAAAAGGAAAAAGAACATCTCTTTCATTCAAGAGTTCACATTATGGTTACTTACCAAATTCTATGTCAGTGTCAGCAGATATATCGTCCTTAACAGCTATGAAGTCTCACTTGGATTTAACCTGATCTCGGTGCCAGCAGGGGGTGAGGAGTGGACATTTCAGCAGGCTGAATGCTCTTATGTAATAAGTCCTGCTCAAAAAGCATTTATACTTGTCTCTCAAGGCCACAGATGCTGCTTGCAAGGCAAGCAGGGCCACCAACAGGAACTGCCATGAGGAAATTAATTCTGAGCCAACTCTGTTGTAATGCAAACTCAAGAGAGTAGTTTGAAGCCACAGAGACCAAGAAATTCAGTATTAGATGTTCCTTAGGATAGCTTTCACTTTCTCCTTCTGGTAACAACGCCGACAAAGTAATACCCATCTTTGACAAGCATGTATTTAGTAATTGGAACTAAACTGCATATGGCATGTTGGTGCAACTTAATTGCAGTTATGTGTTGCAGAAAGAAATTACTAAGGGAAATCTCTCAAGGCAACTGTTTACACATGCCTGAGTCCCCCTGGGTTACATTCCCGCAGAAAGAATTGTGCTTAACCATAAAAAATACACCAAATATTAACTGGCTTGGATTGCAGCTTTTTTAAGAACCAGAAGGAATGCCACAAAAAGGGCAGGCCAGGGGCCTTAGCTGATGTGCACTGATGTAATTTCCTGAGCTTTTAGTGGCTTGTGGATTTCTGGTGGAGATGATACCTCCTTAGCAGCACAGGGGTTTGGTCTTGGCCTTTTAGAATGGTCATATTTGGTAAAGCAGCAGTAAAGGAATATTTTTAAAACTTGGCTATAACTAGAGGCATTTTACATGCTCATGGTATTCTTATGATGTGATGCCTTCAACAAGAAAAAAGTGTTTTCTAGATGGTTGCTTTTGATGCAGAAGGAAAACTTCCTCATTTTTTGTTCAGTTTGCTTTCTCTGTATCCCCCCTGCAAAGTCTATTGTGCTCCTTGGAGTCTGCCCAGATCCCAGCAGGATCAGGCTCCTACAGTACATAGATCAAACTTAAAGATAGTCTGATCCCATGTGAGGACAAAGACTGTTTCACATCCTTTTATGAGGGGACAAAGATGTAGTTTCAGCTTTGGAGGAGCATCTGGATTGAACAAAACTCTACTTCATTAAGGCAATACCTTTTACACTTAATAAGTTGAGTAGTTGTGAGCAAGGTAGCCCAGCCCTGGCTGCCTCCCTGCTCTGCCCTGCAGTAGATGCTCTGTTGACATCTCTTCCCTGAAAAGACCAGTGTGGAGGTGATGTGTTTGCCATCCATGGGTGTTCCATTCTTTCTCTGTTACTATCCTGGCTACTCTTGTGTCAGGTCATCCACAAAGCACATGCTGTAGGGGATGGAGACCACGTGTAGCACTACAAATAGCTGAGTGTACCTCTGCTCATGGGGGATGAGCCTCTGCTTCTGAACTGCTGCTTGGTTAGAGCAAACTGAGACTGACTCAGTCACACTTTGTGAGGGTGAAGATTTGGATTAGGTTTTGGTTAATCCCTCTAGATTCAGGGGTAGCAGGACCACCCCTGCCCACGAGGAGTCCCCTTCTGCAGCAGAGGTATGCAATCTGCCTTATTATCCTTACAGGTGCCTTGTCCTGGTTCCCTTCAGGACAAATTCCAAGTTGCTGTTTGGCTTTCAAATATAACTATGCACCAAAGCCGAATGACTCCATTATCCCTGGAGACAGGAGGGGGAATGTGATGTCCTGGTGTGAGACAAGGAAAGTGGGTTTCTTTTCTTTATCCTGTAAGCTCTCTGACAGCAATCCTGAGGTGTGTATGTGTGTGTGTGCTTGTATTTTTACATGAACACAAATTGTTCTAATTAGGAGGAAGGATTCTTGTATTTTTATATGCTAAACCATTTGATTAATTACTTTAATAAAAAGACAGAGGAACTCTGTAATTCACTGCCATCTGCTCCAGTACAATCCAGTATCACTGATACAAACATATCTGCCTTCAGGTTAAAACCTAGTGCTTAGAGTAACCACTCCATAGAGGAAGTATTTATGCCGTGTGGGTGTGTTGATCCCTGTGAACATCTGTAACTGTTCCCCTTTTAAAGCCGTGGGTTTCATCCATGTGACTCTGTATCGGCCTTTTTATTGTCTACCAAGAACAGACTTATGTGCACATATGCAAAAAAAAAGACCATATTGCTGTGTCTGGGGGTCCGTAACCCTGGGGCAGATACTGAAGATGTTTATTGTATAGTGTATTCTTTGGAGGAAAAACTCCCTGCCTGCCTGGGGAGCAAACAGTCCTGTGGCTCAGTTTGGGATGGTTTGTTGTAATAGGAGGGTGACACAATGGGATACTGTCTCTCTTTTTCCGTTCTCTCATGGAAATGTATATTTGTTCTCTCTTTGTGTAGCTTCTCAATCTGAAATAAAAATCACCCCAAACGGAGTTCATGTTTTCATCTTTCTTTGGAGAAGACTGGCCTTTTAGTTGGATCAGCCTTGCAGAGGCAGCAGAACATCCTGCTGGACCAGGCTCTCAGTCTCTGTCACCCAAGCAAAGACTCCTTTGGAAATTCTGAATGAGAATGGTGCAACTCAGTATTTAGCACCACTTTCCCAGAGTATGCCCTTTGCTGGAGTGCTGGTGTCACCAATTGTCAGCATATCACTGCACTTAACCCTTTCCCCAGAGCCCAGGGTGAGCCTACTCGAGGTGGCATTTCTCCAGGCCCTCTGCACAGCTCTGAAGGGGCTTTGAGAGAGCCTTGGGTGTGCTGCAGTGGTGTGTGTCACAGTGGAGTGGAAGGGCTGACAGACAGACCTGCTGCCTCTTCTGCCAAGCAAAGGGACTTTGTTCCTGGAGGAGGATTGAGGAGTGGAATCATTAACAAATCCTTTCATTAGACCACTGGGCTGGGGACTAGAGAAGGTAATTCAGGGTAATTTTGCATTTGACACAGTCCATCTGAGCAATGTGCTGGTTTCAGAACTGAGGGCCTGGGCTTGCTGTTGAGGTGGATTTGATGCAGCTTTCCCATTAAATGCTTAGACATCTCCGTAGGGTGGATTTTGTCCTGAGGTGTGCACACACATCACAAATCCCCCCAAAAAAATCTACTATGTAAGTGTAGTTTGGTTAGTTTCAAGCATTAAACTGTGGTCCCAGAAGAAATAAACAAGGGTGCAAAATTGCAAGCACCTGAAGAAATAAGTACAATTTGAAGGACCTGCCTGCATATGACTTGCAGTTTGTGACTGATGTTATGTCCTGGTATGTGAATTTTACAAAACCATCAATGTGGTGGCTTCCAAAAAACGTATTTGACTCCATGGTTGTGTTTTTAGCTTCTCACTTCCTAGCTGGCACCTAAGGGAGGAATTCTGGAAGAGCAGGATGTTCTCTGGAGTTGTAGCCTCGAGCCATTCCAATGTCAGCTTTGCATAGAGGTTTTCTGAAATCTTCTCAGGTAAGTGGTGGTTCCTCAGAGCTGTAGTGACTTGCCATTTGAAACCCATGAAGCTTTGTGAGACCCATGGAAAATGTGGAGTGATTGCTTGTGTTTAGTGAGAACTGACTTAAGACTTAGACTGAGTCCCAGCTGACTCCAGCCAGACGTTGTTAGTGCTAGATAGGCATTATTATGGATAAATAAAGTTTCCTATGATATTTCAATAAAAAGATAAAAGTTGGAATAAGTTCTAATTAAATTTTAATGATTTTATTTAGTTTTTCTACCACCACCTACAAATTGGCCACCAATTTCTTAATTTCATCTTTTTTTTGTTTGTTTCTTGAGAGGGAGAGGGTTCTTGGGAAAATACTCTGCACTTCTTCCTTCTCAGGATTTCTAGGCAGGCAATACACATTCCTCTAGTTCACACAAAGAAAAGCATTTAAAAGTAAATTTGTTACAAAAGCTGCTGCTATTGTTGTAACTTAATATTTGCTGAGGAAATCCAATTATGGCCAAGGAGCAGATTAGTCCTTTTTTTTAATCCCCAGTTTGTCTGATTAAGATAGATATAATAATAGAGAAGTGCTTTGTGAGTTAGTTAAATGGAAGACAATACCGTTTTGTTCTGCTGTGAAATGAATGGTTGGAGTTGAACAGGTTGTGTGGCACAGCTGCACTAACTGGTCACCTTTAAAATATGTACATTTGTTCAAAGTTAGATCTCTGCTATGTCCCTGTTGTGAGCATTAAAGGGAGTATCATTGCAGGAGATCTTACAGAAGGGGAATATGGGATTTATTTACATTTTAAGCTGATTTTACCCGCCTGCACTCGTTCCCTCAGAGATTTCATTCACACTCACAAGCAAGAAGATGTGGTTTTCAGTCTTGGCCACGATCACTTGTGTGCAGCACACACCACAAAGGATAATGGCTGTCATTAAACTTCCCATTTTGGGGACAGTTCTTTAATAATCTTCAAGAATCAGTAGTTGTTTTGTGGTGATCCTCTGCTGCCTGGCTGCCAGGAGGTGGAATGTGAGGTGTGATATGCTGCCATCCTCTTGTCAGAGGAGGCTCTCCCTCAAACCAGACTGTATGCTGTGGTCTTAACAGTGGATCAAATTATCAGTCTAAAATTTTTTGCTGGGAAGGGTGTTTGTTATCAATTCAAGCTGTTCTTAACCCCCCCTGCCCTGCTATTTCTTCTTGCACTTACATAAATAGATCTTCACTTGTACCAGTCCTAATATTTCTTTTACAAATCTCTTTGCTGGTGACTGCTTCCTGAAGATCCCAGCTCTGATTTTGAGGAGCCTCTTGGTTCTTCTCAGGACAACATGCAAATGAAAAAGGGCCAAGACGTCCAGTTACAATGAAAAAGAAATCATACTCCTAACCGAAAGCAGCAGTAAAATATCACATTAAATAAGTAAAATTCCAATTATTCCTTATCCATTATAATTCACATTGATCAAAAGCTGTGACCGCCTTTTGCCCATCTGGCTCCTTTTTCTTTCACAGCAAATTGTCACCTTTCTCCAAGAGGAAAGGCAGAGCATCTGAACCACACCAACTCCATCCCATTGACCCCCCTCTGCACCAGCCCTGAGCTGCAGCTGGGTGAGTGTTTCAGAGGGCCTGGAGAGAGGTAAGGAGGTGCTTTGAGGGAAAACAAACCCCTGAAACACCTGCCTTTGCGGCTACATCTGCTCTTGCTGGTCTGGCCAGGCTGTTCGCGGTGTGATGGGTACATCGTGTGGCCAGAAAGGAGAAGTGCAAGTTCTATTTGACCTTTCTTTTGGGCTAGATAATCCCAGCTAAGCAACCAAGTGGTAAGTAACTCAAATTGCCCAGCTGCTGCCACTGGGGTGCATTGCTCTGCACTTCTGTGTTGACACTGAAATACATGTCATTCTAGTTTTCCCTCTGTTTTTCAATAATCCTGCCTTACATGGTTCATCTGTCAGCTGCCGTGGGTGTGCTTAAATCATATATTTAGAGGCTTCTCCCAAATCATGAAGAAAAAGCAGCAGCCACCTCTTCTAGGAAATGTTCAGTAGTAGTTCAGTAGTTGCCATGATGACCTAGAAGAGCGATGGGAAGTTTTTAGGCTTTTGGTGAGTGTTTTTATGGCTTTATAAAGAAGCTAAAGCAACATGGCTGGGCGTGAACCAGCTTAATTTAGATATTACTGGAGCAAGTGTTCAGCTGAATGACTGGATTCCTCAGGAGCCTACTGTAGCTCCAGGACCATAAGTAGCTGATTAGCGACACAAATGTTGGGACAGGGAAAATCCGCAGGTCTTACCTGGAGGAGAAGGTCTGGGAAAAAGGAAAGGTGTAGGGCTGAAATTCATAGCAACATCAGAAGAATTGAGAGTCTGGGAAACAGAGGCTGGAAAGAATTAGTCTAGATAAGGGTAATTAACTGCACTGAGACTGGTGGGAAGCGGCACGTTAAGGAGCAGGATCAGGAAGTTTTAGGCAGTCAGAAGGAGGAGTCCATACCCCACACTGGGAATAAGACAGATCCAATACCAGGGTGTGTAAGCCTGGACTACCATACCAGTCCTGCCTAGTCATAGCCAAACCCATGCTGGAGTTCTGGACCAGTGTTGAGTTTCAAAGAAATGTGGGACAAAGAGTGAGAATCAAGAGAAGAACAAGGAGAATGGACCAAGGTGTGGAAATCCTGAAAAGTGTTGTTAGCCTCAATAAGAGAAGGACAAACACCTGCAAATACCTTTTAGAGAGGGAAGAGCAAACAGAGTCCTGAGCAGTTTGTACAAATTAATATTGCTCTCAATGCCTTGGGGACAAAGAGGTTTGGTCCAAGCCCTGAATTTGCTGACATCTCATCCATCCCAAACATTTGAATTGTGAGACTGAAATTTGATGCTGAAGATACTGCAGATGCTGTGCGAGAACATATGGTGTACCTCCAGACTTCAGGTTTCATGGCAGTGTTGACTGTCTGGCTTGTAGCATGAAACCATTCCAGGCAGAAAGAAATAGCAAACTGATGTGTCAGAAGCTCTGGATCACCAGTTATGGTCATATTAAAACTCTGGTTACGTCCATCTGGTGTTCATGATGGATCCAGTTCTGTAGAAAACCCATGGATATTCCCACCAAGAAGGTAGCTTCTCATGTACCAGAAATACACTGCTTTCAAATCTGACCATCATAAGGAAGCTCTGCTTCACATGATAGGTGTGGGGATTACTGCTGGATTGTTGCATCCACAGATGCAGAGAAATCATTTGCCTTTGCTGGAGAAACCCAAGTCTGAAAGGATCCCGAGGTCTCACTGAGATCAGCAAGAAAATATCCATGCTAGTCTTTGCCAGCCTAGAGTGACTTGGGGTGGTAGTTTGTCTGGGTTTGACCCTTCATTATAGATCAAATAAGCCAGTTTCTCTTCAGCAAAGTTCCTAACAAAGAGGGCCAGATGCCAGCAGAAGCAAAAGGGTATTGTTTCCCTGAATTTTTGTAATAATCTCTCCTTTAGATCACCAGTTGATTCCCCCCTCCTTGTTTATTGACAGCCACTCAGCGTGAGCCCAAGGAGAGGGGAAAGATTTTGTGGCTCCTCTGGCTGTTCTTGCAGACATCCTGGCACTCGTTTGATCGGGGGCGGAACAGGACACGAACCTTTCCTGCTGGGGCTGAGACCGCAACCGGGTGCTATTCAGCTCCCAGAACAATGTCTGGCAGCTTGCGAGTAATTTAAACCCGGCTAAAAACAGCCGAGCCTGGGGATGAATCATGACCCATCCGTGTGCGTTTCCGCCTTCCCACTCGCCTGCGAGAGGCACGGCCCCTACTGGCAGAGACCCGGCTCGGCTCCCTGGAGAATAAGCAATAAACAACATTTTGAAGGGCTTTTCTTTCACAGGGGCTTTGCCTGCGTGAATTCCAACAACAAGCCGCCTCTCAAAAGCGGTTGCGTCCGAGGCAGAGGGATGTGCAGCCCGCCGGAAGAGCTGCTGTGATGCTCATCAAGAGACCCCAAATATAGAAGTATTACACGGGAACAGAGGTGATCTGGGACTTTTCTTGGCTATGAGTTCTTTTGGGAGTGCCCACCGTGTCACAGAGCAGCGTTACAGCTCTGCTGCTTGAAGCATCCCTGAAAAAAATATTCCCATTGTGTTTCTCTAGGGAGAAAAAGCAAGATGCTCCAAGATGTAAATGGGGCCGGCTCTGTTTTGTGCAGCAGAATAAACCCGGGTTTATTCCCACTGGGAATCTGGACCATAACACAGGAGTGGCAGAGCTGGAACATGCTGCAGGGCATGTTCTCAAGCGTGGCCAGCAGACCAAAGCACCAATCAAGGATTTGGGATACCTGTGCTGGTTCCCTTATCCTGCTGCCAAATTGATGCACAAACCCGAGTTGTCTCTTTGGTCCTTCCTGGCCTAAAGCTGGGCATAAAGCACTTTATCAGATCACTGACCTGTAGGAAATCTCAGGAAATACGCTCCAGGAGCAGGTGACACAGACAAAAACCAGGATCTGGCTATGGACATCAGCAAGGGGAAAGGTTTGTATTTTCTCTGGGATATGGGAACATGTCAGGATATGCCTGCTCCACCCACCAAGGAAGGGTCTGGCCAGGTACAAACTCCCGGGCAGCCTGCTTGGCACGAGGATCTTCCCAGAAAGCTGTCCCAAGGGCAAGGCATGGACAGCATCCCATAGGAATCATCCCCGGGACAGACCCCGGGGGTGGTCCCTCCGCTACACCGCAGGAAGGTTTGGTAGCTGGACCTGCTCCCGCAGCCGTGCCTGGAGGAGGCCGGGATCCATGGCACGGGCAGCCATAGCGCCAATTCGAGTGTATTCCCACCCGAGGAGCAGCGCCCGGGAAGGGCAATAAATGGGATGGGTGGAAACACCCCGGAGCTGAGACAAGGTCCTCGAGGGCGCGGCGGGGGATGCTCCTCAGGGCCCCGGCGGCAAGGGGGTCGGGATCGGGAGCGGGGCAGGGATCGGGGNGCTTGGAATGGGATGGGGATCGGGGCTTGGATCGGGATGGGGATCGGGACGTGGCGGGGCGTGGGGGCGTGGCCTGGCTCACCGGGGGCGTGACCTGAGCGTGCAGGCCCCTCCCC
>WBMV01003267.1:2848406-2858470 GCA_013396655.1 Campylorhamphus procurvoides | reverse complement strand
CGTGCAGGCCCCTCCCCCTCCCGAGGTGGGGGCGTGTCCGCGCTGCGCTCCTCTCCCATTGGCTGGCGGGTGCGCTGGGGTGCTCCCATTGGCTGCGCGAGCGGAGGGGGCGTGGCCGCGGCCGCCGCTCGGTGAGTGCGGGCCGGGCCTGAGGGGGGTCCCGGGGGGGCGTCCCGGGCGAGTTTCCCTTGGGAGGTTTTTTTGGGAATGGCGGCGCCCGGCGCCGGCCTCGGCGCTTGTAGTTCTTGTCTTTTCGGGTAGTTGCTGGTCTGGGGTCTTTGTTTTCCCGCCAGCCGCGGGGGCAGAGCGGAGCGGAGCAGCGAGCCCCCCCCCGGCGGGCCTGAGGGGGCCGGAGGGGCCTGAGGGGGCCTGAGCCGGAGCCGTGTGGGCCTCTCCCCCCCAGAATGCGCCCCAGGCCCAGCGGGGCCGGCGGGCATTCCGTGGGCGCCCGTGCTGGAATCCTGGAGCCGCTCCATGGTTAGAGCCCTCCCCGGGCTTTGGGCGGCCCTCGGGGCCCCTCCCGGGGCCGTGAGAAACCTCGGGGCTCGCTTTGCAGCGCCTGCCCCGCGGCAATGAATGAAACAGCCGCTTGTCCTCCTCCCTCTGTTCCCTAAAATCCCGCCCGCGGCTCCTGTTTCTGCGCCGCCGCCGGGACAATGGAGGGCCTGGGAGAGGCTGGGGTTTTTGGCTGTTTTCCCGTGGTTTCGAGGCCAGTGGAAAGTCTCCACCGTGCCTAAAGCCGTGGCCGTGCCTCCCTCTTCGTTCCTGCTCGAGGATTTGGGGCCGCTCCCTGCTGTCCCGAGGGCTGACCGTGATGCCAGCGCTGAATTATTGTGGGTTTGTTGGAAAATGGTGAGAAGCTTTGTTTTTCTAGATGTTTGCGTGGCCGGGAGTCGCACTCAGTGGCAGCGGCACTTTCACTTTGTCGATAAATACGACTTTTTGCCTGATTGCTCTGCCCGTAGGACTTGGGTGACATCCCCGTCTGTTTCGCATCCAGGTGTGGTTGGATATCCCGGAGATGGCCCCCCGGAGTTAATTGAAATCAGCTGCCTGAATTAGGGACTTTTGGAAACGCAGACCGATCCCTGGTGTCCCTTTAAATACCCTTACAAATCCTGAAATAAGCAGCTTTACTCTCACCCGTGTGTACTGGCAGGTTTCCTGGTTTCCCTGTAGCTTCCAATTAGCTTCTGGGGATTTAATGAACCTGTGAACCAGCACTTGCTCTTTTTTTAAAGACCAGTGGCATCACAGAAGTGTAAATCATTGTGTGCTGCCTCCATAAGATAATAAGTGACCTTAAGTTCAGAATATTCAACCTTTGCCCTCCTCCACACTGTTACAAAAATAACAGATGGGTCTTGACCTCTGGGTTTTATTTTATGTTGCTTAACGCAGGCTTTTTGTATTTAAGATCGTGGTTTTTATAGTTGTAAAAACAGCTGGGCCGACACCTGACTCAAGCCACTAAATCTGATGGAGGGAAAGGTGTTCAGCATCACTTTGAATTTAATGTGGCATCTTCTTAAAAAATCTTTATTTTAAAAATAAACCAGCACAGAGATCGGTTGTTAATTACTGCATGTGCACTTTAAAACTTTAAAGGCTGCTTTGGTGCCTTGTTAAGCTTTCCTTTCTTATATATATATATATATTTAAATCACTGCCCGCAGCAGGGGTAGGTTTATTGATTACATTCGCTGCAGCGACCGTGCCTCTTTGTTTGGACGTACAGCCTTTCTGTGGGCAAAAGGAGAGCGGTGCTGTCGATTCACGGTAACATAATGCACGTGGGGTTGTGTTTGGTAGCAACTGAGCAATCTAGTGGGGGATCCCAGGTGTGGACTGAGGGACAGGGCTGGCAGAGCCCAGGCTCGTCCTCTCTGCAGCTGCTGCCGTGCTGGATTTAGCTGCCGGCCCTTGGGAAGGGGGCAGGCAGCTGCGGAGCTGGCCACGGGCTGTGTCTGTGCTGGGGATTTGGTCTCCCCTGGAGACCCGGAGCGTTGTCCCGCTGCTCTTTGTTCCCCTGCCTGGGCTCTGCCCGTGGGAAAACCCCGGCTTCGTCGGAGGGGTGGATCATAAAACTTGTGACAAAAGAGCTGATGGAGGGAGGGAGGGAGTGAGTATCAACTTGTCTCCCACTTCCAAGTATTGTTTGGGAATTCTTTCTTTCCTCCTTTTTTTTTTTTATTTTATAAATTTCTTTGTAGTTGAGTTTGCTGTCAGTGGGCTTCTCTGTTGGCATTGGGTGGGTGAGTCCCAGCAAAACCACTCTGTTGGTATTTTCCTACTGCCAGCCCCCTGGTCTGGGCTGGAATTTCTGGAAGAAGCTATATTTGGTCTCCTTGATTTGGCTTATGGGTTGTCTTGCAGTAGATCCTCACTCAAGCCCAGCATGGGGTGCAGGAGTGGGCTGGTGGATCATCTCCATGCACGGAGCACCCAGGGCTCAGGCTTTGAGTGGAATATCTCAGGTTGGAAGGTTTTGCAGCAGATTCACTGGGCTTGGCTGTACAGCATGCTGGGAAATGTCATCAGCCAAGAAAGTTCTTCCATTAATTAATTTCACAAAGAGTTTGTTTCGTGAATGGAGGTAGAAGCTGCAGGTTTGAGTTTTAAAGCCTCCCACCTCCCCCTCTAACTTTTTATATCTGCTTCTTGCTTCTGGGTGGCTTCCATTTCAAAGTTTGGAGTTTGTATCTTTAAAAATCCCATCAACAGCCTTCAGGGCTCAGCCACGCTCATGAGTGCATCATGTCCTAGTTAACAATGCCTCATTTGGGCCCAGTGACCTCATGGTGCACAAACTGTTGGTGAGATTGGCCATTAATTCAGGGCTCTGGTTGCACCGTGCCAGCAAGGTGTAAAGCCCAGCTTTGTTCTCAGCATGGCCAGGGCTTTAGTTACATTTTCCCCTGTGTGTCACGTCCTCAAAACCAGAAAACGTCGCTGAGATGTGAGGGTTTACTCTTTCCTCTGTCCCACTTGACACATCAAGATGCTACTTCATGAATTTTGGGGTCTGGCCCAGATAATGCTTGAGCCCTTCATTATTAGGCAAGCCCAGTTTCTTTACTTGCCATGGAGATGAGGGGGCATGGTGAGGTGCCATTACTGTGTGCTGTGTTTTCCAGAGAGCCCCAGGCTCAGCAGCATCTTGCCAAAGAAGCTCTGTCCGGATGGCTGTGGATGTGGGAAAATCCCTTTCTGAAGCCTCTCTGAGTGGGAATGCCGAGGATGATGGTGGCTGGAACTGCACAGAGGTGGAGATGGACTGCCCAGAGCTGACAGAGAGCCTGCACCAGCTTTCAGGGGCAGAGGAAGCCGAGCCCAGCCCGCAAGGGATGGACGTGGCAATGAGCAGACACAGTCACGTGGCCACTGGTGTTACTCAGGGAGGCTCGAGCTGCCACCCAGAAGTGTCTTCAGCGTCTGCACCCAAATTTCCCAGAGCAAGAGCAAACCTCTCAGAGGAAGGGATGCTGATTTATAGAGATGCTGATGGTGGTGAGGTGCCTCGTGGTGTCAGCCAGTGGTCCCTCTCCTCAGATGAACAGCAGGTGAGAGGGTTGTATGTACAGGTGTTGCTGCACCACTGGAAGGTCCCAGGCGAGGTGTGGACTTGTTCGTCAGGGCTGTCCTAGCAAGGGCTTTCTATCTCTTCCAGCCAGAGTGTGCCCACTCCTGTGTGGGCTGGGATGTGTGATGGGGAAGGGCTTGAGGCTGTTGCTTCCATTCCCATATTGCCACTGCAGATCTGGAAAGTTGCTGAGTGCAGTGCTCCTTAAATAAATGCCTCTTGCTGTCAGATGACTCGTGCAGCTTTCCAAGCCCTTGAGATGCCTTTCCTTAAAAACAAGCCCCACTCTGGGCTCTGAGCAGCTGCAGGCTGTCCCACAGAGGGAACAGAGCTCCACTGCCAGCCTCAGCTCATGGCAGGTCCAGGGCTGGGCTTTTATCTCTATATTGCCGCACACTTTGTCTGGATGCTTTGCTTCATTTTATGGGTGTGTGTCTCTCCTTTTCCTTTTCCACTCTGTCCTTGAGCAGGTGAAGGCATCGGGCTGTTGGGACCCAGCATCCACCCCTCCCAGCCGGCGCAGCTCTGCAGAGGACAACATCCTTGCTGGCAGCTGCCACAACGCCCATGTTGGCCATCGGAGACAAAGTCTGGGAGCCCAATCCTCATTTCCCTCCACCCCAGAGCTCTTGCAGCCCCAAACCCCCCCCAGCCCCAGGAGCACCCTGCGGAGCCGCTCCGCATTGAGCCTTTCTGCTCTGTGTTCGGGAGAGAACGGCCTCTCCGAGGAGCCAGCAGGAGGCTTGCTGGCCAGCATGGATGTCCCTTCTCCTGCGGTCACCACGGCCACCTGGGAGCTGTGGTGCCCACGGGGAGCAGTGGAAGGCAGGGCCCCATGGCTCGATTACCGCACCACCGTGGGGCGTATCCGGGAGGTCTCCTCCTACCAGGCCGATTACTGGGCCTGTGCCATCCCAGATTCACTGCCCCCGTCTCCGGACCGCCACTCACCCCACTGGAACCCCCACAAAGAATATGAGGACTTGCTGGATTACGCTTATCCGCTGAAGCCAAGGTACAAGGTGGGAAGGATGCCGGAGCCTTTCCTCCATGACTCGGGAATAGGTCTGGACAGCTTTTCTGCTTCTCCTGAGGGCACATTGAGGTCCACCAGCATCTATGGCCGAGGTGGGCAGGCTCGGGGGAGCAGAGAAAATGGACATTGGGAGTTCCTGGCCTCTGCAGAGAGATTCTCCACCCCAGGGCCTGGAAAAAGAGGCCACTCAGGAGCTGGACTGTGCTATGAACCATCACCTATTGCCAAAGCATCTTTCGCAAGAAGTGCTTCCTCTCATCCTTCCAGAGGTTTTGCCAAGGGTGTAAGGATGGAGTCAGCTGGCCCAAGTTCACCTGGGCGCCCTGCTGCGGATGGGAGAAGCTGGTGTTCCAGAGGCAGCCCTTTCCCAAACCTCCCAGGGCAGTCAAAAAGCTCTGATAGGTTTTTACCTATCACGGGTGTGCTCCCCCTGAGGAAGGAGTGGGAAGGTGATGAAGAATTTCTTTCCCTGCCTCCGAGACTGCAGGAGCTGGAAAGGCTGGCTCATTTTTTGTCCAATCTTTCCTTAACTATAAGGACGCCCGGGCATGACCACCATAACCTGCCATGTCACAAGCAGCCCCTTTCATCCAGGCTGGCTCCTTTTGGAGAAGGGAGAGGCAGGGACAAAAGAGGGAATACTGAGGGTTATGCTGGGCGATGGCAACCCTGCAGCTCTCGAAAGCCCAGCTGGGAAAACACAGAATCACGTGGCTGGATCCATAGGGATCCCCTCCAGGGGCTTCATCTACCAACTGGTCTCAGGGACACACTGGATGGGATGTATGGAAAGGAACCACGAGTCTGGGGGCATCTGAAGAAGAGCCAGCAGAGCGAGTCCCTTGTCCAGTGTGTTAAGGTAGGCTGAGACCAAAAATAAAGTTTATTATGGAAAGATGTCACATGAAAGGTGCCTGTCTTTATGGCACAATTAATTAAGGCTTCCTGTGCTGCATTATGTGTGCTGCCTGGCAGCTGGTACTAATTTATGCAGGGGGGATCACCGGAGCCGATAATTCCTTCTGATGGAGCAAAAACCCATCTTGCTTTTCTCTGTGGCTCAGTATCACAGGGCAGGCTTGGCTCAGCTTCCCCCTGTCCTGCAGTGGTGCTGCAGCAACTGAGGAGTTTCTTGATCATTTTGTGCGTTTTTGTATTTCAGGCAAGTGATGCCTCATGGCCATCCTGCCACTACAGCTGTGCTCCCTGGCCAGCAGGCATTGTTCCTCACCTTCCTCTCCATCTTCTTCCCCACCCCAGTGCTGGGATGAATTTGGAAGTGATGCTGGGCTGTTTGCAGGAGAGTAATGATTATTCTGCACATAGCTGCAAACTCCTCCTTGCCTCTTGTGTGGGAATAACTGCTGATTTAAAAGGGTCTTTTCCGTATCTGTCACCCAGATCGCCAGGGAAAAGCAGCTCAGCTCTGCATCAAACCCCTGTCTCCTGTGGAGCAGGAGCAGGGCTTGAGTCTGGTTTTGGTGCCAGCAGGGGCCCCTTTGGGTTTCATGCAGCATCTTACAAAAATAATCCCTTACCGAGACGCTTTAAAAATAAATGAAAGCACTTAATTGAACAAGACAAACCCTTGGGGAAAAGCAACTGCAAATTAACTGCACAGCTCTGGTGAGGAGCAGGAGGAGGGTGTCGCTTGGGCTGGGAGGTGGTAGAGGCCAACCTCTTCCTTCAGCCTGGGTGCTGCCACCTTCCAGCATCTCTCCGTGCAGGCATTTCATGATGACCCTCAGTTCTTGCCACACAGTGAGTGGTGTGGCTGTTTAGGAGTTTAAGTTGGTTTTTGCCTCTTTTGCTGTTGATCCTTGAGTCTCCCAGTCTTAGGGATGGTTGTGTGCTCGGGGAGAGGAGCAGGGAGCAGGTGCCCACCTATTCCTGCCCCTGCCCTGTCTCTGCTGCAGCAAGAGATCCATAACATCTCTTCTGATGCTTTGTTGAGTAGATGTTTTGCTGCCAGCTGGAAGAGCTGATCCGTTGGCTGTACGACGTGGCGGATGTCACCGGGAGCTGGGTGCCCCCCTCGCGGGATGCCGGCAGCGTGACGGCGTCGCTGCACCGCTACCTGGTGCGTGTTGGCTTTGCTTCCCCCTCTCCAGCAGGAACCAAGGCATCCTGCCTGCACTGGGTTTGCAAAGACAAATTTGGGAGCACCAAGAACCTGCCCTGGGGGGAAACTGCTCCCTGGGCAACCTGCCAAAGGTGGGTCTCTTCCACAAACCCTTCTAAGCAATGCTGCTCTTGTCCTGTCCTTGCCAGGCGTTCAGGAAGGACGTGGCTGACCACCGGAGCCTGACGGACAGTGTGCTGGAGAGGGGAGAAGCTCTCCTGGACTGCATGGCATCGAATTCACCAGGTGAGGAGGAGCACTTGTGTGGGGCACAGACACAGCCAGTGATGCTGGTATAGCATCTGCCCCCCAAAATCCCTGGCCCCACATGTCTGGAGATGGGTAAGCAGTGGAAAGGAAGAAGGTTTCACATCTCAGTTGCTGCCCAGACTTGGAGGTGAAGGGACTGGAGGTCTGAAGCAATTACTCCCAAGTGCTTTGGCTGCACTGTGCCTTAAACCTGGGCCTTGGGCCATGCCATCCATCGAGAGTGATGGATGTTTCTGCCTCTTAGGGGTCCTTCAGCTGATCCAGTGGCAGCATGGCCAGCTCCCTGACGGCTGTGGGTGGAGCTGGGGGGAAATGCTTTTGTTCAGCGCAGGAAGGGGTGATTTTCACACCCCGTTTGCACTTGGTGCATCCTGTGCTGGTGTGAACAGCCAGTGTGGGACAGCCCAGCCTGGCTGGTGCCCTGGCATGTGTGGTGCAGTTGCTTTGGTGCGTTCTGCACAAGGGATTTCTAAAGGGGGGGCTGTAGCTCCAGTCACCAAAGGGGCTTTAGAACTTAAGTGCTGTGTTATGGATGGGCTTTCTTACCCACTGCCACAGGTTTCCCTTAGGACCCTCTATTTCTGCATCTTCATTAATCTGGAGCCTCCCAAGTCACTTCCCTCCCCCTCCAAACTCTGCAGCACAATGTGGATGGGGGTGAACATCAGGTTATTGATTTCTAACACTCGTTTTCCATCAAAAGCTCTCCTGGGTGAACAGAACTCTTTGTTTTTACAGACATTGAAATATCACGTTACTACCACCTCCATTCATAGGTTTTTTTGTTTTCCAGCTCTGAAAGACACGCTGAGTTTGATTGCAAAACAGTCAGAAGAGCTTGAAAGCCACGCAGAGCACCTCTATGAATCCATTCTTGCTGCTGTGGGTCCCGTGCAGGGCAGGGATGAAGTGGAGGACGAGGGGGGTGCAGCAAACAGCTGCTCTGTGGGTAAGCAGGGGGGCAAGCCAGCCTTTCTGCAGTGGGGTAGGAGGGAAGTGTAGAAAAGAAACACTTAAATCAGCACATACTTCACATCAGGGTCTGTTATTATTTCTTTGAATCTGATGTTTGGAAAGCCAGGGAGATCTCGAAATGGATGCCCCATTATCTTTAACGGGGCAGCTCCTCGGAGGGACCTGGCAGGGAGGGCACTGTCAGTCAGGGCAGGGCAGAGACAGCTGCTCTCCCCAGATCCCTTGCACAGCAGAGGGAAAATGAGGAATGGGTATTTTTTGGCTTTGTGTTTTCTCAGGAACATTCTGGTTGCTCTATAATGGTGGGAAAGGGAAGCAAGTGTAAAATAGGGGCTAAAAAACTGGCTTGCTGATTTGTTGACCATCTTCCTTCAAATAAAAGTGGACAGACGAGTGTTTCTGGAGTGCCAGCCTCTCCCAAGAGGAGAAAGGTGTCTTAAGTAGTGTTTGTTTTGGGGTTTTTTTAATTGATACCTATACCCAGCTGTACCATATACACTGTGGAAGCAGAGCATCAGATTTTCTTTCTTCTTTGAACTGCAGCCAAAGCTTCGTAACAAACACCCCATTTTATTTCAGGTGCCGCCTCTGTCAGACCTGGACTTCGTTAGCCAGTCTTGGGAGGGCCCAGAACTGCAGAGAGCACCAAACCCCCTCCATCACCACTTGCAGAGATGCCAAAATCGGTGTTCAGTGAGCCCACCTGGGCTGCTGTCAGTGTGGGTTTGTCCCAGGGCTTGAGAAAGGTGTGTTGTACAGCAGGTGGATGTCTGGAGTTGTGTAAGGAATGCACAACTGGCTTTTTCTGGTTGCTTTTAACATAGTCCTCCTTTTTTATTGAAGAGGCCTGTTCTGTGTGTTTAGCAGATCATCAGGAACAAGAGTTTTTTAACTGAGTAATCCATAGTGTGCCGTGCAGCTCCCTGCCAAGTAAAGCTGTGTGATTTTAATAGCCCTGTTCTCATGTTTTGTTTATGCTTGTCAAAAATAGGTGCCAGAAGCCAAGAAATAGCAACTCCTTCTGGTTCTTGGGAGCAAACTGAAGGTCTGTTTATATTTACCACTCCCTGCTGAAGCAGAGCTTATTTAACTTCCAATTTTCTTATGCATAAACACAAAAACACCGGTATGTTGAACCTCAATAAAATAATCAACAGCCAGGGAAGAACCAAATTCTGTATAGCCTGGTGTTACCTGTTGTTGGCAGTAGCTGTGTTAGTGCTGGGCTGGTTTCCCCTCTTAGAGATACTGCAGTTAATCACTGAACCTTCATCAGTGTTGGTACTTGGCTTTAATTAACCTTTAAACTAAATGATGAGCATTGTGTTGCTGTGCAGAATACACCACTTGACCCCTTCCTGTGAACAGACCACAGTGAAGTTTCTGTTCTGCACAGGCAGAAGGTGAAAGCACAGCTAAAACTGATGCAGTTACAACAAATAATTTAGTGGGGTTTGTGGGATCTTTTGATACTCTCCCATCTTCTGCATCCTCAGCTTCAAGAGCAATTTTTTTGGACCCATTATTCTTAAAAGTATGTAGTATTCCAGCTCACAGGTAAGAGACTACACTGCCCTTTCCCAGGAATTTTTAGGCCTGCTCTGCCCTCATCACACACCTCAGCCCGACAACCACAGGCTTCAGCATCAAACAGCACCAGCAGTGACCGGGTCGTGACTGAGGGGGAAACAAAGAACCACCAAACACCTGGTGTAGCCCAAGTTGGTTTTGCAATGCTTTTATTACTGCATATATTAACATTGGTTTGGATAGTATGTAGCAGGCATCTCGACATTGAAGTTCATTTGTGCACTCTCTGAAGGGAAGATGTTTCACCCTCAACACACCTCCTTCTGCTCTGCTTCTTGACCTTGGCACTGCTGCTCCTGCTCTCCAGGAGCAGCCACTCACATTTATAATGAATTATACCAACAAGCACATCTCTACTAGAAAGCACATCACTTTATTGTGAAGGTCTCGAGTGGAAGAGTTCAACTTAACCATGACAATACTTTATGTATTACAATTGCCTGTTGATTTATGCAACTATGTTGAAGAAAGCTGTTAGCCAAAGTCAC
>WBMV01003267.1:2835607-2848390 GCA_013396655.1 Campylorhamphus procurvoides | reverse complement strand
CCCCCCCCCCCCAAAAAAAAAATCAGAGGATATTTGCACCAGTTTTAGTTTATACCTCACAACATACCTAGGCTATATTTGTACTATCACAGGGTGTCTTTACTACTAGGGGAATGTTACATGGTCTTTCAAACATGAGACTATTTACAGAATAGGCTGAACATTTGAGTTTAGATAAAGCTGAACAGTTTTACATGTATAGGAAGTGTTATAGGCTAGCTTTCCTGTGGCTTTTAGCTAGACATCAGGCACTAATGATTTGATTAGCTCTGTACAAAGAATCACACACCATCCAAAACCTCTTGGCTGCTGGTTAGTTCCAAATTATTTGAGATAGCGCCTACTGTGAGCAACAGTCAGTCGGGGGCCTTGCTGCTCCCCTGTCACCCTCCTGTGCCTTGCTGCAGAACAGAACAGAAGCTAAGCTGTTGCACTAAGTCAGAAGAGTATTGATTAAAAGAGGATGGAATTAACAGTATATAGAAAAGACAGAATATACTGATAGAAAGTTATATCTCCTCAAGGTTACGCTGAAATCACTCGTGTTAGGGAATACTGTTCTCTCCCCTACAACGCAAAGCTGATGGGAATTCCCTAAGTAGAGTCCTTGAGAAATAAATTAAGTTCCAAGACTAAGTTAGGGAACTGTTGTACATTCAGAGTGCATTATGCCCCCATGAACATTGGCTGGGTGTTTCAGGTACAGCCTTAAGCACCACGACAGCGCAGGCTCTGGGGCCACAGCCACTGGTTTGAGTTGCAGGGAAGGTCTCTGGGCTATCAGGAGGTCTGAGAGCCATGGCTGCACACACAGATATGTTTTGTGCACAATGCAAGCCTGATTTCCCCCTTAGCCATACAAATTAAGACAATATTTATCACCATACAGTTTGATATTACTTCCAATAAGTACAATATTTATTAAACATTTCTTCAGTTTTGTTACATATTGTGCAACAAATTACAATATTCTGCAGCCACAAATTATATGCAGAGTATGAAGAAACTATTAATCAGATAGTGTGATCTCTCCATTTATAATTCTACAAGAAGGAACTAGCAAATCAGATCTTACATATATCTTACTAAATTTTATGCATGGAAAGTGACAGACACTGTTGTGCTGTTTGATACAAAATGGCTAAACTTCATCTTCAGAAGACTAAACCTGACATCTAAACATGCCAATAGAAACATCAAAACAAAAATACATCCTAACCAACCACAGGAAACAGTCTGGTATCAGGAAAAGCAACAAGGATTACACGTTTATAAACCAGCACACAAAGGTTTAAAACAGTTCTGAAAATGAAGTTAGCTGTCTTGAGTCAAGGGAATAAAAAAAGTCAGTATTGACCATTTACAATCTCTGACCTTTGTGGAGACGGTAAGAATCTGTTGTAGTGCAGCTACATACAGTACAATTCAGGCAATTTTTTTTTTCACTTGGGTTCAGATTGCAAATTCATTGTTGTGAGACAAAAGGGGGGAGGCAAGTTTTAGCAGCAACCTCCACTAGACTGCTTGACTGGAGTGCTCTGAATTTTAACATTGGACTTCTCTGCACCACCAGCTGTCGCTCCCGGGCCCATTCGTTTTTTAATCTCAGCAGCCATGGTCATGAAAGACTGTTCTACATTTGTGGCATTCTTTGCACTGGTTTCCAAAAAGGGAATTCCAAGAGAATCTGCAAATTCCTGCAAATCGAGAAACAGTGAACAGTAAGCTCATACACAGGTTCATAGCTCACCTCCTTGCCTGGGGCACTGTTGGATAAGCCACAAGTTCCTGGATTCCTCCCCACACCCATCTGCAGTCTGACCTGCAGGGCAGGGGACAATGAACAGCCCCCATTTGTGGCATCCCAACATCTGTGTTCCGCAGCACTTCCCGGCACTACAAACCAGAGCAGGTGCTTAACCAAGCAAACACAGGTGTTCATATCAACATACCTTTGCTGTTGTATAGTCTACTACTTTCTTTGTGGTCAGATCACATTTGTTCCCCACCAACAACTTGTTGACATTTTCACTGGCATAACGGTCTATCTCCTGCAGCCACTGCTTCACATTATTGAAAGACTCCTACGAGACAAGAGAACTGTAAGCAAGAACACCTGGAGAGGGAAGGTCAGCACTTTGGTAATGACCAGGAAAGAAAACAAAGCAGTGCCCTTATCAGTGTGATTCACAACCACAGCTGCTTCAGGACAGGCCAGTCACACAGGGTCTATACAGGTCCTGCTCCAAGCCCTACACAATCAGCCCTTCCTGCACTCCCCTCCCTGTTAATCTTCCCTGCTCCGTATCTTGAATATTCAAGAGCTTCTACCATGTGGGACTCTTCTTCCTTTTCCTGTAGCAGACATAAGAGACACAGCACACAGCTGAAAGCAGAAGAATCCCACAAATTTTCAAAGCACCAGCTATCAGGTGCAAACCACCTTTTGTAGATATGCTGAAATAACCTTTAACTGCAGAAATGCTGGACTAATAGTCCAGTTAGCAATTGAACAGTTGTCTTTTTTCTATTAATTAAGGAAACCCTACACTTCCCAAGTGCCCTTCAAACAGGCTAACTGCACCTGTAATCTTCAGAGATCCTTTCACAGAAAACACTGGCTCAGTTGTATCCTGCACACACACTGACAATTTTCTGTTCCAAATGCCCATTTTTACTGTAGACCAGAGTTCAAGCACATTCAGAAATCTTTCAACAACTTCCATCAATAACTCAAGACTTCCTGCTACCAAAGGCAGGGTGAGAAGCATTCACAGAGAACAATCAGTTCCCTGCCCAGCAAGTTTGAGGTTAAGCCTAAAATACAATTGTTTTAGAGCCACAAATCCCACTGCTCCTTTCATTTCTGTGTTGGCTTGATAAACCTTAGCACAGCCTGGAGAACTGTGTCCCTGTCTCCTTAAGACATGCCCAATTGTTAAATTCCTGGTTTTATTTACTTATCAGCCCAGAGCAGCTCTCCAGGCACAGGTTTAACACTTACCTGATCTGTAACATCATACACAACTATGATGCCATGAGCTCCTCTATAGTAACTGGAAGTGATAGTCCGAAACCTCTCCTGTCCCGCCGTGTCCCACTACAAGACAAGTAACAGGGTCTGTTACTGCAACATGGCTGTGTCAGTCACACATCAGCCACCCAGCTACAACCACATCCAAGTCACAGCTGCAGAAGTGGCTCTGAAACCATGTGCATCGAACAGGATTTGAGGACATCAAGTGTTCTAGCTGAGAAGAATTACACTTGGGTAGGCACTTCTAAAGCACTCACTTGCTTGGTTTCAGCCAAGTGTAGCCAAGAGATCTTGCTGAGGAAAACACTGAGCAGATCTGACCCATGGAGAAGCCATGGTTCAGTGGTCAGAAGAACAAACACAGGCCAGGGCTCGGTTAGGAATAAGGTCAGAGCTGTGAGTCTCCAGCACAACCACTCCCTGCAACTCCCTTGGCACAGGAGCTCCAGCAAAGGTATTTTAAGGCAACAACTCACACCACACCGGGTTCCCTTCTCCTGCTGTGAGACTTAAGGAGTGGTATTAGTGCTTGACCTCCTCCCACACCCAGGACAGGAACAGCCCTCACCCAAACGGCTCCCTGGGGTGGTGTCAAAAGCAGGGCTGGCTGCATGTTAAAACCAGTCAGACTCAGGCAGAATTCAGCAGTGACGGCACTCCTGCTGGGCTGCTCTATACTCAGGGCAGTTTACATTAGAGTCTGGAGGCTCACACTTCTGGCTGTAAGCTGGACTCCTGCTCCACAACATGGAATCCCTGAGTCATTGCTGTCAAGTCCTGAGCGCCTCTGCCTGAGCTGGAAGCAGTGGCTGACAAGGATTGTGTGACCTTGCACAGATATTGGATTTCATTACACCAGTCACCCTCTTAGAGTGCTTCAAGATTAAAGAACTGCCAAGTCTCTTCCCCTGTTTATTCCAAGCAAAAGGCCAAAAGCAGCACCACCCAGTGCTAAGGCAGACAGGCCAGTTACAAGGCTTTGTGTCAGTTTTTCCACCCAGGTCAACAAAAGCAGAGTTTCCAGCACTAGACAGTGCAGTCTGCTTGTAACAGCTGCTGTGGAATTCAGGCATCTTAGACAACTGTGTGGTGTTCCTGCACTTACACAAATACTGCAGAACTACACCGATTTTGATACAAGAGCACTCCAGGCCAGATTCTCCTCTTTCAGGGAAACAGCCTTGATAATAAGCATCATTCTTTAAGGACAGGTCATGGGAAGCCTTGGAATCTTGTGAAAACTGCCTGGCTTCTTGTAACAGGGAAGGTATCACTTCCATTTTAATGACTAAAGTACAAAGATAACTACCAACGGTTATGAATATAATTCTGTGTTCCAACAGATTAAAGTACCCAGGGGTTGAGAAATACTACTTACTATCTGAAGCTTGATTGTTTTCCCATCTAGTTCTATAGTTCTGATTTTGAAGTCCACACCAATCGTGCTGATGTAACTTTCTGTGTACGTGTCATCCTAGGAGAGAGAGAGTGAACACAAGTCAAGCCAGCTGCACCTATTCTGCAGCCACCTACTTCACTGTGCACCAGGCAGACAAAGGGACTTCACTTCCTTGGAAAACCAGTCTGAGCTCTCGTGGCAAAGTCCAGGAGGCACCTAGGTATTTCCAACAAGTACCTACTATCCAAAAATTCTGCAAAGTTTTTCAAAAGGCACCACAAAAACTATGAGATCTGCCTTTCAAAAACTAGCCAAAAAAACACTTTTTTCTGAAAATCTTGCAGTGTTAAGTCCTTGTGACCTGTAGTGTAAAAACCAGTCTTTGCTCATGTTGGCAGACTGAAGAGCTACTTAGAATAACCACTGTGGTTAATAAAACTGGTAAGATTCTTATTTTCCTTTGATGGTTTTTCATCTGTTTTTTACAGCAGCCACCTACAGCAAGTCAGAGGCTTTGCCTCACTCACACTCCACACATGAATTTCAGATCCTCTGCTGCTGCTGGTTGCTAAGGCAGGTTAGAGTTACACAGCTTAGGTACTTGTGCTAAGTCCTCTGCCCTGCAGCCTGTGTCAATACAGGAAGGAAAACACTGTTCAGCAGCTTGCAGGGACCTGGCTGCAGTCTCCAGCAGGCCTTAAAGCACACAGGAAGTGCTGGATCAGCCTTTGCTACCGTCTAGTGATTGTCAGCTTGTCAGCATGAAGGAAGTTTTTATTCCTAAAGTACCTGTAGGATAGAACTTCATGTACAAGATACCACAAAAGGTTTTATGCAACCAGTAGGTATCACAAAAGCAAGGGATTTCTTTAGGCTGTGAATAGAAGACATCTTAGGTAATACATCCAAGCAAGAATAAAATATTAAACCTTTCAGAATGACATTTATTTCTTTAACATTTCAAAACTCAGAAGGCTATGTTTGAAAAGCCTGAAGTTTAACCTACAGCAGAAAGAACACATGTAGGTGAATGCTGTGGTAATTCCTTATGTCAGGGTAAAACAGCCCAGCTGGAAAGTCACATTTTTCCACAGGAAAAAGCTACTTAGTTGAAAAAAACACCAGATAACTGAGCACAAACTTAAGCTGGCTATCAAAAAGAAAAAGTTGGATTATTCACATGAAACCAGAATTAATTCAAAAGGATCTGCAAGAGAAGCAGGCTAGACTGCTCTGGGAGTACTGCTCCAGCTGTGGTGTCACTTCCAATCCACTGCCTCCATGCTGTAAGCAGAGCAGGTGACACCCCTCTACTGTTCACACTGGTTTTAGTGCCTCCCTGCCCTAACCCTGCACCACCAGCAGCTCTAATACCTGTAACTGAGGCTAATTGTACACCCCAGACCACCATTTCATATTAGTAACACAACAGGCTCTTCCCAGAGGTGCCCAGAGCAATCGTAGAGGCTGTGAGAATTACGTCATCATCTTTGCAGAAGCACCACATTTGAGTTTATAAGTTAATGTTCCATATTCTTCCTTCCTTCCTCTCCTCCCATGGCAACATAAAGCTGCACTTTGGCATAGACATAGATAAGAAGTTCACTGGACTTCAGCTTTTTCTAGTAAGAGCTGTCAAACCCATTTTACATGTTCTTGTTGACAGGAAAACTAAAGCTTCTTGTGTCAAATTTCAGCCAGAGCAGCCCATCAGCAATTTTAACATTCACTTAAGGAAGCATAAGGCCTCATTATTCTTATATTATTATTTAAATTGCTCCTCTGACTAAACAATGGGTAGATCTTTTCAATGCAGATATCAAGCTTCATCTGGCAGAAAATGTTCTTATCAAGTAGTAAACGATCAAGGTCTTGCCCTGACACACTTGTACCCCTCATGCCTGAAGGCACACACCCCAGAATACAAGTATGTACTTTCATCTTCAGTGCTCTACCACTACTGTAATGATGGAAGTCAAATTAAGATGCCTTGTTCTCTAGGAACAGGAAAATTAGAATTCAACTTAACTGGACAGTCTTGATATTTCTTTCCAATTTACTCAAATACATCAGCTAGAGACAAATGCAGAAGACAGGAAGGCTTTGCAATACTATACTTACTCCTTGGTATACCAGACCTGACAGATATCAGCCCCACTACAAGAACTGCTGGAAAAAAGAGCTCTTGCTAAGGAGCTCTTTTACATGAAGTTTTCAAGCATGATCACTTACTGCAAACCTAAGTAGAAGGCAAGATTTCCCAACACCGGAGTCTCCAATCAGAAGTAGCTTGAATAAATAGTCACTGCAGAAGGAAAAAAAAATTAGGTCACTTAATGAAAAACACTGTCAAGAACCAAGTTCCTTACAGCCAGTGTATTACCATGTTTGAGAAGGGTAAATTAATTCACTGTAGGAAATTCACCTACAACTCCAAGCTCCTCCATCCAGTTTATAGACACTCACAGTTCATTTGGTAAGAGAAGTGTGAAGCAGATACTCTGAACACAGCATTTGTGTGGAAGTGTGCCTTCCCAGGAAGTTACTTTGGGGATATTAGTGGGTCAGTCAGCAAGACTAACTCAGTCCTCCTCCAGCCTTTTGTGGCTTAGCAGAGATGAAAATCATGCTTTGGAATTAAGTGCAAGCCTCACTGCTGGGTGGAGTAACAGCCTGCTGCCCACCAGAGCCATTATCTTTGTGTTTTCAGAGTCAGAGGCTGTACCATGTACCTGCCCAAATGAAACTATTTCTTTCCTCAGTTTAAGTTACCCATATTTAACTTCCATCAGACTGTAATGGCACAATATGCAATTTAAATACACAAATTATGAACATTAAGTGTACTGGCCTGTTAAAGCAAAATGAGCATCCACCTTCCACAACAGACCATTAGCAGGGACCAATACCCCACCTGCCTCTCAGAAATTAAAGCTAAAGTTATCACCAGATGAGGATAGATCTCTGGGGGTTGTCAGGCATGGTATTAGCAATTCTCAAGACACACTGGAAGAGCTGACAATTCTCTTCTTGCTTAATGTTGAGTCTTCCCAACATTAAAGTAATACAATGTCATCAGTGACCAACCTTGATTTACACTTCAAATAGTAGTGAAGATCTCATTGCTGGCAAAACATAAGTTTCTGGGTTAGTCCTAAGACTAATGGGGAAATTTCATACTAGAGAACAAGTAGCAGAGAAAAAGCAGCAAACCACTACTTACACAAGTTATTTTGCTTTTTCTGTGCTACACTAATTCATTCTCAGCTTACAACTCCTCACCCTTTAGCGGCAAGGAGTAAGTCCTGTTCCCATTTAACCACAAGAGTTTAACAGACATTTTTATTTTTATGCCCACTTAACCAAGATTAAGTTTACGTAAATGCTTGAAAACAACTGTCCCCACCTACCAGTCCCCAGCACTGCCATTGACTCTGGCTGGCAGGAATCCAGCCAGGAAACTGCATCCATCCCTAGCTGATAACAGCCAAGCAGATGGTCAACTGCTCAGCTTTTCACCACTCCTCTGCTCCTGTGCCCAAGTGACTCTCACCCTGGCTGGCCCTGGGCTGCAGGAATACACCCAGCTGAAACCTCCAGTTTTTACAGCACTCCTCTCAAGGCTTGAAAGAAGCCAGAAGTGGTAAATGTAGTAACTAATAAGCTGATCCTTAAAAATGCAACCTTCCCTCACCGTGTAAAGCTAAAAACACTCAAGGTATTTAAAAAGAATAATCAAAGTCAAAGGATACCTACCAGCTTACAGTCACAGAAGTCACCACTCCACCTGTCAAGTCATGTACTAACACAAGGCAAGACGGTTTTAGGAGAAGGACAGTTATTAACCCAAAGTGTTCATGGAACATGAGTTACCTTGCACCAGAACCCACACATCTCAACAGATTCAAGATGACTGAAGCATTATTACTGGTCAGAAAACTTCTTACCCCCACTAATTGTTTAGTTCCCCAAGAGCAGCAGAGACTCCCCGTAACCTGGAGACCAAGGTGAGGTGCAGGAGCTCCGAGACCTGGTCCACTGTTACACCTGTGCCTTCTTCCCCACCATGAAGCCTCAGCCTTCACACAGCTCCTTCAGAGTTCAGCAGAAGTTTTGGATGTTCAGTTTCCTACATACCCAGAATTTACAGCAATCTTGAACTTACATATTACTTAAAGTGAGCATTAATACACTTGAAAGTGTTGGAGCTGGCAGCACATTATAATCCCCTTCAGAATATTAACACATCAATATTAGCACTACATTGTCTTCACTAAAATAAGTGGAAAACAGTAACTCCTTCCTGGTGTAGGGAAGGCTTCAGCTATGAGTTTGAGATCACTTAAAAGCCTCCCCTTGATCCCAAGGGTAATTCAGGTTGCCCCAGACATCAAGTAACTTGTCTTCCTTCCTCTATTACACTTAGCACTACCAGCAGATCCCAAACAAACCTACCCTGCCATTAAGTGTTACTGTGCAGAAGCAAACAAGAACAATAACAGCTTATACACAGAACTATTGTTAACAGAAGAACTCAGAAGCCTTAAATGCTGGGTTTGACATCTTTGCTATTCAGACCTCCCCTCACTTTGTGCTTCATTATTTCCAGAAGCAAGTGATAACCTCAGGCATACATGGTGGCCTTAAGCCACCTGCCTCACCCCCACCAAAACCAGGGTCAGCTCCAGCAGGGCTGGGAGGAGCCTTTTCCAAGTTAGCTCTGCCTCTAACCTTAGAAACTGGTGTTGTGTCACGAAAACCTACTTCTGCCAGATAAGCCAGACTGATGCTTAGACCTGCATCAGTTGGGAAATTGAAACAGAGCCTCGTAATTTAGGTTTTTAATTTTTTAAAACACTCCATATTGCAATAATATAATGCCTTCCTTTCCAAGTACAGTTTGGAAGCTGTACCTTTTAAAGCTTTAAAACCTTATAAAATACAGCAGGTGCCTATACAGAGGGACTGTGAGAACCAAACGTGCAGCCTGTTACACAGTGTAATGAGACAGCTCTCCAGTACAGCAACAGTTTAAATCACATTAAAACAAGCTGCAGAAAACTGCAGAAATCTACTTCTAGACTGAACTACACCAGTAGAATATTTATGTAATGGGTTCAACTGCAGCAACGTGTTCAACAAGCCACACAGGTTAGTTTTGGTATTTACTTCCAAAGAGCAGCACAACCATTTCTGAAGCCACTGAATTTTGCTCTTTAAACCTGAAGACTTAAACTCATGATCTCCCCCACTTTAGGGAGCCTTCTCCACACTGCTTGGGAGACAGTGGGAATTCAACTTAATTATTCCATTATTTCTCACCGTTTACATAAGCAAGTCATACTTGGGACCCTTAGAGAGATCACACTGGAAGAGCATGTGCAGCAAGTCAGGTTCAGTCAGTAGGAGTGAGGTTTTCAAATCCTCCCCATCAGGAAGGGGGTACAGTAACTTCCTCTTGCCCAAGAGATAAAGGACAAGTATGTGGAGTTTAACTGCCTCTTGCAAAAGAAAAAAAAACAATCTCCAGACCAGGGCTATTGATGTTTTGAGCAGTGCAGCAGCATCCTCCTCTTGTGCATGTCCCTTGTCAGCATTTCAGCAGAAAATGAGGAAATCAAGCCTAGGACAGGCCTGGCCAAAGCTGTGTGGAACAAGGGACCTGTGGGCCTCGAAGATACCATTGTTTATACAGGGAGGCATGTGGGGATTTTCTAAATGCCACAAAGGTTTTATGCCAAAACAGACAAGACTAAGTAGTCATCTGTCTCCAACAAGGAACTCCTGGAATCAGCTTTAATCACTGATGTCAGCTTCAGGTTTACTGTAAACAGGTACTCAGGCAGCCTCAGTCCTCAGTCTTTGTTCTACCACCCCAGAAATTTTACTGAAGAGGAGCATGACTGTCACTCTGATTACACACTGTTTGTAAAAGTAAACAGAACCCAGAAGACTTAATGCCACTTTGCATCACAGATTGCTGCTTAGAAAGGTTAGAACACAAACAATTTCAGATGACTCCAGCAACTTAGGAGCTGTCACACAAGACTGCAACCCCCTCACAGGTATTCTCTAACACTCCTGAAGACAGGCAAAAAAACTCAAGAGATTTACTCCAAAAGCCACTTAATTTCCTCATCTGTGCTTGAAGGTACCTAGAACAAGATCCAGACACTACAGAACATTGATCAAGATTAATTTCTGGTAAGACTTGGCTATCAGATGGTGCACCCACCAGTGTGTTTATGCCAGCCAGCCAAGTACATGCAAGTTGCAGAAGGGATAGGAAATGCTGAACCTGACATGATCTAATCACAACAGTCAATATCAACAGTTTACACATTTGAACACCAGCAGGAAGGGAGAAACACAGAGGGAATATATCCCAGTGTTAGGTGGGCAGATGTTTTCAGAATTTAGCTTCCAAACACTAACTCTAATATCTCATCCACTCCAGCTCCTGCACTCAATGAAAAAAAAACAGAGTCCACTAGGCTGTCCCACAGCCCTGAAGTTTCACGGAAGCTCTCAGAACTACACATCCCTCCCCCTTCAGACCTTTGCACGAGCAGATTCTAATCCTGTAACTTTAACAGGAAAACTGAAGGAAGCAAGTCCTTAGTGAGAAATTTTAACCATTCCACTGACTTCTGACAGAGCTCTGGAATGCCCAGAAGAGAGGACTTGGGGTTACCGTCTGATCTGAAGCTGTGATAAGGAAGTGAGAATGTGTTACATTACAGGCAAGGCACTTCTAAGAGAAAAAATGGACGTATCTGTTACAGGGAACTTAAAGGGATAATGTAATAATCCTTCAAATCTTACTGGCGGTTTAACTCAGACCCAAGTACACCAATTACAGTGACAGGTATTTTTTGTCCATCACCACACCCTTCCTATCTCCTCCCCTCATCCTGCAGACAAAACCCTTCCAGGAAGTGGCAATTTAACACTACAAGTTCATTTCAAAATATAACTTTTTGTTTCAAGAACTCAGCTTGTTCCACCAGGAACAAGCACTCTTCACTGAGAAGTCTCCCTCAATGTTTTCCTCCCTCTTCACAGCAGCATTCGGTACCTCATTACACAGAAAGACTCTCTGCATCATTCTAGAGAGCAGAGAGACTTCGGGGAAAGCAAAAACAAAATCCTTGGAAAAAGCCCCCTTCGACCTGTTTCTGTCAGTGGCCTAACACTCTCGAGGTGTTAAAACTCAAGAGGTCTGCAAGGTAAATTTGAGTTTAACTCTTGAGAGTCATCAGGACCACAGAGGCACCAGCAGTTTGTTGGCCTTTCATCCCCTGCCTACCTCCAGCTACTGTTTGGGTGTTTTCCTAAGCTACACGAGCAAGTCTTGGATGTAATCTTGCCAAGATGTAACTCGAGTTCCTGGCTGTACCTCTTGGTCTTCACCAACTCCCCCAGACTAACTCATGAGCACTTGTTTGTTCCTCAGGTGATTTCAGCAGCCCCAGAGTTAACATTCGTGCAAACAGCTCCTGGAGCCATGGACACGAGTCAGGAGACTCAGCTGTGGGTAAAAGGAGGCTGTGAGGACAGAGGATGTGAGAGTTTATTCAGGAGAAGAGTCCATGGGCATCCAGAGCAGCAATGTCACCCCAAATGTGGGTTTCAGTACAGAACGACCCGAGTGACATCAGAGGGCACGGTGGCTTCACCACCCCTAAGTGGAGTGCCAGCAAAGCTATCCTCCGTGAAAGAATCCTAAACATACCCTACGAGGCTAAAGGGTTGGGAGCCAAGAAGCTGACTTTTGAAGTGCTTTTTAAACTAACTCCAAGACCCTTCTCTCATCCACCCAAAAAAAAATCCCACGAGCAAACAAGGTTCGTCGTCTCCCACAGCCCTGTGGGAAGGACCCAGGAGTTACCAGGTCACAAAGAGCCCCTGAGCAAAGACGTGACCCCCTCACTCCCGAGCAGGCCAGCCAAAGGGAAAGGCCACGCTCGCACAACGACCCTCCCAAAAGAAACCCCAAAAAGCCCTGTGTCATCACCAGTCTTTCTAGGCAAGTGCTATTTCAGCTCCAGCCGGCCCTGAGAAAGCTCCATTACCGACTCCCCGCGTTGCAAAATCTACATAGGCAAGCAGTGTTTTGCAAGAGCCATGTGACACACACATGACTCGCGGCCCAGCCGAAGGGTGGACCCCCTCCTGCCGCCCCGCCGCGGGCCGGACCAGGCCCATCGCCCTTCCCCGGCTGCCGCGGCCCCCCGGCCGGTCACTTGTTGGAGCCCAGGCCCCGCTGTGCTTCCCGAGCTCCGCCAAAATCGCCGCGGGCCGCGCCCCGTGGCGCTGCCGGGAGAGCCGTGACCCCCCCCCGCCC
>WBMV01003267.1:2808308-2834966 GCA_013396655.1 Campylorhamphus procurvoides | reverse complement strand
CCCACCCCTCCTGGGGGCACCCTGCCATCCAATCCACCCATCCATCCATCCATCCATTCCTACCGGGGACATCCTGCCATCCATCCTGCCATCCATCCTGCCATACCTACCGGGGACATCCTGCCATCCTGCCATCCATCCCGGGGTACAGCCCGGGATACATACTGCCATCCTTCCAACTATCCTGGGGACATCCTGCCATCCCAGGATACAACCTGCCATCCATCCATGCATCTATCCATCCATCCATCCATCCTGGGGACATCCTGCCATCCCCACATATATCCATCCATCCATCCATCCATCCATCCATCCATCCATCCATCCATCCATCCATCCATCCATCCCTCCCTCCNCACCCATCCAATCCATCCGTCCATCCCTACCGGGGACATCCTGCCATCCATCCTGCCATCCATCCCTGCTGGGGGCATCCTGCCATCCCATCCATCCATCCATCCATTCCTACCGGGGACATCCTGCCATCCATCCTGCCATACCTACCGGGGACATCCTGCCATCCATCCTGCCACCCATCCAATCCATCCATCCATCTATCCATCCATCTATCCATCCATCTATCCATCCATCTATCCATCCATCTATCCATCCATCTATCCATCCATCTATCCATCCATCTATCCATC
Source organism: Campylorhamphus procurvoides (assembly GCA_013396655.1). Taxonomy (NCBI): domain Eukaryota; kingdom Metazoa; phylum Chordata; class Aves; order Passeriformes; family Dendrocolaptidae; genus Campylorhamphus; species Campylorhamphus procurvoides. The sequence goes on along the minus strand of WBMV01003267.1, from coordinate 2,834,319 downwards.
CATCTATCCATCCATCTATCCATCCATCTATCCATCCATCTATCCATCCATCTATCCATCCATCTATCCATCCATCCATCCATCTATCCTGGGGTACAGGCCGGGGGACATCCTGCCATCCTTCCATCCATCCTGGGGACAGCCTTCCATCCCAGGATACAACCTGCCATCCATCCATCCATCCATCCATCCTTCCATCCATTCCGGGGTACAGCCCAAGGGACATCCTGCCATCCATCCCTACCAGGGTACAGCCTGGGGGACATCTTTCCATCCCGGGATCCATCCTTCCATCCATCCCTCCATCCCAGGGTGCATCCTTCCATCCCTCCATCCCAGGATCCATCCCGGGGTACATCCTGGGATCCATCCTTCCATCCATCCCCCCTGGGGTACATCCTTCCATCCATCTCTCCCTCCCAGGATACATCCCTCCATCCTTCCATCCCCTCCCCTGTGCCCCTATCCCTGTGGCCCGGGCAGTGTGTTATTTCCCCCAGTGGTTCCCTTCCCTCCATGCCAGGCAATGATCAGGCGATCCAGAGCCCCGCCCGGCTCTGACCCCCGCGCCCCGATCGGGTCCTCATGTCCCACCAAGGGGTGTGGGAGGGACAGGGAGAGGGATAGATCAGCTCTGGGGAATGTGGACAGGAGAACCTGCTCTGCTGCTCGTTCTACCTCTGACCCCTGTGCTGGGTGAGGGGTACAACTGGGGACTAAACACTGAGCCCATTGCACTAACCCTGGGAGGAGCAGGGGAGGCAACACAGCACCTCCAGCCTCTGTCCCCCACCAGCACTGATAAGCCACAATCCTTTTTTTGCACTGCCACTGCAGATTTTATCAAAACCTTTTTTACAAGCATTAGTTAGTTCACGTTTCACAGCATTCGTTCTTTGGGAACAGTAAATATTCCTATGCTGTTGTTAGTGCTGGGAAGTGGGCATGGACAGACAGAAATGCCTGGGCTCTCAGAGTAAACAACCTGTTATGGCTGGAAGAAGTCAGAATACAGGAGACTGGTTTCCTAGTCAAACCCTTACAGCAAATTCCCACATCAAACTGTATTGCTGGCACTTTAATTGTTGATGGTCCCAGGTTTATTCCTAGGCCCTGGCCTTTTCCACTGCATCAGAGAGAGCACAGCCCTGCAGTGCTACACATCATTCCAGACACACACAGGGCACTGCTAAACCTTACAAGTCTTAACAGCTCCTTGTAATCAGCTCGGGAATTTAAATCCCCACTAAAGACATATTATCCGACATTATTTCATTACAAAGGGCATAGTATAATACACTGACCAAAGTTTATCTTTCAACAGGCTCAAAGGACAGAAGGAACAATCTCCAAGTGGATTGCGAGATCACTGAAACATCCTGTGCAGGGGAAGTGTATGTAGGACCCAGTTGACAAGCTGGGTAGCTTTAGATGTTAAGTGCGTTCACATACTGAGTTCCAGCCATCTAAGTACACCAAAAGAACCAGGGTGAATGGGACCCTTTCTCTTGGACAGCAGGAGAACAGAGCCAAAGCCCCAAAGGAACTGAAACTGCAGTCCTGTCCCTTTTTCTCCCCACAATAAGACCAAGAGAGAAGTCACTCGTGCTCCTCACATCTTCATGGTTTTAGTTATGTCCCATTTCTTACAAAAAGTCAATAAAGTGTGCTGACTGTAATTGGCAATGCTGAGCATTGGTTACCACGGGTTTGGGTTTCCTTTGCTTTCTCTCCTTGTCTGTTAGGTAACATAATCTACAGATAAATCTACCACATATCTTGCTGTACTTGCTGCTTCTGTGGTGGCCATCGTTGAAGTTTCCACTTCCTTTTCTCTGTTACTCCCTGTGTTTGTGAAACAATGCCCATTTTGTTTGATGTTTGCCATCAGAAATGCAGTGAATCCTTTGAGACTCTCTCCTCTCTGTACAGCACGACTCTTGAGGCACTCCATGGAAGGTGTCCAGATGTGCAGGAATATCCCAGATGACAAACTTCATTTAGCAGACAGCATTTAATTCTCTGTTGAATACACAAATTGGTTTTGCAGGGACATTTTTAACATTTGTGCTTTTACTCTTCCCCAGTGAAACAAAAAGCTCCAGCCACCACAATTCCTTATTCTGTTGTGAGGAATAATGCTCACAGGCCACAATAAATAAGCCTCTACCACATGTGGTGCTCCATAAACATACCCAGCAAAGTCAGAGTAGACACAGGGACAAACCAACACCAGCTAACTATGAACCCACAAATTAGATTTACTTCTGAAGTAGGGCACAGGTTAATAAGAGTTTGGGATGCTGTTTCATCTCAGAGAAATAATAGTGTCTGTGCCTGAGAAGACCATATTTGATCTGTGTGACTGCACCAGCTGGCTGGCAGTCATAGCAACCCCCTGGCTGCAGGGGGTGAGGGCAGTGTGAAAAGCGAGTCTCCCCCAGCTCTGTGGGGAGGTGCAGGGAGGTTTTTCTGCTGCCCATTTGCAGGCTGAGGTCACCTGCTGCTGTGATGTCACCTGCAGCTCAGCGTCTGCACGTGTACCCGTCTAACTGGATGAGCAGGCTCAGGACCCCTGCCTGGTCTCTAGCCGGGCTCTCAGCAATGATTTATAATCTGTGTATCACATTCTGTCCTGTCCTTCCTCCTGCCTTCAGGGGTTATTCACGGTTTTTCTTGAACACGATGAACCACTGGATGGTCAGAGAGGCCTCTCGCTATCAGGAGCGCAAGGCAAGGAGCAATATCAGATGCCAGTTAGGGAAACATTATTCATATGCCCTCAGGACTGAATTCAGCCTGTGAAAATAGAGGTTGAGTTTATCCTGTTAGATGCAGAATTTCCTTCATCTTGGGCTACAGCACTCTACCAGAGCAGCCAAGGGAAAGCCATGAGCACATGACATGTAACCACCTTCCCCAGTCCTGTCCACCCTGGGGCAGCATCCTGACCCACTAACTCATGTTTTTGAGGTTGAACTCCTTTGGTTCCTGGTTCCACTCAGGTGATCTGCCCTCCACTGCTCCCATCTCTCTCCTCCCCAGGCCACAAAAGGCATGTGCCAGAGAAGGCTCTGGGAATGAGGGGACAGGAGGACAGAGGATGGGAGGGAGGGAGCGCGGGAGGGAGGAAGGGAGAAAGCAAGCTGTAGTGGCTGCAGGCAGGCATAAAAGGGGAAAGGAAGGAGGAAAAACAGCATAGATGATGGGGGAGGAATGTCACAGCTGCATGAACTCAGGTTTTGCAGTGCAGTACGGAGCCCACATGCCTGCTCTGCTAGTGGGACTGGGGCAGTGTCACCTGTGCGGATTGCAGCCTGCAGAACGCAGGATTTGTTCTGCCTTCCTCTTTTGCCCTTATTTTATATGAAAACATCCATTTTTTTTAGCTATATAACTACACCACACAGCCACAGGGTGAAGGAAGGTTTCAGGTCTGCTCTCTACCACAATTTTACCCTGAAAATGTCTTTCACCTGCATAACAGGTCTTGAACCAAAGGTAGGAGGAATCTGGCTTCTGACCCAGAACTGCCACCCCACAAAACTGCCATGTTAGCTCAGCAGTGTTCAGATACCATTTGCCCCCTGCTGGGTCCTTTTCCCTAGACTGTGTATAAAATCAGAAAAAAAATAATATAGGTATTTATTTGCCCTCCTGCCTTCTTCTGCCCTTCATTTCTCCTCCCTCTTCTCAGTGTCTGATCCATAGAGTGCGAAGCTCACAGGCTGATAGATGCACAACAGCCTCACCAAGAAGGTCAGGCACAGGAAGGCACAACATTGCCACTGGTTGTTTTGATACTGGGAGTGCTGGGGAACAAACACTGATTTTAGCTTATCAATAGCTGTGTGTCTCTCTCGCCTTGCTCACAGTCCTCCCATGTATATAATCTGTCTGCAGGACTTGTCAGCTACCAGTGTTTTTTAGACAATATAACCAGCCCATTTTGGATGTGTTGGCAGCACACCTAAAATGGTGTCAGCAAATTCTTCCTATTAATTCTTGATTTAGGAAGTAAAGGGCAAGAGAGAAGTAAGTTGCTGATGGCCCTGTGGTACCATTGGGAGGGAAAGAACAAATGAACACATACTCAGGTGTAGTCTGATGTCAGAAAAATAGTAATGGAGAGGAGAATGCTATTCTGGAACAGCATAAAAGTGCTGGCCTGCTACCACTCATTGCTTCTTACAGGAGTGCTGTGGAACTTACTGGTCTGTGAATCCCCACGAACCAGCTGATGTTCAGCTCTACCTCTTGGTTTTCCTGGACATCTGGCCTGTGCTTTCACATCCTAAGGTTTCACCTTGGCTCCAATCACAGGCAGAAGAGAGGGGGAAGTGTCAAGAGTACTTGGGGGTTGTGAAGAGATAGCAGGATGCTCAAAGAGCACATGTCCAATTCTGGTGAGATAAATCTCTTTTGGGAAGCTCCTAGAAGGAGATCTAGTGCCTTGTTCTGCCTCCTTTCTTCAGGGCCAGTTTGCTTCAGTACTGCTGTGAGCACACTGAAGTTTTTGTGGCAACTGTCACCCAAATTTGAAGTAGAATTATGTTGAGCAAGACATGAAACACTAAAATAAGATGGTTACTCATTAACTTTGATATCTTCCTTTTTTTACTTTACACTGTTGCCATGGTTCAGAGCTGGATTTCACAATATTTTGCAAAACTGACAATACCATATTTTGTATTGCATGAGTATCCATGGAGGAAGCAGAGGGGTTTGGGAGTTGGGGCTTCTGGGACACAAGCCTCACAGAAGCAAGGTAACATTGCCAGCCTAGAACAGCAACTGAATGCATGTGCTAAAATCATGGGAAAAAAGAAGGTTGGAAGAGATTCCAAGAGATGATCTAGTCAGTTCCTCTGCTTCAGCTGCATCTATTTTCATCTCAATAATGGTGTTCTTGAAAACGTCCAGATATGACAATTCCACTGTTCCCACAGACCATTTATGACAGCACCCACAAGGAAGGTAAAAAAAAGCTCATCACTGAAATGATTCCAAGGATAAATTAAGCAGATTAGGCTTTTACTTAAGTTTGCTGGTGAATTCAGTACACTTCACTTCATCTGTTATCTTCTGGGCATTTTTAAAATCATAATCTGCAGTGCCACAGGAGATAAAGGAGACAGAGCCCAAGCTCATATTCTGAGCTCCTGTGTCTCTGTGCCAGCTGAGGATCCGACCTGTTTGTTTTGATAATGGCAGCTCAGACTCTGCACCACAACTGTGCAACAGGAGGATGGACTTTGAGGTTGCCCTCTCCTGCGCACCTCATCTCCTGCTCTCAGCACTCATTTCCTTCCAGCAAATGAGCCCTTCCTTACTGCTGCAAGCTTGGTTGAATGCCTCACACACACTGGGGCAGAGTCCTGCTTAGGAAGCACACTTGAAAGGGGCCCAGAAACATCAGGTTTGCTGAGTGGGGATCATAGTGCTCCCTGCAAGTGCTGCCCAGGGCTATCTTCTACCTCTGACTCATGCATTTTGCAACAGGGGAGATAGCAGGGTAGCGCTCCATGGAATTTGGCCGCACTGCTCTTTGCCTAGGTATCTGTTTGCTTAAGAGTTCGATTCATCATACCAATTATCATCTAAATACTCTGGCACTTATTCATCCAGCTGGGCTGGCATCAACCTGCCTGGCACCGGATGTTATTTAACACTGACATTGATTTAATACTGAAGGCTGCTTTATTGGGTTTTGTAGCTGGCTTTGATGCCAGAGTTCTGTAAGGGCGTTTCACCCTGGTAAGCGGAAAAGCTTGTATTTTCTTATGCGTGTGCATGGCATCCAGAAGTGGCAAAAGGATACATTTCTAATGAAAAACAGCAAATCAAATCAGTGGCTGTACTTTCTTTCAGCTTTCCTTCTACTGTCACACCCTTTTTCTTCCATACCAGCTTTTGTGCCACTAGCCTCGCTTCTTATCTCTTCCTTCTTCAACAACTTTCTTCTCAATATTTCTTTGTTCACAATCCTTTTCTGTTTGCTCATCTTTTTTACACACCTGCCTGGCACATCTTCCATACTTTGTGTATTGCACACTTACAGGGGCCTGTAATATGTGATTCAACAACAGAATGCCCCTTTTGTTTCATGGCCTGACATCCATAATAACATTTTACACTTGCTATGATCTAAATCTTGAGTATCTTTCTCAATAGTTCTTTGTGCTTTTTGTCTTTCTTGGCCCTTGGCATTTTTTTCTTACCCTGTATCATTCCTTGGAAGCTCCATCTAACTTGGTTTAGGGCATTCCTTAGCAGGCTTGTGAAGCTGCTTGCACATGCATGTACAATTCAGCTGTCAGGAGAGAAAGTCTCAGACCTCTATAATGACATTTGGGTCTGCAATTGCATATTAGACTGTCTTCTGGAATTATCTGTTTCCATGGTGGCTACAAACGCAGAGAGAAAGGAGGAGCCACCTCCCACACTACCCAGGAACAAACACATATCTACAGGAGGAAAGGACAAGCAACTTTTGCCAAGCTCCACAGGCACTTTCCTGTCCCCACAGGCTTAATCTGGAGCCCTGCCACGGCAATGCTTAGGCACAGTTAGAGAAATACTGTTACAGCTCAAAGATGCAGCTCTAACCAGACCCTCGAAACACAGCACAGACTGTTCAGGGCTTTGGCCTCCACAGCCTTGCAAGCACAGAATTCTTCCTAACAACTCTTAAAAGTCTTTCTTACAACTCCACACTTTTTTGTCCGTACTTCCTTTTCAGTTTCCTGCTATACTTCATGCCTTAAAAGGACATGAGAGGAAAAAAGAAAAAAGCAGGCAGCAAGGCCACTTAGTCTACCCAAAACTCTAAATTAAACCTCTATTTGATGTTGAATCTTTCTGTAAACAGGTACATTTTAACTCAAGAGTTTTACCTTGTTAAGTATTATGGGATTTGGGGAGATTTGACAATAAGCTTACATAATTGGTTTATCCTATCAGTAGTGTTGATAAGTGCATACCTTCCTTGGCTGGCAGACTAAACTTTGAGTAGTCATACACTAAATTAAACTAACAATCAAGAGAAAACTAGATGGGATTCATCTTTTATTATTATTATTATTATTCAGCATGAATCCTTAAATGTAACAAAAGCTCAAGGTGAAAGGCTCAGCTGTGGTTCAATTAAGACAAGTCACATGCCTTCATCTTTACCCTAACTCAGGCCAGACAGAACTGTTCAGGATTAGGCATCATCCCTATTATTTCAAACAAAAGCTCATCATTTGTATCGTATGAATTACACCACTACGGTCCTGTGAGGAGGATGGTACAGATCAGTTTAACAAGTCTTTGAAGAAGCAAAGAACTGTCTTTGAATAGTGAAATACTGTGATTTTGAGGGCAGATATTTAAAAAATAAAATTAATAAAGGCTTCATTCTGCTTAAAACATTAATCTGTGAATTCAGGAGGTAAAACTCTTCATAGTGGTAAAGCCAATATCAGAAGCAAGCATTCAATGGGTTCTTTAGTCCACAAATGGTAAGGAAACCAGACTCTGCTTTACTGAAACAGGTGCACCTCCAGGCTTCAACAAACAGGCAACACGACCTATTTTACACAACCTAACCACTTGCAAATCTTGAAGATCCATCTGTGAGTGAAAATGAGTCCAGACATGAAACTTCATCTAGATTGTACAAAGCCAAAATTAGAAAATTACACTCAGGATTCAGCTAAGTGTGGAAAATTTTCCAAGCAATTCAGTTTTAATAATCTGAGTGAATTTGTTTTCCTTCTCTCAGTTTCTTGTTCTCTTCCTCTCTTTGTCTCTCTCTTTCACTCTCTTTTTGCTTTTCTAATTTACTTTTTTTTTTCTTGTAAGATTGCCCTGTGTCTGCACTGACTTGGTACACCTATCCATACTATTTAGACACACACAACCTAAATAAAGCATGAAACTCTTAAATTCCATAGAGATGTTTCATTTTCAAGCTAAGAGGCAGCAACATTTAATTATGAGCAGGCTAATCCTGCAATCATCACTCCCTGGAACCACTCAGCACAATGGAAGGGTGTTAAATTGATTCTAAATGGCACTGTGTAATGACTGACAAATGTAAAAACCAAACAAACAAGAAAGCAAATGTGTTCAGATGCAGGCCACATTCTGAAATGTGGTAGACAAGCATGAACTAAGACCAAAATATCCACAGTGGCAGGTAATTTAGAATCAAATTGATTTCCAGATGTACCAAAATGTTTTCCCAGATCTCAAAGGCTGTTTACCACCTGTTAGTCACCTGTGGATTTTCTTGTAAGAAAATCCTTCCGTGTCTGGGAGAGTTGTTGCACTAATTCATCAATATGCTCCTTTTCATGAGACCAACCACAGTATGCTATGGCACACTGATGAACCAGCTCCAGTTTCTTCCTAAACACAAGCAAAAGGAGAGAAAAAATACATCATTTCAGCTATAAATTCACCACTAAAAAATTAAAAGAATCTATTTAAATTCCATTTGCTATTGTGAAAAATAATTACAAATAATGTTATTTGAGAAAAGTGACTCACATTATTTGTTCCTTTTACCTTAAGAAAAAAAATATTTAAGGATCAAACAATGCATACTTAAATGCAATTTCCAGTTAAATTCATAAACACAAAAACATAAACACATTGCATATATTGCCTATATCCATTAACTAATGAGATTGCTTTAGTACCATGTTAAAAAAGGCGAAAGAAGACATGAGATTAACTCTTCAAATTTGGCTGTTATCTAACACAATATTGCCCCATGTAATATGCATTCCGAAGCTGAGCTTTTACGTCCAAATACAAAATCTACTAAAATACATGGTTCAAAAGACATAGTAATATCATGCCTAAATCAAGAGCACCAAAAAGTCATGTGGGGCAGAAAGCCACAGAGGCTCATTATGTGTGATGGGATTTGCAGAAAAAAAAGTAATCAGGACAGTTACATTTGCTTTCCTATTTGGTGCCCATGAGATATCACCCTGGAAGAGATTAGCACACAAGGGAACAAGGGTGACAGCTTCTGCAGTGATGATTTTTCATTGCTTTTTTGTTCTAGTCCTGTAGTTCAGAAAGAACAATGGACTACTGTGCTTTCCATCAACACATAATTAACAGTATCAGAGATCCCAGCCCTCCTCATAATTCAAAACAGTCTGCCTCATCTTTCCTAGAGTATGTCCAATTTAACGCTTGGTGAATTGAATGAGCATCCCACTCTGAGCATCTATTTTGAAAGGCACCCAGCTCTACAAAACTATGGGGTCCTACATTCTCCCCCAAATCCTACTTTCAGCAGTCATTCAAAATCGTGCAAAATAACCAGCCGCCCTATTTTAGTGGTTACATTTTATGCTCCATGTCATAAACCTCAAAGATTACTGAAGAGGATACAGCCTATCTAAAACTAAGAGGACAAGGGGAAACTGTGCAGTGGCAACATGTACTGTTGCAATGCCCATTGCAGACATGGGAGCAGAGAAAACAAACGACCTCTGGAACCCCTTTGTGTTCAGGGATACGACAAAACCTGCCACAGGTCTTTCTTATAAAAGCTGTAGCGATGCATCTTCGTTTTCTTTTGGTGGGCAATCAGTGTACATGACAAAAAGAGCTACATGAAATGAACTCTGAGTACGGCATTTAGTCCAGCTGTAGCTTTTTCAGTCCTGATAAACCCATTACACTGAGTCACAAACGCCTCATTCTTCTCCATAACTTTGTTCCAGAGCAATTGCCTGCAGGGAACAAGATACTGGCCTACAACAGGAAGACAGGAGAGAGTATTCCAATAAAGTTCTGACTATACCTTTATGTTTATTGCCATTTTGCCAAGTTCAAACACATTTCTCCTGCTCACTGGACTACATCCTGCAGGACAGTCTGACATGCATTCAGTGAGAGACAGGCCCTGAAAGAAGTAAAATGGAGCACATGCAGTTTGTCTAATAAGTAATGTGTATTAAAAATTTAACGCCAAGTTGATCTTAATATCCACCACGTGCTTAATAACTGAGATTGATAACAGGGAATGACCGGATAAAAATGCTGCACTTTGCCCCTCATTGTATCTAGACGTGTGTGAGAGTCACCCAGGACTTTAGACTCCTTCCCACAGCTAAGCTCATTTTTATTATTAATTTAATTCATTTTAAACACAAAAAGTGTTCAAGGCAGAGCTGACCTGTAGGGAATTGATCCTCTGTTTTCATAACAAGAATCCTGCTGGCCTTTCCATCCAAATGGATGGCTCCACCAATATATAGCCCACTTGGCAACAATGCTCTTAACAACCTATTTACATTTTAAGTAGTTTATGGTGATAGTTAATAGTTGATTATTAATAGTAGTTAATTACTGTAGTTTAAACAAAAAGCTGTTGATATAAAAATGGAGACAGAACCAACATCATGACCAGTTAAGTTTCATTTTCACTGAAAGAGTAATAATGTCTGACACAATCTGCTCGTCCCTACCAACATCACCACAACCAACTCAGATAAAGATGTTCCCTTTCATTAGAGTGGCATTTGAGTGGGCACTATAATGCTTACAGAAACCTTAATTTAGCAGCAGTTTGCCTTCTAAAGCAAGGAAAAGTTGTGTATAAAAACTAGGGACTATGATGCCTTGGTTTCACTTTTGTTTCATGGTTCCAGCTCTGCAACTGTGAAGCTGCAAGATGAAAAGGCTCCATCTTGCTGCTGTATAGAAGTCTCTGTAGACAAGCTTACAAAATAGGTGTCCCAGTAACATATTCTGATTAAGAAGTGAAGAAAAATGAGATATAGATGGGCTACTCATTTAACCAGATTGGCACAAATATGCCGCTCGGGAGGAATCTACTTACTTTAACTAGCAATTTAAATACCAAAGATTTTAAAAGCGTGTCTGTTCAGCTCTGAAAAAAACCCACTTTACATTTTATCCTAGGAAAAAGTGACCAAAAAGAAGGAGGTGTTTGAAGTTGGACTTTTGAACATGTATAAATGAGATGTATGAAGGGAAATAAGGACAAGTAGGGAACATCCAAGTTTCGTGGGTGTTCTGGATGTTTTGAGGGACTTAGAATTTGCTGGTGGGCTGCAATCACATGCCACCCCTTCAACACTACAGAAGAAGATCACATGCTGAACAGAGCTGAGCTTGTCTAGGTCAAGTTTGAGATAAATGGTCTTCTGCATGTAAAAAACCACTCCTGGTTCATTCTATATCAGCAGCTGGGGGAAAAAGGAAGCAAAAGGGAACTTCCAGTGGTTTGATTTGATCTAATGCATGTAAAAAAATAAAAATAAAAAAGCACCCTTCTGTTTTCTAAATAATGCTCTATATCTAGATAGCAATGGATTGTTAATTATTGAATGTAAAGAGAAAAATTATATGTACATATATAGGCAATTTTTGTTGCCTGCATGAAACAAACAAGCAAGCATCTTTTTCCTGATTTTTACACAGAATATTATCATATTCTGTCAGGACAAAGTACATCTTCTGAGAAACTGTCTCACATACATGTCTGGTACCTCTGCCAATATTAGCTCTATGGACCCAGTAATAATATTATGTGAATAACTGCTGATTGTTATTTGTGTACCAGACTGTTCCAATACCATGGTGATGAACACGCTGTTGGTGTCTGGAACAGATGGACAGAACACAAGAGATCATTGCCTTGATTTTAAGACAAATAGGATTACCCGTTTCATAAATAATGCTACATGAAAGCACAGGCAAAAACATGATTTTATTTCCATCTCCAGTAAGTGACAGGGTGAAAAAGACACACGTTGGATGCACAAACAATTTACCCTAACTTTCAGAAAGAGCAAACCTTTGAATCACCTCTAAAGCCAAGGCAGCTGCTTTATGCTGTTAAGAGTGGAAACAAAATTCACCACCTCACTGTCAGCAATGTAACTCCTTTGTTGATGTTTGGAAAGGGGATACTTCAGGCTGGAGATGAGGCAATTTCCCAACACCACTGATTCCCTATCTGCTGATTTAAACACAAAGAAGTCATTGCAACAGCTTTCTGTCATTTCTTGAGAACAGAAAACAAAATGAGTGCCACGTCACATCAACTTTTTGATGTGACAAAGAAACAGAGAGAAAAGTACATTTCAATTCCATGATGATGTTTCTTAAGCCCTGCCACCAAGTAGACACTTTATTCTGCACTCTCTTATACTTTCACAGAAATGAGGAAGAAAGACCAACAGACAGAAGATAGAAATATTTTCACTGTAGGGTGTGCAGTTCTGTTTAGAATTAAGCCCATAGTACCCAGGAAAAAAAATTATCTTGGGGCAATCTCATACACAGTACAATAGATGATGCTGTATAGTTTTAACAATCTTGTTTTAAGTGACTGAAAAAACAGTTAAGTGGGGAAGAGATCTCTGATAGAGCTCTGGGCCCATAACAATAACAAATCCTTTCCTATCCCAGTGAAAAGCCAAAAGAGGAAACTGGAATCTACTGCTTTCATATAAGAGCTGCCAATTTCGCACTGATATCAGAAGCCAGTCATGTTTGGAAAGGAAATGACCTACTGCTGCATGGCAAAGCTGGCAGGTACAGACGGCACATGAACAAATTTCCTCATCACTGATCTGCCAAGATTACAAAACAGAAAGTACAAATGGTTTTAACGACAATCATTATGGTCCTGCCAGGTCATCCACAGATTCCGACAGCACTTTATTCAACTTGGCATCCAAAAAGGTTTGAAATATGACCACCAACATAGGTGAGGTGTCAGACTACTGCAGTGATAAGTTCCCTTCTCACACAACACCGAGGAACAACCATGCAAAGCACTGGATGTCACTCCTCATTCCCTTTTTACCTTCAAGCAACATCCACCTGTCCAAGGAATCGTGTCACGCTGCTACAAATGTAAAGAGATTTTGAGTAGGTCCCCCTTCACATCTGAAACACAAAGCTTGAGAAAATAACAGGAAATAGCAGAGCAAAGGCGGTTTCCAAGAAGCACAGAGCCAAATCAGCACTTTGTTCTTAGTGGCTAAATTAAAAAATCTCCTCTGCTGCTCTGTGGAGCTGGGTAGAATACAGCAGAATGACTTACACTGCTGCAGAACTTTGCATTTGCAAATATTGACTGCATTTTCATTCGTTTCCAGTTACAAAAACAGGTTGGAGAAGGTTATTAGAGTGGTATTTATTTGAAAGCTAAGCTGCACATAGAAGACAGCATCCCTTCCTCCTTCTGAGGGATGAGTTCTTCTATCCTGAAATGGGTATCAAAGATGGAGGGAATGAATTATCTTCTGAATTTTCTCTTTCTTTTATTGATTACTGACCATTTGCTGAGAGAAGCTGGCTGGAATTGAGGGTGCAATTCATTTTGCTTTCTTAATTACTTCTCTTAAATAAGAAAAGTGAAACTATGCAGTAAGAAAAGCAAAGTTGTGTACAATACCCTCGTGGGGCTCCATCTTTACTGTCTCAATAATTCAGTCTATTCATTTTCATTAGGAAAATCCCAGACTTTCCATGTTTTGGCACTAAATTCTTAGCCCAGGTTCAACTACATGCTTTTTGCTAACTTTACTATGCCCATATCTAGCAGAGGTGCTGCTAAATGACTCCCAGAAATTGGTCTGGAATGATGAGGATTCAGGGCATGAGACCAGGGAGTAAAAATGCCTGTACTTAAGGTGTTATCCCTATACTCAAGGCTTTGCCAGCTTCAAGGAGAAAAAAAAATGTGTGGAGGAGGAAAGGAAAAAGAAATTAAATGGAAGACTGTCCTGATCATGAACTGTACCTTTCAGATTTTCTTAGATACTTGCCAATGAAATCAGTGAAATATTCTTGAGCAACAGTTGATTTTTGAGCTGCGAATATAAAAATTACTACCCAAGGAACACTGAAAGTGGTACTGGAAAATGTGACCCGAGATGCTGTGACTTATGCTGAGCGTGTTAAGAGGAAGATCATGGCTGCTTATGGGTTTGATCTGTGCTCTCGGGCACCAGTCACACTCTACAGAGCCTTTGTGGTTAAATCCTTTTTTTCCATGGTACAGACCCCTCCAATACATAGTGCCAAAGGAAGACTTTTCAGGCTAGCATGAACATGTAATAAATAATACTTCTCATAAGCAGTCTCCCAGTCTCCAGGTTCCTTAACCATTTGTCCCTCCTGCAGCCAGGAACACATACCCATGTCTGCTGTCAAGGTCACACAAACAGCCACTCACAGAATCAAGAGAACCATTTTATTTGCATACTGGCCTAAGTACAAAGATCACCCCAAATTACTCGTTTAGATTCATGTAGTAGTAGAACATAAATTGTTGGTATTAACAGAAAGAATGCACTTAACCTTCATGATATCTAAAGGAATTGAAGACAGGTGTAGTTTCCCATACATACCCAGCAACTCATACACAAGGCTCAGTTCTAACCTGCTGGCAAATACTAAGTTCAGTGCAGGAAAATGGTCTAAGGAGCCTGAAAAACCATGACTACTGCTTTTCTTGGCCCTGAAGTTGATTCAGATGTTGGCTAAGCTTATGCAAGCACAGATCTGGACAGTCAGGATAGCCGTGCTAGTTTACACCACCAGCACTGCTCAGGCACGAGTCATTTGAACACCCCTGTCACACCAGCTGTATCAGAGTGTTGTGAAAGTCATTTGGCAGGTTTGACACCACCCTGAATTCCTTACAGAGGGGAATCTTAATCTCACTATCTTGGCATTATTCAATATTATGAACTGCGGCTGTTGAAAGAAGGGCTCATGCCCTGCAAGCTGATTGCCTATTAAAATTGAAAAAGTAAGGCTTGGAAGGCAGGAATTAAATTAGAAATTCTGCTATCTCATAGAGTAATATAAGAAATAAAATAAAAATGGAGAATAGGAATTAACTTCCTCAGATTTAAAAAGAACTTATTCCTGGATAAGAGCTGTGCTATTAGACAACACTTCCTAGGGTCTAGTTTACATATAGTTCTTGTAGAAGCTTTATTACTTTCTAGAAGCATAAGTTACACTTTGTTTAACTGAAATACTATTGTTACAAGCCCTACTGAATGGTACATTCTTACTGAGAACTTCACTGAGGCAACGAAGTCTTTTTATCACACCTATCTATACAGATTCTTCCATCCTCCTTATCTCAACAGTTATTTTGTATTTGGTAGAAAAATGTTTGCTCTTGGATAAGCACCTAGTGCTTTATGTACTTTGTTTTGTGTAGTCAAGGCATATTTTTTACATGCAATGACATAATCTTCATGAAACCTACCCTTCTTTCTTACTAAGTATGACACAAGGTATGCACTGGGTATATTCTCTGTATAGAATAAATTTTTAGCTGGTGCTAATAAACATGAGGAAGATTATTTAAACCCACGCCTGGACCTAAATGAAGTTTTCAGAGACAGAGGGGACATATGCACAGCTGTTTATTCCAAACAGTTCTTATGATGGTTTCCTCTTTCATTTTCCATTTAATTTTTTTTATTTTTTCTCAAATAGTCAAAGGAGGTTTATTTTTCAAGTCAACCAAAGCATTAGCAAAACAATGGAGTTCTGACCTACTGAGATGAAGATCAAAGATGAAGAGGTTGATATCAACTACAGAAAATTGCTGTGGTTCACAAAATGTGCCTATTAAACCTGACCTACATGTTCAAGTAGATTGTTTTGTGCATCTGTTACTGGATTTTGTTTTCTCATTCATCTCCACTGCAGCTCCCACCCAGAAAAATTAATCATAACAGTAACACTGGCCTATAAAATGTTAAAATATGTGATCTTCATATAGATTTAGACCAACACCTGAAATTCTAACTATACATATTTTCACCTAATAAATAACCAAGTTTGAAATAAATGCTAATGAACCCACCACAGGAGTACAATGTTGTAAACCTAAACCTCAGCTCTCTACAAAACAGGTCTGCAACATGAAAGCAGCTTTTAGTGCTGCTCCCATTTACCTTTCCTATGCCCTAGTCTGATGTGACCCTGCCAGTGCTGGAAATCACCGGATCTGGACAAGTGTCTCCTCCAGCTGTTCTGATTTCCTGAGGAAGAAAGGTCTTTGTCATCATATTTTGTGTATGAGTGCCTATTCTGCTGTCTTCACTTCCTCTTCGAGTAACTTTTGAATCCAGTGTCTGATTTTCAACTGAATTTGAAAGTGAATCACAGGTTTCAAGACAAAATTGTCCCAAGTTTAGCAGAAGTAAGCAGCCAGCTGGGAAGAAGAGGAGATCCAGATGGTGCCTCCAGCCATGGAAAAGGATGGAGCAAAAAGCTCCATTCTTACCAGGCATCAGACAATCCATACAGGACAAAGACCATACAGGCCAGGGGAAAAACCTGCATGAGGCACAAATCCATTGGAAACCAGGCTTCAGTGATTCCATTACTCATGGACTGCTTGCTCATTTTTCTTAGGCTTTCCTATCACACACAGGGTTACAGTTCCCTAAATATCTTCTCATGTCATTCACAGTCCAAGCTATATTTCCAGTACATCTTCTTAAAAACTCTGGTGTATATTTAACAAGGACTTTTTTCCACACTCAGAATGGATCACCTTAGTGCCCCAAACCTGTATACAGTTCTTCAAATACTGTTTCCACCTATCTACAATTTTTCTTAGCATATGAAACCATTTTCACTTGTGGCCTTATTTAAAATGGGATTCTGCTCACTGGCATTAGTTTGTAAAAGTGTATGAGTCAGTCTTTTTCTTTCTGTTTATTAAGCTTAGATATTCAAGCCCCCAAATGGTATTCATTTATCTTTTGTGCAGGCAGAAGTCTTGCCCATGATGCCATATGCTTGTGAATTATCAGAAAGGCTTCAGTCTATGTGGAGGTCATTTCTTCTACATATAGTAGTGCCAGTGGACGCTGCAGAAGTTCCTCACGGCTCTTCAGATGTGCTAACAGAAGAGTTTATGGGTGTAGTGCTAACTCAGGTGAGGCAAAGTCAGCTGCTGTATCTTAGACCGGATTTTAAACTGCTTAAAATCTAATTGTGGTTAATATGAACGTAATATGTATGAAGGAAGTTTTGCACATCCTTTCACAGTTTCAGTGGCTTTATTAAAAAAAAACAAACCACATGTAAAGAGTGAGTTGCTCATCTTGACTCCAAATAAATGTAAAATTTTTTGATATTTGAAACTTAGCATGTATCTTCTAAATTAACAAATGCCTTGATAGTAGAAGATAGTGGTAGGCTTTCTTTCCTCTCCTCAGCCATCCATTTTCATAAAGTTGCTAAGAAGCTGGAAGGTTGGAGTCCTCTGTCTCTCTTCCACATGAAGTGAAATGGCCAATGGGGTTCCATGTTATTAGTGCTGAACATTGGAGTAGGCTGGGTATGATCACACAACCCTTATTTCTTTAGGGACTCAGGCTCAAAGAATCATCACCCACCCACCTTTTGCATTAAAAAGACAGCTATGAACATCCTGATCTCCACAGACAAAGGAAGTGAAGAAACAAAGCAAGTAAGAAATGATGCTAACTGAGGAATAAATTACTCTTTGGTAGTCAGAAGAGAAGTCTGAGGAAATTTAATCACCACACCCTGCTAGTTCTTACAGGACTGTGTGGAAGCCATGGCTGGGTGACTGCTTATGCAAACTTAGGGAAATGTTTGCTTAATAAAAAGATTAAACAGAAAGCTCCCTGACAATGTCTGCTGCGTGTAACAGGACGGGACTGCTACAGAAAACCTGATCTTGCATTCAGATCCGTCCAGGTAGACTATTGTGTCTGTGGGGAGCAGACAGATTTGTGCATGCACAGGTTAACTGGAGCATTCAAACCACAGGGAAAAAAGAAGAAAATCCTATTTTTGGTCTACAGACTGTGACTAAAAAACAAGCTCAGAAAATTAGTTCTGTTGTGGATCTTGAGATTTGCATGCATGTATCCTTTTCAGGCAGAGCAGAGTTGCAACTTGTTCTGTTTGAAGGATTTGTTGCTTAGCAAACTTTTAAATGAAGACTTTTCATGTGCATCTGAACGAAAAAAATAAACTATAAATTGAGATTTGGCCCAAAACACACATTTTAAAAAAGTGAAGCTATAGGGAAAACCAATCAATAGATACACAGAATTTACATTATCTTTTACAAGTAAAATTCCTACTATGAATACCCAGTGGAAATGAACAATGCTGCAGAACTCTCTTGGTTACATTTTTTACCAGTGAATGGTTCACATTCTTCAAAAAGATTAGAAGTGGGAGGTTGCATGGAGCTACTCTGATTCATTTAATCTTTTTTTGTCTTTTTCCAACTAAGCATTTTCACAGGGGAAGAACAATGACGTCATCAAGTTCCCCTCTGCTGAGACTGTGTAGCTGCAAGGTTTTGCACTGATTTTGTTGATTAGAAAATTGCAATCAGTGATATTATTAATAAAGGTAGGTTATCTTGCTGCTACTTTGTGGTAGTTCATGAGGGAGATAGAAGTACCTCATGACCTGCTTGTAGACCACATGAAGAATTACCCAACCTTCCAGGATAACAAAAAGGAGACCAGAATTAGGCACAGCTCTTATTTGAACAAAACAATTTTGTATTTTATTAGGAGTTATTCCTGTTTTGCAGCATGATTTTCCTAGTTAGAAGAAACTAACCCAGAGGAGAATGAGACAGATTAAATTCTGTCTCTGCAGTGTGCTGCAGTCTATTCCTCTACAACTATCGATCCAAATATTTAAAAAATCTATGAAAACTCACAAAATTCCACATGAAAATTATTAAATAACTTAACTCCATGTTTAATTATCAGGCACAAAGGACAAATCTAGTTGTTTCCATCTTCAATATCCAGGCTGCTTGTCGTTGTGACATTTAAGAAAAAGGACTGAGATCCTGAGTTATTTGTGCCCAGCTCTGACTCCATTTGGATCCGAGTTAAACTAAGCAGAGACAGCAGTGAGTTGCTACTCAAGACTGCCACCTCCTGTCTTAAACCCCCCCTCGCAGCCGGATTAGTAACCTGATCAGGGTGTTTCTCCCAACACTGGCTTTGCTTGTAATCCTAATTATACGTAGAAAGGATGTTACCTCAAAAATAATCAGAAACAAACATTTACATAAATTACAGGAAGTAGAGCAACCATGAAATATCCATCTTACAAGCAGCTATTGATTTCTATGGATATCCAAAGCTATTAGATTTAATGAAAATAATAACAGAAAAGATTATTTCCTTCTCAAGCAGTACTGTGCTGTGTCTCACTGTTCTGTGTCTCAGCAGACAGGCCTATCCATCTTATTGTGCACAGTAATCAATTGCCAGAAATAGATTACCAGCATCTGAAATGTGCTACTGCATTTATAAACTGTTGATTAAAGGGAGAAAGATTAAAGGGAGAAAGGTTAGCATTCCCTCCCCCTCCCCCCCAACGATTAATATTCTCTTAAAGTACAAGTGGCATCAAAACTGCCAAAACTGAGAAATTAGAGCCAGGCTTATGCTTTGCACACTTCAGATGCCTGATAGTTCTTTGCTTCTAATCACTTAGGCACCACCTCACAGTCTCTTATTCCCATCTGAGCCTTTCTCTTCATCAGCCTGGCTACTGGAATCCACATAAATGTACATTCCTCTGTTACTGTCTAGTCTGAGACATCAATATCTCCCTTGTCAGGAAGCATAAAAATTCTAATACAAAAGTTTTAACTACATCCAATATTCACCTGCAATTTACAATAAAACCTCCATCTGTATTTCCATTCCTGTATTTCTTGTCTTAATCAATTTGAAATAATCTCTGCGAAATTGCTAATTGAAAGTTTGTGATATTCTTCAGTGTAACAAGAGAAGAAAGGCTTTCCTTACTTTAAGCTAGTAGTGCATCCACCTATTTATTTCCCCCTTTTCATTCTCAATCTTAGTAAGTTTTTGGACTTGCTTAAAAACAGAAGGCTTTAAAATACCAAGTCTTTTGAAAAAGAGTGGAAGGTGCCATTCAAACTCCCAGCAATATCACATGTTCACGATTTGTACGCCTTCTGGAAAAGCTCCTTAATGAAAGACATTGCACTTCATTTGGAAATGTCTCTCCTTTAATAAAATCTCCCTGGTATTCAAAATATTATATGGAGCTCTCCCAGCACTGGAGGAACCTGAGCAGGAGAGGTTAGGGAGGACAGAGTGAAAACCCTGCAGAACAGCAACCCTGTGGCTTTTCTGCCTCCCACAGAGCAGGAAACCAATGAAGGGATGTTCTCATCTACGGTATTTTACAGCAACCACCTATACAGTCATGTAAAAGTATTTGGTAAAAACTGAATTTGAGAGTGCAGAAAATAGACACAGAATGATAAAAAAAATCCATTAATCAATTTATTAAAATCTACATTCACTTGTATGGGGCTTAACTTCACTGCAGCAAAGAATGAATTTATTTGAAACTCCTTTCTTTGGAAATTTGTGGTGCAAATTGACTTCAGCTACCAGAATTCCGCAAATTACACCAAAACAGTATTTTGCATATGCTGTGGATGAGGTTTGAAAACTGCATTTATTTTTTTAACAAGTCAGTATTCAAGCCCACAGCATTAAAAAATCAGTGCTGTGGCTAATGCACAGAACTGGGCATCAGATGATTTAGATTCTAGTCTTGGCTCTATCTCAGACTTCCCCTATGAGATCATCACTTACAATTATCTTTTCAGAATTGGCATCTAATTTTGGATAACCCAGCTTTGTCTGCCAGACTATAATATCTGGAACCCAATTTTCAGAAAATGGTTTCATTCACTTCAGCCGGTATAAAAAGAACTCAAAATCTCTGGAAATCAAGATCCTGAAACTTTGAAATTCTATTGGTTGCCATTTATGTCTCTGCAAAGTGTCCTCAAAATGTTACCAGTGACGTAAGTGGAGAATTCAGATTTATTAATACTTTGCATCCGCTGCACATGCCTAAACAACTTGAAAATATTTAGGGCAATGGAGAGCAGGGTCCAGAGAGAGCATGTAGGGGCTTGCCATGAGTCCAGTGTCCCACACACCTCATCTGCACATTTCAGTGCTCCCACTTAGGTTGTCAGAAATTAAGCTGCTTCAAATAAGAAGCCAGAGCTGTAAAGGCACATTTTCTCTACCACAAAACTGTGTGTGGCCCCTAAACTTTCAGTGAAATCAACACAAGTACATGCCCTGCAGGGATCTGGGCCTTTGTGACAAAGCATCACCACATCTACAGTTGTCAAAATTCATGATGATTTGCAGTGTCTGTACTCAAGATAACTTTGTTTGAAGTTGTGTTTTAAATGTTTTGCATGGCAGATGGGACACATGCTAGAGACACCTGGAACAGAGTTCTTGTTGAATTTAAAACACAAAGTGACCTTTACAATGTGCTCTTATGTTTATCTGGAAATGAGTCAACAAAAATAAAAGTTCCTACTCTGCAACCCTGTAACTCCAAAAAGAAAAAACATTTTCTCCACCTCATGAAGAAATGTTAGTGAAAAATACCCAACAATAGAAACCTGTCCTTGTGATATTTTCATTAAACAGCCAAATATCGCACTCAAGAATCCTTGTGTAAGCTACACTGCATCATACCATCTGTGTGAAGATGTTTTGCAGTTATGCCAGTACTTCCAGCCCAGATGACTCAGAATGGGTGGTGCTTTTAGGGAGGAGAATCCAGATCTTTTTGTCCTTCAGAGAAATCCAGGCCTGCTGAGCACTCTTCTCAGATGCAGTTCGACAACCAAGTTGTCTTTTCTTAGCAGGAAAATAATCCTGCATAGGCTGCCATGATCACACTGCCTCTGGCACCTGAGCAAGGTTGGTTTTGATAACCAGGAAAGTTAGATATTCAAGATTTGGAGAAGGTCAGAGTCCCTTAGTGCTAATGAGGTAGTCCTACAGTGTTGGAGGTGTGTCTGTTGAGGGCTTATCTGCCCTTTAAGCCATGATCTCTTCAGAAGTATTCAGACTTCCTAAATGTTTACCCACAGTTTCATAAATACAGAAATGATATCCAGTGTTTAGACAGGGGACAATTTCTGTGAATATTTCTAGTCTGCTATTTTTGGTAAAGTAATGACATAATTCCGAGGTAAAGGTAAAATGCCTCAATAAGAAACAAAAGAGATTAATGGAGAGAAGAGATTAATGCTCATTCTTAGGTACAATGTCTTTCTCTTGCCCTGCCAATACAACACTGGAACCAGCCTCACCAGCACAGGAACTTGCCTCAGTTTCTCCAGCCAGCAGAGAGCTTGCAGGTTCAAATCCCACATACCTACACTGAGAGAGAGGGCTCTGTGGAAATGGGACTAAGGAACACACTTTGCTTTGCTGTGTGTGAGATACCATCAGTTCCTCCCAGACCCTCCTTTCTCTGCTATACTGAGCAGAGCTGTAGGACAGCTATCCCAATAACTCATTTTCCCTTTCTGTTCTGAGTATTTCCTGCCTCTCTTTGTATAGTTTCTCTATACCTGCACATTAGGATAAGCATGCAGCATTTAGTTGGCAAGTTCATAGAAGTCTATTAAACTCAATATAAGATAGTGGTAGTACTTTATGTGATAAGTTTCAGCACTCTGCTTGGTCATCATACTTTTATTGTCTTCTATCACGAAGTCTTGCTCACTCACAAAAGTCACAGCAAGTCACCACACCTTCTCCTACCAGGAAACTGTGGGTAGTTCTCTCCATGGCTTTTACAAGGAGCTTTTACTCTACCTTTTTGGAAGAGAAATCTTCTATTTACACAATATTATGAAGAGGTTACTTTTCATCTTCCTGCAAAAACCCTAAGTTATGAAGTAGATATACAAAATTACTCTGAAGATAGGAAAGGTTTTTTTTCTTCTGTTTGTTTATTTCTTTACAACCTTCTACGCAAGCTGCACTAACTGGAGTATACACAGGATGGCATATGTGCAATATAAACACAAAGAACATAATTCAAATGTATATGGTACCTGTCAACTCATTGATTTTTAAGCTTTTCCACTTCTTTGCATCATATGACTGACCCACAAAAGAAATACCAATTTCTGTGTATTTTGGTTGTAGTTAAACTAAGAATCTCACTCTCTGTTACCTTGCTCGCAGCAAATCAACCTGACAAGTACAGACCACGACAAAATGTCCTTTCTTGTTCCTGAAAATGTTCTTACCATGCTTTGCAACATTCTTTCTACAGACACTGCTTTTCTTTTTCTTTAGAAGTAATATCTCAGTTCAACTAAATAAGTAAAATAAGTTTTAAAATAGATGTCTATTCAAACCACGCTGTATTTCCTCTCCTGTGTTGTACATGAGCTTTAATACAAAACAATAACTTTTAAAGGCTGCCCAACAGCTAACAGCAACAGTTGGTAGCAGGAACAGTAATGAATTTACTGACTATACCATGCAGTATGTAAGTTCTGGCACTTCTGGTGCAGAACTTGGATCCCTTTGATATGTAATTTATACTCTATGCTATGAACAGCAAATTAACCATTTAGATTTGACAGACTTCAATATCACTGTTTCTTGAGTGACTTTAATTATACTGTAATTCCTGTTGGCAGTTCTCAAAACAACCTTTTGTCATACAGCGTTTTCTTTAACTAATAGTCTAAATCCCTGGTAGGGAAAGGCTCGTGATAAAAGCTACAAAATGTTATTAAAAGGTTGCATGTTATAAAAATTAAAATCTTAAACATACATAAGGATCTAGTGAGTATCTAACCTCAGTTAGTGAAGGCAGTTTGCTCCTTTTTACTTCAAGCCTGCCAAATGAAAATATAGTTTGCCTCAGTGCAGAGTAAATCTTGCCATCACTGTACATAAGGAGGCATAGCTGAATCATTCTGTCTGACAAATCAATGGATGATTTCAACCCAAAATGAAACATTTTTCATTCAGAGACTGCAGATGCTTAATTCATGAGCATTAGCATGATATGGCATGGTACCATATCCATCTTATTGGGTCTAAGATATAGATGAGTCAAGTGCTGTGTCCAGAATTACCCAGCATCCAGAATTACCCAGCAGGTCCAACAGCAGAGCAGTAAACAGGGTGTAGTTTCCCTGAGTGACCCCTCTATGCTGGGCTCAACAAGCCAAGTGATTTCAGATACACAGATTAATTTATTTTTCTGGGAAAAGAGCAGGCTTTTAAGGGAATTGCTTTCCACATCTGGCTTCAACCAGCAATGTAAACCCTTTAGTGGTATAAATATCAAAACGTCATTCCCTGAAAAGTAGATCAAAATATGAGTGTTAATCACATTTATATTAGAAAGCAATCCCTGCTCAGGTAAAGCTGCTGCAGAGTGACCAGGATGTCCTTCCATCACAGCTGCATGTTTGCTTCCAGAGCCTCTTCATCCTACTATGGAATGCCTTATTGTCTCCTCATTCTCAGTATGTGGATGTTATTAAAGCAAAAGAAAAAAAATATTCAAGTATTATGGCCTATATTCTGGTATTTTTAAAATTTCGGATTGTTCCCACTACTCTGTAAAACTAAAGGCAGAAAAAACCCACATGATAACCATATACATATGTAATAATATACACATAGTCATATATAAATCTCATGAACATGCAAAACCCCTTATGCTTGTATTGTTCCTGTTATACCTGATTGTGACAGGCTGCTGTTTGTAGTGGATTGACACAGCTTATGGCATGGAAGAAAGTTAGTGCCATGATTTTGTCATCATTGGACTCGATGATCCCAGAGGTCTTTTCCAACCTGATTGACTCTGTGATTCTGCGTGAAAAAGAAGAGTGGGGAAATTATTCCTGAATTCTCGTGGAATTTTGGGCAACACACCAAACAAGTATTGGGCTGCCAGAGAGGAGCCAGGAGATCACACTTACCCTTTACAAACACTGGGTTGCCAGAAGGGAGCCAGGAGATGACACTGAACCCTTCCCTTTACCCAGAGCCCATCGCAAACTTTTTGCTGGGCAGAGCCGGGGCAAAACCTGGGAAGAGTAAAACCTCTTCTGGGACGTCCATTGCTGAAAACGACCCAGTATTTCATCACAAATAGTTTCTTTTAGTGGCTGCCCCGTTCCCCTCAGGGCAGCAGGTGGGGGTGACATACATTATTAATAAGGTACTAACACTAAATAGGGATAAGTTTATAATAATAAAGATAAGTTACCAATAATAGAGGGACTAACACTAAAAGGGTGAAGGAACTAACACTGAAAGGGTTGATAGAAATGATTGCAAGAACTTTGGCTGAAGCTACAAGGGCAAACTGCATAGTTGAGCCCATAGAATAGTTACAAGAGATAGATAAGCAAGAAATATGAGAAACAAAAGGTTCTTCCAGTGCTTGCCAGGAAAATCAGACTGAACAGAGCTTGGAGCAGGGGTGAAAAAGGCAAAGGGAGGAAGATATTCGACCTTCATTCCCAAAAGACCACCAGAGAACAACACGCAGGCACAAGGAAGGAAGATCGGAAGGAGGGGACAAGAACTGTTTATAATAAATTTACCTTTTATCGGGAACAGTGTAAATACGTACAAGGGGCTTATGAATATGTAAAACATACAATGCACAAAAACCGCTGCTCGAGGTTTTCCGGGTGCGCACGCCGGTGGTGCAGAACAAGCGTACCTCTCTACAACCCTTTAGTTGCGGGGCTATTATTCTGTAAGTCAGGAGGGGTTGGTGCGGCGTGAGGGGAGAGCGGGGAGGCCCTCAGGGCGGTGTCGGCACCGCTGTGGGGCGGGGCGGCGCGATCTGGTCTGGCTCTGGCGTGGCNCCCCCCTTTCCCTCCTTTACCTCCCTCTTTATTATTTTATTTTTTGGGGGGGTGTCGGTGTCGCGGCGAGATGGACACGCTGGGCAGGAAGGTGGTGGTGTGCGACAACGGCACCGGGGTGAGTCTCTTGTGTCGGGGTGTCTCTCTGTCCTTCCCCTCCCCCCCCCATCCCTCAGGGGGGGACCCGCCCTGGCGGAGGGGGAAGGGGAGGCCGGGACACTCTGCTTTCCTCACACACAAACA
>WBMV01003267.1:2763788-2807856 GCA_013396655.1 Campylorhamphus procurvoides | reverse complement strand
AACACACACACAAACACAGTGTGGGGACACGGCCCGGCTTCCTGCCCGGCCCCACCGGCGGGCCCGGGCGCCATGGCCGGGCCGCGGAATGAATGGGCGGGGGGAGCGCCGGGCCCGGCCTGTCTTTAGCCAAAACCCACCCATTTCGGGGAGTTCTCAGTGAGCGCCGGGCAGCCGGGATGTGTCCGGGGTGTGCGCAGGGCTGTTGGTTAGGGAAATGCTTTGGGGGAGTTGTTGGGGCTTTTGTTTGATGGGATTTGGGGGTTTTGGGTTGTTTTGGAGGTGTTTTGGCATGTTTTGGGGGGGTGTTTTGTGTTTTTGGTTTTTTTAGGAAGTGTTTTGGTTTTTGGGGGGGTGTTTTGGGTTTTTTGGGGGGTGTTTGTTTTTTTTTTTTAATTGTTTTGTTTTTTCTGATTTTCTCCCAGCATCATCCTTTCCCTAATGCCTCTCTGATCCACAAAGTACCTCAAAAATGGCTTTTATTTTTTTTAAATCTCCCCATCCTTTACACCTTTTCCTGCACCAACTGGAAATCCATCCTTTTGTTGGGCTGTGAGGAACCTCGACAGGAAGTGAAAAAGATACCATTTTACAGAGAGAAAAGAAAAAAAGATAAGATGCTATTTCCCCATGGTAATTTTTTTTTAAGCAATCTAGGGTTTCCCCTAGCAAGGCAGTATGATGTGGAGACTTAATATAACTGGTAGTACATTCAGGTCTTTTGAATGGCAAAAAAGAAAAATAAATTTTTTTTAATAGAGATACTTGGAATAAATAAGATTTTTTTTTCTTTCAGGAGCCTAGGAGAGAAGAGCTGAGACAAAGCATTTTGCTGTTAGACATTCAGCATCCTGAATTAGGGGGTTTTCCAGTTAGCTTCTGAAATTACTAGAATGGTTCAGTAAAAGGAACATCACATTTGACAGGCCTGGGGTTTGACAGTTTTGTTATATTTTGGTTTTTCCTCTTGTAGCAAAAATCGTCATTAAAAGGGCTGGGGTCCAGAACCTTTGGACACTTTTGACACTATCAGTTAGAAAAAGGAAATGAAAAAATGTAGCATTTAGCAGTTCTTAGAAAGAGATATTGAAGCTATTTGTTTGCTTTTTGCTTGTTTTGTTTTAATATTAATATCTTTATATTAAATGTTCCTATTGTCAGGTTCAGATTAAAAAAAATAGAGCTTCATCCTCCACTGTGGTCCTTTATATGGCAGTAATCACTGAGTTGTGAAATGGTTAGTGTATTGGTAGTGACAGCAGTGTTGTGCTTTGCCTGGTCTCAGGTGTGAGCCGTGGCATAAAAGCTATTATTCTTACCACATATCCCAAGCTGGGTGTGCAATATAACACATCTGTGTGTGCTTTTAATTCCAGAGGCATCTTGGTTTGAGACATTTTCCCCCTTGTGTGAGTTGTATCAGCAGGATATAAAAAGCTACAACAATGATAGGTGCCTTTTTGGTGCGAGAGGAGGGGCCTGTGCCACTTCAGCCTGTGTGGCTTTGGGTCATATTTGGCCTCTAAGGAGAACAACATGTGTCTGGAAGTACCCTGGCCACAGAGCTCCTTGGGTGGGAGAGCAGAGTATCAAGAAATAGTGGTTAAATCAGTTAAACTCAAAATATTTAGGTTGAATTGGGATAATTGAACTAGTATTGGGATAACGAAGATGGAAGAAAATTCTGTTCAGTAAATCTTTGATGGTCAGCTGCATTTGAAGATTATCAAGTAGTTCTGTATTGTCAAACCAGTATTTTGATGATAATATTTTTCCTGTATGACAAGAGATGTTTTATGTCAGAGTGATTTCTGATATGTCATACTTAAAACTGTGATTGAAATTAAATCTCTTGCCAGGTGTCAGAAATATTAGATAAAAAATGAAGAATATCCTTGGAAAAATCAGGTGGCAGTTTTAACTTTAGGCTTGTCTTTGAAATCTACTGCTCTTGTTAGGCTGCACAAGGGCTTCTCGTGTCAGGCTGCCGCCAGTCTTTGAGGAAGAGGTAACTAAAAGGAAGTTCTTGCAACATGTGGTGTAGAGGAGAGGCAGGCAATGGCACCTCGAAGGTCTAAAGCATTAGAGGTGAATGTTCTTATTGTTACAGGACAAACGGTAAGTTACTTAGTGGCCTGTAAAATTGCTGTAACTGTATTTAGGGTTTTTGTTTGGGAGTTGCATCAATGGAAAGAATCAAGCTCAGAGATCTGATAAGAATATTAGTATTCATTTTAAAGCTTGTCACGTGACCTGTTTGTGAGCTTCCTCATTCTTTTAGTTTGAAAGAATACTTATATATGCAAGTTCTTAGTGTTTGATGACTCAGTAGGAAGTGAAAGAGTCGCTGTAAACCACAGTGAAATGGAGAAGAAACTATATATGGTAAAAGTTCTTACATATGTGGTCTTGCACACAGGCAAGCTAGGTAGCTGTTCTTAAAACGTTCTGAATATGTGCAAAAATAAATGATTATGAAGTCCTTACAGAAATGGGTTAGTTCATTGAGTGCTCATGTTATTGTTCAAAACATGAGCATTGTACTAAAATTGTGTGATAATTGGTGTGAGGGGTGCACACAGTAAGACATGGAAGAGAAACAAGTACACTGTACTTAAACTAGAGAGTTTCAAATTGAGAGTGGGAGGAACAGCGAGTACTTCATGTTGGGCACTAGAAAAGGGAAGCTGATTCTGTTCCAGATTACTGCAGTTCATACTTGAAGATTTTGGAGGATTTTCCATAAGGGGCAGGAGGGGGAAATATGTTTCTTGTACCCCTTCAAAATATCAAAAATTGTCCAGCATCTATTATTATACAGAGCTGTGTTTTTTTAGGTGCATTTACCTGGTGATAGTTCTACAGAGTCTGATTCTTCAGCCATAATAGCCAGGTGTTGGGTCATCACAAACCTACTGAGCCAGCTGAATATTTAGGATTGTGTCAGGGAAAATACTACAGTGGGAATGCCCCTGTTGATGGGGAAGCTGATGTACAAGGCTCATTTGTTCTCCACCAAATTTTTTTGTAGCCTGGAGGGGAGTTAAAATTCTGTCCTTTTTATCTATGGCTGAGTCTACAGAACTTTGTAAAATGTCATTTTTAAGGCTCTCTGTTTTGGCCTGACTGAGGTGGGGACCAGACTATGAGTATTCAAGCTTAATCTCGCTCATTGCAGTTCACATTGATTAAATCTGGTTTTGGTTGTGTTTTAGACTGCTTGGAGAAATGGCAGTCTGTTTTTAAAATCTAGGATTTGTTCATTGCCAACACAAGTTCATTTCCCAGGAAGGTGTGTCAAGGTTTTAATGGTGAAAAGGTTTGGAAGTTTCTATTCAGATCAAATAGTAAGAATAGTGTTTTTGTAGGTCAGCAGTTTCTAGGTCAATGTAGTTGTATGTGATTTTGAGAGGGATTTTTAAGGTTGGCCAAGAGGCACTTGCTGATTTTTGTTCAGTAGTCATTTTGGTTGCATATCTCAGTAGTTGCTATATAAACCTTGGGGTTTGAGCAGGGTTTAAAAGTGTAGGTAGTGGAGCTTCTTGAGGGGTGTTCCAGGAGCTTGAGTTGCAAAGGTTTATTTAGATATTATTTGTCCTGTTACTTCTGTTGACCAACATGGTTGGTGATGAGTGGTAGGGAAGTTGCTTCATGTTGGGGAGCAGAAAAGGAGGAAAAGGTGTAAACAAATGTATTGGTGCAAAAGTGCATGGGGCACGTGGAGGTGCTATGGTTGTACTTGGAAAAATTGAGGAAACCCTTAGCTGGAGGATGGGATTGTATGGGCTATTCTGTGTATCATGAACTTCCTTCTATCTTGACCAGGTCCTGTACAGTGATATTTATAACAGAAATACCTACATGTTGTAGAAGTAACAAGAACTGTGTGATTGCCCTTTATGCAGCAATTTGCTAAGCCTGAAATTGAGCTTTTTTTTTTCTTTTAAATTTGGACACCATTATTTGGACTCAGCTCAGTCCTTCAAAATGTCTCATATGTTTCCTCGAGTTTAAAACTTCTGGTAGAGTCTTCTGGTGTTTTCAGGTAGTGTGATCCAGAAATGCTTGTGGCTGCTCTTTGCTTTCTCATAGCAGCACTGCCTTCTTGAATACACAGATAAGATCTATGTAACTCCTAGGTACTTCTGGCCTTAATGTAAGCAACAGCGTTGATAAGTACTTGCCTTTTCAGTTTGAAGTAGAATGAGTGAAGTAGGTTGTGTACACGGTGTCATTGTTCAGGCATTCCAGGCAGCTCTGCCTTTGGAGACAGCAAGCACTCAGTGAGTGAAAGAAACTAGGATCATGAAAAAGCAAAAAAAAATCCTTTCTCCCTCTATTACCCCAGATTTAATTAAAATATCTCTTGGCTCTTTCTGTAACTGTCTTGATAAATTTCTTTCCAAAACAGGTGCTCTTTTTTACTGCAGTAAGGCAAATAATTACAAGCAGCAGCAAGTGACTTTTCATGTTACCGTTAGTGTAATGACAGAACTCCTCTCAGCTGCAATTACCTGTACTCTCTGCTGAGATAATTGTTCCAGTGGCAGCCTTCAGACCTTGCTCCAGAAAGCTTGGTGAACATTTTCAAAATGCTGGCAGATGGCTTTGAGTACAACCTGAAGAGGCTAATTAAGTTTCAGGACAGGGTCCCAACGAGGCTTCCAGTACCCAACTGGTCAAAGCCCTGAGCAACATGCTCTGAATTCAGCAGGGACTGGTTTGAGCCCAAGGTCGGAAGAGGCAGCTCCTGAGGTTCCCTCCATCCTGAGTGATCCTGTGGTGCTGGGTTAGCACTGCTGCACCTCAGTGGTTGAGTAATTCTGCAGATGAAAATGTTTTTGTTCTGGCATGTTGATACAGTGCAGGATGCAAAGTGTGTGTATGATATATGAACGTCAAGAGTAGGAGAGATGAAGAGTGTAAGTTGCTGATCCCTGTGAACTCATTGTAACTTCTTGCTGGCACATTTAAAGTTCATGTTTTACAAATGAGCTTCCTCTAGTGACCATGGTTTTTTTTTTTTTTAATTGCCATTGTTTTCTTAGTACATACACTATCTTCGGACCTGGTGATATAAAGCTTCCTTTTCTATATATTTGGGTAACAGGCACTTTCAGAGCATCCTGTTTGGTGTGAACTACCATCATCTGAGGTTTTGGTTGGGCTCTTGGTTTTAGAAGTGCTTACTGGAAACTATGAAACTTTGAGAAATCCATCTGAATTGCATGGACTCTCTTCTAGTTCACAGTCCAGCACTTTTTATACGAGATAAAACTTGACTTCACAGGGTTTGCTTTTTTTTTCTGGTGTGTAATTTATTATGCCACTGCATGCTCTCATTGGAGAGGTGATTTAATTAGGTCTCATTGGGTACATAAGGTGATCTATTATAAAATCATGGGTTTCAGGTTGCTGGAGGACTTTTTGGTAGAGTGGCAAGAAATCCAAATTCAGACACCAAACCCGTACACCTGACAGTGTACTTAATTGTTTTAATACTGTTTCTCAATAATCTGACAGTCTTGATTCAGAAAAGGTTCTGGAAAATTATTTAATCTTTTAATGCATTATCTGAAATGTGTAAAAATTGAAAGTATAAATGCAATTGGTTTCCAGTGGGACACATGCTT
Organism: Campylorhamphus procurvoides; assembly: GCA_013396655.1. Lineage (NCBI taxonomy): Eukaryota > Metazoa > Chordata > Aves > Passeriformes > Dendrocolaptidae > Campylorhamphus > Campylorhamphus procurvoides. The sequence goes on along the minus strand of WBMV01003267.1, from coordinate 2,802,223 downwards.
TTAAATTTGGACTTTTAATTTTTTACACCAAACCAGGTTTCTGTTGGTAAAGAAAAGTAATGCATATTCTAATAAAATAATTTCTTCCTTTTCAGTTTGTGAAATGTGGCTATGCAGGCTCAAATTTTCCAGAGCACATTTTTCCAGCCTTGGTTGGAAGACCCATTATCAGATCAACTGCTAAAGTAGGAAACATTGAAATCAAGGTAAATATTTTTGATTATTATTTCTTTCTGACAGATAAAAGCATACAGGGCAGCTTTTGACTTTTGTAATATTTGGAAATGCTTTCTCCTTAACTCCCCATTATGCTGTTTCAGTATCTCTTAATTAATTTCTGTATTGGATTTTAGCCTGTCAAAAAATACAGAGTTATGAAGAGGGTAATCTAAAGCACTGGAGGCCTTCAGATAGTACACCTGAGGAGGCAGCAGGTAGGGCTCAAGTGGTTCTGGACAAAAAGGGGCTTCACATGCCAGTATGTAGATGATGTCAAGATTAGAAGGCATAATTTGGACAGAAGTGGCTGACTGTCACCAAGCTGTACTGTGGGATTCTGAGGCAGTGCTGAAGAACTGCTGGAGCTTCCAGGTCACTCTCTGCAGTTTGCTTTCTACTCACAGTTGATCATCTGTGATCTTGTATGAGATGTTTAACCTTGGCTGTGTTTGCATTTCATTGTTTCTATTGTTTTTGTTTTCCTTTTGCTGTTGATGGATGTAGGTACTCCACACCAATTAGAGATGGAGTGGCTCTGTCCAGGCTGCTTTGTCTTGGGACATTATTCCACAACATGGGGGGAGAACCGTTGTTTGAGGATCTTTTTCTGGAGTCCAGGGAGCTGTCATTTCTCACTTATTTTATAATTACAAAGTAATGCTTCAAATGTTATTAGTTGCTTTTGCAATACCAGCTTCAGTAAATGTCTCCGCCCTGCTGCGGTCACATCTTCCCTTCTTGCTTCTAGCCACACAATTCTCACCTTGTGCTGGTCATGCTGCTTGTGCAGGCATGTGGTGAGCCACTTTAGTGAGCTGATCCAGCTGGAAAAGAGGGATTTCTTTGTCAGGTAAAGTTTTGAACGCTTTACTGCACAACTGTGCAAACTCTAGTTTGAGAGTGAGGGAGAAGCAGGAGGTGGTGCAGAGTTGTAGAAGTGCTCACTTAGGCCAGTGATGGTCAAGTTAGAACCACACACATACAAGCTTTCAATTTTGATTTTCTTATTGCTTCTGAGCTTAGGAGGAAATAAAAAAAAGTTGTCCCAGTCTTGTTCTTTATTTTCAGAGCCCTGTAGTTGACAAGAAGAACTTGAGTTACCTGATTTCTGCTGCTGTCTGTAAAACAGTTGTGGTATCAGCAGAAGGCCAGACAAGGAAGTTAAGAGGTTGAAAGACGTCAGACCTTCCCAAAATTCATTTGTACCTTTTTTTTTTGTCGCTAATACTGCAATAATGCTTTACCTTGTGTCAGCTAGGACAATTTGGTTGGAAGGATGGAGATCTTTTGTTTCATAGCAGAGCGGATTCTTTTTGTAAGGAGAGGGAAAGTATCTTCCTTACTCTTACAAGACTTGGGGAGAGGTGTTTCTTCAGGTATCTGCTTGAACTTAATGTGAGGAGCCTCCTTAACAGAAATCCTGGTGAAGAAAGTTATCCAGTGATTTATGAGTCTGAAGTCCAAAAAAATTTTCTCGCATAAAATCTCACTGTTGAAGTTGTGTTTTCTTTCGAGCTGGTCTGATACAGCCTGTCCTGCCAGTTTTGGTATCCTCTGATTATCTGATAACTTAGTTTAATATTGTACAGATAACAGTGTTGAATAGAAAAGATAGGAGGTAGAAGTGGGTAATTACTAAGAGATCATTGCAAAAGAACGAGTAAACTGTAATTTCACATGCATTGCTGGTCTTTTGCTTGAGCATGGACCGTGTGGGTGTATTGTAGAGAGTATAAACTGTGTCTAGATTCTTCCTACAACTTTGGTGGCATCTGCCTATAACAGCTTGTCACCTTTCTTAAGGAAGCAGTGTATCAAGAGAGGAAACAGATACTTTGGGTATCCCAGTTGGATAATACAGTAGGAAGACTTGTTAAGTGCAAGTGCTATTTTTCTTTGTGAGATTCTTGCAGATTTCCTATTAGAAATGTATTTTAGCAGATGACCTTTGTACTTATAAAATTTAGTTCTATGCATTCACTGCAAATTCCTGCAGGATAAGTTTAAAACTGAGTAAAGGAAGCTGGCAAGCGTGTTAACTTTTCTAAACTGTTCAGGAAAGCTGTCATTCCTGAGAAATTCAGAAACTCTGTGAAAGGAGCCTGGAAGCTGATCAAAACAGTGGTTATCATCCATCTAAGTTACCAACTTCAAGTTGCTTTGCCCATATTTTCTTTATGGATTCTCCTTTGGACTAGAAGCAGGGATATAGCTTTTTCTCCTACTCAGAATCCCCAGTTCAGGACATAAACACAGCAGTTCAGTTATTTCTGAGATTATTTTGCTTAAAATTGCAACCTTAAAACTCTAAACCCAGAAGCACAGATGCTGCTCTCAGCTTTTACTGACTTACTAGTCCTTGCAACAGATTTGAGGGTACTAGTACATCACCACTGATTAGTACTTTCCAGTTCTTGGATATTTTAAGTGGAATTTTATAAACAAAGTATGAATTTAGGATTTGTTAGAGCTAGTTATGGTCAATTGCCTTGTGCAGAGTCTTGTCTGGTTTAGATAAACACCTTGCCCGGGGTAAGACTCCATTGTTATAGAATATTTATACACAGAATCCTATTTATGAGAGATAGGCAGATATACTGATCCTGTTTGTAACTTAGGATGCATAAACATGACATGCCACTGACATGTAGCAGTACCTTCCTTTAAAGAGACAATTTAATCTGATGTCCTGATAATGTTAGTTTGGCCCTAACTAAACTAACTCAGATCATTTCCTGCTGTACATGCATCTCTTTTCAGCCTAATTCTACTGTGTACTTAAAATAATTTGAGAATTTCATTTAGGCCTTTTCTGACTTTCTTGCTTCTACCTTTTCTTCACCTTTCTTGACCTGTTGAAGTAGAATAACAAAAAGATGGTAAGTGAGGTGCCCCTGTGCTTTTTGTTTACCATTTTTGCTTGATGAGACCTGGTAGCTGTTATGTTATTTTTTTAATGCTATTCCTTGTTTTGTCTTGTCTTACATTTTACATTTGAATACATACTTATTTTGGGCATTGATCATTGCTTTGGTTTACTGGCAACTAATTAATGAGAATATTTTATGTGTTGCTTCTAAATGCTACATAACCTGTAGTTTTGCAAGATGCAAGAATAATACTGAAAGATCAATGTGATCTCAGCATCTTTAACAGTAGAAATTGATCTATTTAACATTACAAACTGAGAGTTTGAAGAAATGTTCAGATTTCAGTTAGACAAATATTCCTGAGCAATGCAGTGGTAGAAACATCGGATGTCACGATACTGATTCCTCTGTGCAAATTCAGTTGTGTTGTCCTTCTTCCTCTTCACCTGCCAAGTGTGCCTGTTTGTTAGTGTGCTAGCACGAATGTTCTCAAGAGAGAACAATTGTTCTGCCCTTTAGCTTTGTCTTAAAAGGATATGAAAGTTTTGTGCAACTTTCACATTGCATCTTTGAATAGCAGCTTTTCCTGGGCCGTGTCCTGTTGGGCAGCCTAGAGCCTCAGAGAACAATGCACAGAAAGGCTTCCAGGTCTTTAACTGGTGGAGTTTCTGTTGTCTGAAATTCTCATGAGTAGTGTGGCTGCGTGGTGGAGTTCTCATAGTGTGGTTTCAACAGAGTGCCTTTGGTTTAAAACATTGGAGTCTTGACTTCTGTGTTGTATGTAGTCGAGAGATCTACTGTGCAAAGGAAAACAAACACCTTGTCAGTGAGAGGGGGTGGAAGAGGAGTGGTTTGATTTAAATAGTTCTCAATTAACTTCTTTTTTATCTAGTCAACAGTAACTATTTACGTTGATGTTAAAGGCGTTGTAAGCCAGACACCAGATTTTTCACTGTGCATCTTTCCTTCCCTGGCATTGAGTAGTGATTGAGTGATGCTTACTTCCAGGTTTGCTGTGCCACACCACCTGCAAACTGGTGGCATGGTTTTGGATTAAGCATATGGCTTTTTTTATTTTTTTTTGTAATTAATATTAGTATGGACACAGGGCTTTTGGTACCTACAAATACATTCTCATAGGCTAAGTACAAGTGAGTCAGTTCAGGCTTCTTTAGAGAAGTGTGGGATATAACAAGGAGCAAAGATAAGATGCTATTGTACATACTTCCTCTGGGAAATACGTGGGAAAGGAGAAGATGTGATGGTACTAATTTGAATTTGCAATGTTTGCATAACTAACTTTAATAAACAGATTGCTCAATCAGTGTGAAATGACTTACAAACTGCATTAGTTGGTTGTGTTTGTGCAAGAATGCATTACTTGGGTTTTTTGGCTTGGGACTTTTGACAAGGAACAGACGAGGTTCTACTTTATATTTAGATGTGTCTCTTCACACCCTACTGACACAGGCAATATGTAAACCATTGTTTCTTTTAATGTCTGGTGTGGAACTTAAAATCTCTTATTTGCTTTTGCTACTGTTCGGTATGCTTATTCACCACTCATTATTCCTTTTTTGGTATTGTGCACAGAAATTTGCAACATGCATGGAAAAATACTCTGCCAATTCCACCTACTCCCCTTATGTGCTGTTTTGCATCTTGGCTCTTAGAAATTAGTATTTGATAAAGTAATTTTGGAGGTGTCAGTGGAGAAACATCTGTGCTTACAAAGGTGTTTGTAGTTTCTATCTCTGACCGGGCTTATTGGTGTGTTTAAGGTTAATTTAAAAATTGAATTAATATTGTTTGTTTTGGAAAAGGTTTGGGATGGGTAACAGCCAAATTTAAATACTCCATGAAATATGTTCTACTTCTCTCCTAAGTACCTGAAAGTGATTCAAAAATGTGGGCATTGCTTAAGAACACAGCTGGACACAGGCTGAAGCAGTTCACTGTCATTTTTGACGAGTTTGGTGTTTAGAAAGCTTTGCAAACACTGACGTGTTTCTGTATTAAAATTTCACAGGATCTCATGGTTGGCGATGAAGCCAGTGAATTACGGTCAATGCTGGAAGTGAATTATCCGATGGAGAATGGCATCGTTCGAAACTGGGATGATATGAAGCACCTCTGGGATTACACATTTGGACCAGAAAAACTTAACATTGACACAAAAAATTGTAAAATACTCCTCACAGAACCTCCCATGAATCCAACTAAAAATAGGGAGAAGATTGTGGAGGTATGTCTGTCTAGTAGAAGCTGATACATACTGTTGTTGAAGTATTGCTAGAGGTTTCTTGTTCCAACAACATGCAGTGACTGAGGCAAAGCAGTTCTGTTTTCTAACCAGAACTCATCCCCTGCTACTGAGTTTAAATTCAGACAAACTGATCTCAGTCAAAAGCTGTAAGCAGACTTCTTCTCTCGAGCCACATTGGCATTAAAACACACAATTGGGAATACATGTTTGTCTTTACATATCCAAGATATGTTGGTTACTAGCTGTTGGATGAATGTTAATTACTTTAAATGACTTGGACTTCTGTAAGCCAGTAATGCTGCAGAGGAGATTGGAGCTGGATGATGCTCACCAGATGGAGCGGTGTTGTTGGAGGCGGTTGAGGCAAAGGTGTGATGACAACCAGTGCACTAATCTTTAATTAGTGCTGGGGATTATCAATGAAAGCCTTCTAAGAAGGAAAGCCTGGCTCTTGGATCCTTGATCTCAGAGGGCTGCCCTGGGTGATCCAAGCTCCAACTGTACCTTGTGTTCATGTAGGTTGTCAGATATATATTGTTTAGCTCCAGTATGATGTGACAGAAACTCGATTTTGAAGAGCAGTAATGTTTGATGAGAACAAAAGGTTTGGTTTCTAGTTTTGTTATTGTTTTGTTTTTTCCTCTCAAGCATCATGGGTATTTTCAATTACTGTAAGTATTCAGGGTAACAAAGATGTAACTAAAATAAAAGGTGCTGTTAGAATACCTGACGGGATGGGAGAAATGGATTGGAAGTCTGAAATCATACCCATATATCAGAACCTTGGCTATCAAAGCTTGTATATATATTTTCCCCCAAAATATGTTGCTTAATCTAATTAGAATTTAAGTTTATCATCACCTGCTGACCTTTCCCTTATAATACTTTTGCTGCTACAGCTACAGTAGTGCTTTCTGCAATGTGGCAGTGAATATATTTGCATTAATCCTTTCTTTCAGTGACTTGGGAGCAAATGAAGTCTTGCAAAGTTGGGAAAGCTTAAGTGAGAAACATCTAACTGTGCAATCTAAATTCAGCATTTTCTAACAATTAAGGGTATTAGGAACCTATTACCTAAGTATTATGTAATGCAACAGTAGTAATACCATGTACTGTACATCAGTCAGCTGTGGTGTGATAGGCATAGCAGATTACTCTGGGTGGCCTCCACTAGCAGGAATGGCTGTATTTCCTGTCCAGGCTTCTTTGCTTTTCAGCTGTCTTCAGTAGTGTTTTTGTTTCTGTTTTCCTGCTTGAACACAAGAGGCTGGATTTCTGTTATTCTGGTACCAAGGAATTTTATACCATAAATTGGAAAGTGTAGTACGGCCTTTGAACTCTGATAAAATATTTACATTGCTCCATTTGCCTTTTTTTTACACCACTCCAGAGATTGGAGATACTTAATCGTGATCCAGAGGATTAGTGAGAACTAGAATCCATTTTAGTAAATGTAGATTTGAGTTATACAGAAGCTCATTGTTTCTATTAATGTTTTTAATGGAACACAATGTTATGAGGACTTGCAATATTTAGTTTAACAACGTATTTATACTCCTTCCATTTTTGACATGGCCTCCTTTCCAGGGAGTAGCTCAGTATGAAGCAGAGGACTGAATGAAGGTATTTCCTAAAGCCAGCAGTAAATGTAATAATGTCTCTGCAATTTGGGATACAGTGCAGTAGCATTTTAAAAGGAAAGCTTAGTCATCTGGACCATATCAAGATGATAGATAATTACATATGCTGTCCTTCATTCTATTTCCAGTAATTCTCTTTCCTTACCTCATCTCTTCATCGAACTCAGCTGCAGGGTAAGGCAGCAAATGTTCACATGACAGCTATATTGTAAAATATATATTTAAAAAGTGCTTTTTCTTTCATAGCATGTACAAGACACTGATTGCTCCTCGGCTTGACTGTTTGCCTGTCTCTCTCTGCTGCATTCTCATTCTGTAACAGAAGCAGCCAGACTAGAATGGCATATCAAATAGCTGTAAAAATACTCAAGCACAGTCACTTCTAATCCCAAGCTGGAATTCCTTATAATTTTCCCCAGTTTTTAGTTCTTCCTTTCTGTGCCCAATCAGAAGATCACTTTGTAGGTAGTCCAAAATCTGCTGTCATGTGAAGAAGAATCTTTTCAGTAAGCCATCCTGCTCAGTATTTACATCTTAAGATTTATTAGTATATGTCCCGTGTTAAGCCATTTTTCATATTAAATATGTCTTGAAAGAAAGAACAGCCTCCAAAAGGCCTGCATATAGGTTATAAAAGGGTTTTACAGTGACTTCTAGGCAGTAACTAATGCCGTTTGAAGATTAATTTTATTGTTTAAAGTTGATAATTTAGATTTTCTAAATTATTTTTTCATATAATAAGCATTTGTGTTGTCTGAAAGTCTATTCTATTTTGAATAATGTTGAGTTTAGACAATGGCTACCTGTATGGGATCTCTTAGAGTTGCTGCCCTTTCAACTGTTCCCTTTCTGTTCCTTTTCACATTATTCTAACAGAGGAGGTTCTTTAAATAGTTCAGAATTCTAAAATTGTCAGGCATCAGCTTTTTTTCTTCAACAATATTTGGATATCTTTTACTTGAGCTGTGGGAGTACTTAGGATTTAATCAGTTTCTAATCCTAGAAGTTGCAGAAGGGCTCAGGAGGCTGCAGAGTAGCAAAAGCAAAACTTCTGTATGTGTTGGAATAATCTGAGTTCATCCGTTTTTCCTGGTAAAGCATTTTGAGGGGAAAACTGCTGTACACTATGATTTGTTTACTTGGCCTTTTTTCTGTTTATAAAGAAGACAAGATCCTATAAACTCTACATCCTTTAATCTTGGCCTGTTTCTTCACTGAAACTAGTTCAGTGTGTAAGGCAAGCAGTTACTTTTCAAGTTTCAGTATGAGTTCTGCAAACCTGCAGTTTTCTGTCTCTAGTGGATTTTGCACTAATTTTAGAAGTTTGTCATTGGCTGTACTTTAAAGAAAGGAAAAAGGTGGCTCAGATACAGAGAACAACCTGTGACACTGGGCTTATTCTTGACCCAGATGCCCAGGAGTCTGGTCTTTACTTGACTGAGGCTGCACGTTGTACAAAGTCTGTACAGCCTGATACGCAGAATAATAAAACCCTGAACTTCGTTTTAGAGGATACACCTTTAACAAACATTTCATTCCCAAGTCGCTTCAGTAATGAAGTGCCTGGCTGGTCTGCAAGTACTGCCTCCCACACAAGAAGCACTTTGGAAAAGGGCTTAGTAAAGCTGCAGAAATTGGTGTGTGGGTTTTTGTATGAGTATTCGCTTTCGTTGATAAACAGATGTGGAATATTTCATCTGGCTTGTCTGGTGTGAGCAGGTGAGGTACAGCACTGAATGTACTACTTACTGTCTTAAGGCAAGTGGGTTTCTAGTGTTTGTGCAGAATCTGTGTGGTGAAATATCTTGGAAAGTGTTTTTGATTAGTAATAATAGAAATTCTAGAAATACAGTTTTCAAACCTGTTTTTTTTTAAAGTATTTGGTGGGTTTTGGAAGCTGATTTTTGCCTTCATTTTACAGGTTATGTTTGAGACATACCAGTTTTCTGGGGTATATGTAGCTATCCAGGCTGTTCTTACTCTATACGCTCAAGGTAGGCAACAATAACCTAAAATCTCTTTAATTTATAGATGTGTTGCAAAGTGCTAATGTGGCATCACTGGGTCTTGGGCTTAATTCAATGTTTTCTCTAAGTAAACTCAGCTCTGACTGACTGGCTTGCTTTTTGTTTTGGGAAACTATTGATAGGTTCCACTGTTATTTTCATAGATTACAAGCATTGCTTGTAAATGCAAAATCCTGGTTCATCAAAACTTACTGTTTCAGGGTAAAGTTGTTTTGCCTTTGGCATAAAGTCTTAATGGCTTACTTTTGATTTTCTGATCATGAGTGAATTTCAAGATGATGATCCTGTGACTTTTGCGCTATTTTACGGGATAGAAAATAGAAAGTTGAGTCTTTTGCTGTAGATAAAGTAGATTAAATGATCCTCAGCCTAAGCAGAAAATTAACTGTGAATTCAGTGGATATTCATTCTACCATTGACTGCAATCCATCTAGGATTTTAAGAAGTTACTTAAGCACATCAGTTCTAATACCATGACTCCTTACATCTGTTTATTAGTGGCTTGGTGTATTTATCTGTCACATGGGAGGACATAGATATTCTTGTTCATTAACACGTCACTGTAGTTTCTATGTCCAAGAGCCAAAGAGATGGGCTACTGGAAGGGTGGTTCTGTTATGCAAGTCACTAAAACTAATTGAACCAAAAGCACTTTTATGCAGCTGAATCTGTGGAGGAATTTGTGCCCCAACAAGCTTTTAATGAGCATAGATATTCTCTTTAATTAGAGTGCAATTCAAGATGTCAAAATACCAGATAAAATTGTGAATGGTAGAGTTCTAAGCATCTAGGTAAAAATAGAGGTAATAACTTTAAAAAAAAAATTGTATGAAAGCATTTCTTACTATGAAAACCTTAAGTTCAAAATCCAGTGAAGACTGAGGGAACAGAGGCTGTGTTAAGATTACAATGAAAAAACCTTAAGCTCTCTGCTATTTTGTTCTATTTCGGAAATGCTAATTAAAGTTCCACATTTTTTTCCTCCCATTCTTTTAGGTTTGTTGACTGGTGTTGTTGTGGACTCTGGAGATGGTGTAACTCATATTTGCCCAGTTTATGAAGGTTTCTCTCTCCCTCATCTCACGAGACGGTTAGATATCGCTGGCAGGGACATCACTAGGTACCTCATTAAGGTAAGCTGGGAAGAGTTCCTGAGGTTGAGGCTGGCATCTGTGGTACTTTGGTTCAAGTTAAAATCCCTTGATAGCAAGAAACCACTATATATTTTGCCTTTATTATTCATATGTTAATTACATAAAGAACTCCTGTGTTCTCTGTATTACTTCAGTCTATTCTTATATTTCCTCATCTAAATCACATGTGATGATATTGATATTATTCAGAGACATCACATTTTCTTAGTGGCAGCCTTGTAGGAAGGGAATTTATTCCATATTTGGGAAGGAAAACCTCAAAAGTTGGCTTTCTCGATACATAAAATGGAAACTAAATTGTATTCTCACAGTTCTACTCATCTATTTTCAGAAAGACTTTCTCACAGTGTGGAAAATAACGTAGTGATTCTTCTCTGATTATTAAATAAAACAGCATGTTTGATAGACAATTTGTTTGTTTGGGTGCTTTAAGCGTATGCAACATTTTGGATTGGCAAATTTTATGGTTAAACTGGAATACTGGAGTGTTCTGAAGTCCTAAAGACAAAAATTATTTGGTTATCTCTTATTTGTCTTTGTGATGGTTATACTTAAAGTTGTGATGGGAAAGAAAACTTCCCACTTGGTATAAATGCTGCTGCTATTCTGCTTTTCTGGTCATAACTGATACACTAAGACAGATTTTTCTTAATACTAAATTTGCAGTTAAAAAAGGGAGGTGAACTTTTCAAGATGTGTATTTAAATGTATCCTTCTACTGAGAGAGAGATCTGGACTGTTCCCCTCATTTCCTGCTAACCTGCTGTGTTCCCTCCAGCTCCTCCTGCTGCGAGGTTATGCTTTCAACCATTCTGCTGATTTTGAGACCGTTCGCATGATCAAGGAAAAGCTCTGTTATGTGGGCTACAACATTGAACAGGAGCAGAAACTGGCATTAGAGACCACAGTATTAGTTGAATCCTACACAGTAAGTGTCTTGAGATGGTTTTTCTTGTCCTAGACTTCCTAGGTTTAAATTCAGGTGGCATTTAGCTTTGGTTCCTTCGCAGTTTTTCTTGGCAGTAACTCACTTCCCAGCCTTAGGAGTCTGTAGAATCAGATTGTGTGGTTCTGGGGAAAGCATCTAAAAGTCTTTTTTTCTCCCAGATTTTCTAGAAGACCTTGTACTCATTTTTGTCACTGTAGGTCTTTGAAATTTGAACATTATAGTATAGGAATTTGTAGAGAAAATGGACTTAACTCTAGCATATTAAATTCTTTCAGCTTCCTCCATGTAGCAGTGAGATGTATGAGGCTGATATCTGGTGTCAGGAGTGGTAAACTTGCTCTTAGTGGAAGCTTCCTGTGATCACACATGGGAGGAAAGAATTTGCAGAAAAGCATTACTTGTGCTATAAGATCATCTTTCAAACTGATAGTAGGGGTTGGTTCTGCAAGGAAATGTTTGGTACATCAGAATGGGTATGTCTGGTCCCTGATGTCTCAGAGTGAATTGCAGTGATTAAAGAATTTGTATATTCTTTCAGTAGTACAGAATGACTTCTTGCAGTGCTGACAAGTATCAACAGTTTCCTGTTTTAAAACATTAGAGAGCAATGTAGGTCATTTCCTCTTGGTTGTTTTTTTTTTTTTTTTTTAGTATTCAAGTGGCTAAAAGTAGTCTTCTCAATGGTGTTTTTTTCTGCTCTAGCTCCCGGATGGCAGGATTATCAAAGTTGGTGGGGAACGGTTTGAGGCACCAGAGGCTCTTTTCCAGCCTCACTTAATCAATGTAGAAGGGGTTGGTGTGGCTGAATTGCTGTTTAACACCATCCAGGCTGCTGATATTGATACCAGGTAAGAGCAGCACGTTTGAACTCCTCTGTCAGGGGGCAGGGGTGAGGTGAGAAGTGTATTCAAAGTAACACCTTTTGCATTAGACACTAATGTGTGTTCCTAGGGGAGGGTGAATGCTGGGAGTGGAGCTTAGGTTGAGGTCTTGGAGTTCAGCAGGTTGTCTGGAAACTGTTTTGGTATGAATGAACAAAGATAAAATATTTCAAGCTATTTTCACAATATTACTGCTGCTTTCTGGTAAAGCATGAGCAAATCTGTCTTTTGCATAGTGACCATTTTTCAGATTAGTATTTACTCCCCTGTCTGTACAGGTACCTACCCTAAACCAAAGGAAACCATAGAACACTAAAAAGACTATTTTTGTCTGGGTCAGGTCTGAATTCTACAAGCACATTGTGCTGTCTGGAGGGTCCACCATGTACCCCGGGCTGCCTTCGCGGCTGGAGCGGGAACTGAAACAGCTCTACCTGGAACGAGTTCTGAAAGGAGATGTGGAGAAACTCTCGGTGGGTACCGAGTGGCTGTGTTTGGGGGGGGACACAGCGTCTTATCCTGGATCCCCACTAGAGGGAACCAAGTAGTCAGAAATGCCAGAGGCTGCGGGTGGCCCTCCATGTGACTTCCTCTCAGTTCTTCACACCCCTGCGTTCCCTTTGTATATACTTGCAATAAAGTCACCTTTTAGTCCTAAGAGCAAGTAATTCCTGAAGTTTTACGTTAGTTTAAATGTAAAATGAGCTGATAAATGCCAGGACACGACTTGTAACTGAGGTTAAAACAAAGCTAGGGAGGTTTTTGTGCCTTGAAGTCATCATTGGGCAAAAATAATTTATTTTAATCTGTGAAAGTTTTGATTCCTCCTGTCAGTGAAATACTCAAAAGTGAGAGGCTGGAGTGTGGATTAAGTTTTCCTTTTCCATTGGTTACTGTGATGTGGAGGCAACAGCCACACACACACTGCAGAGGTAATGCTGCCTGAATTTCAAGGAGATATTTCCAGAGAAAATTCCTTTGAGTGGAGTTTCTAATGCTGAGTTCAGTTGAACTTCCTTGGTTTTTAGTAAAGTGTCCTGTAAAGATCTTTTGTGGCAGTATGGAGTGACTCAGTTGTACACAATGTTTTACATCTGAGACAATATTACATAGCTTTGGCTGTACTCAGTTTTGCTCTTGAAGTAAGAGCTTTAGCATTGAAGAATTTAAGGGAATATTAATTAGTTAAGCATGTCTAGATTGTGTAAATTTAAAATCTGTTTTGTCTACCTTTCCAAAACTGGATATAATTCTAAAATACTGTGATTTGATGATCTGGTAACTTTTGATAACTTTAGCCATCGAAGCTTAGGGAGTATTTCAGTTTTTACTCTGTTCATGAGATGCAAAAATTCAGTCTTGAATTTTCTATTCTGACTCCTGGATTTTTTGTGGATATACAATTTTGGAAAAAGTGTCAATAGCTATCTCTAATTTCCAGCGCAAAGCAGTTATTTGAGTTCTGTTTCGCAAGCTGGAAGCTCACACAGAGTTTCAGTTCTTTGGTTGCATTTTTCTCACTGGGCAGTTTCCACTTCATTGTTCTGGTGGAAAGCCCAATTTTATTCTGCAAGGCTTTGTTTCAAGGATCCCAGTAAGAGTTTCTTTTCTTCTTCTTAGAAATTTAAGATCCGAATCGAAGATCCACCTCGCCGAAAGCACATGGTGTTCCTGGGGGGCGCAGTCCTAGCAGACATCATGAAAGACAAAGACAACTTCTGGATGACCCGACAAGAATACCAGGAAAAGGGAGTGCGTGTGCTGGAGAAGCTTGGTGTGACTGTTCGATAAATCCCAAAGCTTGTTCCCATCACATGTCTAAAGCTTTTTTCTTTCATTGCCAATCTCTGAACTCACTCAGCTACATGCTATGGAAGGGCCTGTCTGTGGCCTTTTGACCCAAACGTCAGGTTTTGTTCTGGTTTCTTGGGGTAGCTTTTGTTAAATGTTTCTTAATGTGGCTAAATTTGACTATTAAATTTGACCACTTCCCTGCAAACAAAACGGAGCAAGAGCAGCCTGTCTACTTCATTGTTCCTTCCCAGTAGGCAATTGGGTAATTCTGGTAGGCTTTTTCTTCTGGCTTTATTGCTGTAGTCCTGCTAGCTTTTGTCTCTAGTTCACAAGGGGTTGTGTGCCTTTTTTAGCATAAGAAAACCTTTAAACAAGAGTTTTTTGCTATTGGATCATTGTGGTGATTATCTTTGCATCTTTATGCCTCTCTCTACATCAAGGTTTTTTTTTCTTTTCTTTCCTGCAACTGGGAGTTTTGATTAAACATTGTTAGAAACTAGTTGAAGTAGCTGGAATGGCTTTAACACACAGTTTCTGTGTAATGTGGTTCCATATGCACTGCTGCCTAACCTGGCTTCTGAGGGGGTTTATCCTCAAAGGTGGTGGTGGGGCTTTCAGCCTGTATTTCTCTTAAGTGGGAATGTACAGTTGCCACAAATGGAGACAACACCTGATGTTCTGGAAAATGTACATTTGTGGCCTTAGGTGTCTTTCTTTTTCTGGAGAGAGGAGACAGGTTTGAGCTGTGTTGCTTTTTTGTTAAGAGACAGCTGGGGGGATCAGCCTGACCAAAAATGCCTCTTTGAATAACTAAATTTTGGTACCATGTTGTCTCAGCACAGGGGGCAAGAATGTTAAATTAGCTATTCTGTAATTGTTGAGAAACTTAGATATGCTGAGACAGGAGCCTCTAAACTTACTGAAGTGATTTAATAATTTCAGAAATGCTTGTGAAAATTGTAACTATAGATATTAAAACCCCCAGAACTGAGTTTTAAAAAGTCTGATGTTTTAAGTGCTTGTATGTACACCAGAAGCACTTCCATTAAACTTTACAAGTATATTAACCTAGTGCCAAGTAGTTACTGCAAATGAATATTTCAATGACCAGTGTTTATTGCAGCAAGCAGATATTTATAAACAATCAGTGGCAGTAGGTTATAAAGAATGACTTATATTTCTTCCAGTTAAAAATAACATTGGAATATGAGATGTTGTTGGTTGGTAAATAGCCACAATTCATGTTATCCAGTCTTGATTTTTGATACTTAACGTGGGAAGCGAAAACCAGTGATGAAAATGCTGTTTTCCAGAAAGTACATTAAAGCTGAGCTGTTCTGAAAAATAGAAGTTGTCACTAGTAATTATCAGCCACCTTCTCTGAGTATAGTAGCCTGAATTTTTTTTCCTACTAGCAGACTGGTAACTATCTTTGCAATAAAATCTGCCTTACATTAAGCATAGCAAGAACTGCCTGCATCCCAATGCTAGTTAGACTTAGTTCCACTTTGCTTTCCATGGAAATAATACATTACTTCTTACTGGTTTTCAAAGCCTACCATAACATTTAAGCAGAAGGAAGTTAAGGTCTGCTTTTGACTTCCAAACCTTGGAATGTACAAGAGATGCTTTCATATACTTGCCATTTGTCTATGTCTTTATATTAATAATTGACCCCAGGAACACGGAAATATTAAACTCCCTTGGATTCTTAAAATCTGCTTTCTTTGTAAATTGAGCAGACAGCTTCCTTTGGCTGAGTGAGCCAAGCGGGCAGAAACCATGTCTGCATTTCTTTAATAACAAGACAGTCACTATAGTATTGCAAGTAATGACCATTTAATTATAGGTGGGTGGGGTTTTTTGCAGCTATATTTACTCTTAACTTGAACAATATGAATTTACAGGCATGCCGGTCGTGCCTCAGTGCATGCACTTAAGCAGTTACTAGATTTTTGGGGACGTGAATGTAAGGGGTACTCTGAATTCCTGTAGTCTTCTAAACATTTAATACACAAGACTTAAACATGCTGTGGGCTTGCTTTAGAGCTATGATTTCTCATGTGACTGTCTCTGGGCTTTTCAGACAGTGTTGGGAATCATGGAAATAAACCAAAGAATGACTTAAAAAAACCCCTTTTTTTGAATGACAATCTGTCATATGATTTTTCAAATCTAGACCTTGACCCTGCAACCCCTTTTCTAAACCATCTTCTCCCCTGTCCATTGGCATCGGTTAGGTCTGTGCATGTTTGAGTAAAGGTTTTGGAATTTGGCCCTTTCGCTAGAGAACTTCACAGCATCATGAGTAATAAATGTCAGTTGATTATGCAGAATCTTGGGTTTCCATGGAAACCATGTATATATATTAAAAAAAAAAAGGCAAACTAGCATTTTAAATTAACTGTTATCACGGATTCAGAGGAACACGGACGTAATCCAATTACTGAATGGGGTGTTCCAGTTGTGCTCAGTGTGGTTCTCCATGTGTGTGTTTGCACACACAAGGGGGGGTGTGTGTGCGTTCTCTCAGCTGACAGCTTCAATATTGCTATGAAAGCAATCTGGTTTTAAAGTTTGGGGGTTTTTTTGAAGACCAAATAACTTGAATTGTATTTGCAAAATGCTTCAGCTCCTATAAAATTAGAATAGAAGATGCCGCATCAGTTGTAACTTTTTGGGAGCATCCTATTTTTAATGTTAAGCTGCTTCAAACCCTCCCCTCCCCCAGTGTTCTAGGATGTTAACCATTGTAACACAAATGGCTTTTTATACAGTTCTGAATAATGTTAACACACAACACTGGTTGAGACCGTGAATGGAAATAAACATCTATTTAAATTGACAGGTCTTTTCAATACAGAAATAAAATCAGATTTTTTTCGAAGTAGATTATGTTTGCTTTGTTTCCTTTGGGAAATCACAGTTCTGTCAGGTTTTCTCTAACTTAACTTCCATCACAAAACTATCATGAGCAGCTTTTGCTGAGGAAATCTGACATGACAACACATTCCCTGCTGATTGCTGTCGTACTCCATTCTCTAGCCAATACCCCGTTCCCTCCATCCTAGTTTCTTTAAAAAGAAAGTAAAATCCTTATCCTTGGACAGGAATCTTTTTCTAGTTCAACCTCAGTACTGCGAAATGGGAAGAGTCCTTAACTTGTATTGGCTGGGCTCAGAAGCCATGTAGTGATGCCCTTTTTAGGAAAAGTCACCTTGGCATTGTGACTTCATGTGCTGCTTCACCTGCATCCCTGAACTGGTAGAAAAACTGTGTGTGGGATTAACCTGTTGCACTGAGTAGGATACCCAGGCTTGAAGCAGCTCTTGCCCCTGAAATCTTGTAATTCTGGATGTGTTGTGTGGATTAGTGACTGGTTCCCCAGTCTGGCTTTTGAAAGGAACTCAATCAGCCTCTCCCCCCCAGCTTGTTGTACATGCTGTGCTGGAGGTGTGTTCCCAGGCATTGCATTCCTGTTAGGATAATGGCTTTGGATTTCTTAGAGGGACCCAGGATATGCATTGGTGTCAGTGGCTGGGTGAAACACTTTTCACCTTAGGGACAGATACAGGCAGGCAGGATTTTAATAGTAAAAAAGCCTCCCAACCCCCAAATCTCTGTTCCATCACCGTGCATTCTTGGGAAAGAATAAATACATCTGCTATACCTCTGCTCAGTACTAATTCATGTTCTCTGCTCCTCCCCTTTGGCTTGTTTGGCCTGAAATGCCTTTTGTGTGGAAAGGACTAAATGCAACTCAGTTGACATTTGCCAGTCAACTTTTTCAATAGCGAATTCCTCCCTGAAGGCACTTCAGCTATTTTCCACAAACTAGTGTCATTAGCTGCCTCAATGCAGGGAAAAATCAAGTTTTGGCTCTTTTTGTTATTGTTTGGACATTTTTGGTTGGTTGGTTTTTTTTGTTTTTTTTTTTTAAAATTCAAATATATCTCTTTTTACATTCTAGCTACAGGGAAAATGGTGTTCCAAAAAAATTGATTTGGAACTTTTTCAGCATGTACTTAACTAAAATATTGCTTTATTTGAGCCCTGCCATGTGATGCTTGTTCCTTTCTAATGGTTTGGTTTGTTCTGATGGTGTCACTGTCACTTTGCCATTGTACAAGAAGAAAAGTTCTTCCATTCAGAGTAGCCTGCTAATTTTGCCTCTTACCTTCACTTTACAACATTAAGATCAAACTTTAAGTAACATCTTCCATGTGAATTGCTTACCTTTCTTTAACCTGGTGCTGCAGCCCATTGTCCCAACCAACAACTGCACAAAACAAGATTGCAGCGCACATCTGCTTATTGCCCAAATATCTGGAGAAGAGCTTTTTGCCTTCCTTGTGCCTCATGCAGAGCTCTGGTGCTGCTGGAAAAAGGAGAAGTTCAGGGAGGAGAGGAAGCATGGGGCTTTGTTTCTTAACTGGCTTTTTAGATATTTTTTCCCCCGTTTGAAAGCAATTCCTTGACATTGCAGATTAAGGAAACAGTTTCTATTCCGGGTCTTGAATAAAGCATATTAAGAGTTTTAGCAGAGACTGGGGATGATACTAAGGGGCATCTTCCAGCCATAGAACTCGTGTTCCTTCCCATACCATTTTTTTTTTAATTAAAAAAAATAAAATCTCTGTTCCCCAAAGCCTAGGAATAGTAATTAAACTGTAGCCGCAGGAATAATGACAGATACGGGCCTCTTGCCTACACCTTTTCATCTCCGCACCCATCTCCCATCTGTTTTTTGTTTGCCCTGAGGCTGAAGTGGTTTCAAGATCCTCCTCTTGCACACATGTTCTCACCATGTGCCCATTTTAAATCTCTCCAGGTATTTTAACGAATTAATTAATTGCCAGTTGTTGACCTCAGCACAAGGAGATCCTGTAAGTCCTGACTCGCATCAGGCGCTTTTCTTAGCACAGCAGCGCTTCTGGGGGCTACAAATTGAAACCTTTGTGTCGTCCAATAACCTTCTGTTCTAAACCACTCTGTGTAACCCTGATTTTGGCCTTCCCTGCCAAAGCAGGAAAAGCAAGGGTGGCATTAAGGACATGAAAGGCAGTATTTCGGGAAGTGCCCAACCGCATAATCTCCTTGGGATATTTTAGGGGTTTCCTGGCGTACTGGGTATCAGCCCTGCTGCCAACTCCTGTGGGGCAAGTCCAGTAAGGGCAGGTGGGATTTATGTTAGCACCTGTAATACAGGCAGATTTGTCCCCTCTAAAGTCTTCTTGTAAAGGGGGTGCTGGTGCTCCTCGTAGTGTTACTGGGTAATAACCTGGAACATGAAAACGTGGTCAGTGCTGGAATCCACATAGTGCCATGCGAGAACAAAATGCTGTAATGATAATTGCTCATTATCTAATTATACAAGGACCTACAGCCCCAGAGGGTGAAAACTAATTAAATGGTTATCCGCTCTTAAAATGGCAACAAAGAAATGAGGAAAACTCATTCTTTTGGCTCTTGTTCCAGTACTGTCAGCAAAGTCACGTGCTGCTTGGAAGATGAATGAGACAGTCCGGGATGGATAAGGCTCTCCCCATCCCGCTGCAGGGATTGAGGCAGGGAGCTTGCTTTTAGCAGAGTCACCTGCTTGCTCGAAAGCAACTCAACTTTTGAGCTCCAACTCCAAATGAAGGAGGATTCAATGGCCCAGGTTATCCAGGAAGGCAGGTGATGCAGAATGGGTCACCTTTTACATTTGCTTGTGCAGAATTTTAAAGTATCTGGAGCACTTGGTCCCTTGATGTGGATGCTGCATGCTGGGGACAGGCCGTGGTTTTACCCCATGTTGAGGCATGCAGTTTCCACCTAGGAAAAGAGCTGCCTGACAAAAAAAGCATATGATCCAAGACCCTGCAGTAGTAAATCTCTGTGAAACCCCTTCTCCTGAGTGCTGAATCCACCAGTGATTAGCACCTTGGGCTCTAGTTTAACTTTCCAAAAAGTACCAGAGAGCTTCTACCCCACCTCGAGCCCTCATTCCCGCCCCTCAGCATTCATGTGTCATCACCACCCTGGTAAAAACATCAAGCCCCACTGCTTAAAACCAGGGTGCCACCAATACAAGGGATGTGCCAGCCTTTTCAGAGCAAACACCCCTGACTGACCTGCTGTTCTTGGAGCTGTGAGATGAAGGCAGGCAGCAAAGTGTGGCTCAGCACTTCTATCACAGCGGTGCTCCAGCAAGCAACAGGTGCTGAGCTTCTGTGGGATTTGGGAGTGAAGTTTTCCTCTGCTCGTCCTGCCAGTGTAACCCAATACCATAGGCATTCTCAAAACACAGTCTGTAGGCTATAAAACACATCTGCACAGCGAGGGTGCTCTCTGGTAGCTCGCAGCTCACACCTGGGACACTGTGGCAGGCAGTGGTTTAGAGCAAAGCCCAGATATTCATCTCACCAGAGAAGCCCCCTCAAACACGACCACCAAAGATGACATTCTGCCCATTCCAGAGCCAGGGACTACTGATTTTAATCAGAAAAGCGTTACCGGGATTAGGAATGAAATCTCAGCAAGTACAGCAACACCCAGGCAGTTTCTGGGGAGCAGCTGATGCTGCGCTCTTGCCCACATTCTTGCAGCTACAGGGGTGTGTACATTTTTGGGTTGTCATTGATTGCAGAGCTGTTAGCTGGATGTCTTTTATAGTCAAGCTGACTTTTCCCCTACTTTCCCAAAAAGTATAGTGCAAGCTTCTGCTATAAAGAGGTGGGGGGTACTGACTTGGGAGGTAGGTTGGTCCCCTGTAAATCAGAACGCTTGCTATTTCTGGAGGTTTTCCTAAGGAGTGGAGAGGGTCAGAAGGAAGTGACTCCTTATTTTTTTAATTACCCATCCCCCCCCCACCCCCCCCCGACATTGTAACACAGTTGTTGCTTTCAAGAATACACATGGTCTGTTTTTTTCAGACTTGGCTCATCTGGTAAAATAATTAGCTGTTAGGCAGACAGAGGGAAAGGATCACATCTGCACAAGACAGGAAGACTGGGACAGTAGAAAGGGGGAAAAAAATTCCCTGCTTGAATCACAGCTGCCCACCATGCATAGTAAGAGAGCTTGCCAAAAATATTCAAATTGATTTAGGAAGAAAAGCTGAGGAAACGGTTTAACCCCAGCCTGCTTGGATCCGTGACAGTATCTCTATGGGCTGCTCTGCTCCCACTTAGGGCCAAAAGAAAGGTTTTCAAGCTGTGTGTTTCCCCAACCAGCCTTCCTGCATCTCCCTTCCTCTTTCGCAACAGGAACAGAAAACACAGACTCATTGCTGGGCACGAGGCTGTGAGCAGATTTCCACACCGAGAAAAAAACCAAAGGTGGGAACACTTATTTGGTATTGTTGGGATGAAGTTGTAATTGGATCACGTGATTAAAACCAAGAGCCAGGCAAGTTATTATATAGGAACCTTTTTGCTGCCTGCTGTACACTCTGAACTAAGCCCCTTCTCGACAGAAGTGGTCAGCATGTGCATTGTCTGCAAACAACCTCTTCAAGTGTTTGAGGCCAGAATCACTTGCTCAAGAGTTTCCGAGCACACACATCCGCTGCAGATCACTCACAAGCACTTGGGAGGGTTTTGCACCAAAAAACGAGTAGCAAGGGTTTGGACATGTGAGTCATGCAGCAAATCCCTTCCCCTGCCGAAATAAATCTAAACCTCTATGGATATGCTCATTTAACGATTAAAAAATAGGACATCTAGAATATTTGGTCTCAGAGTCTGCTGTCTCTGGGACCATCTTTCGCTGCAGGAATCCCAGGCTCGGTCCCAGCAATATCTTTGGAATAAACCCACAGAAAAGAAGATAAAGGCAGGACTGCACAGAATCGTATCCAAATCAAATAAAAGTGCTATGATGCAGGTGTTTCAATACTTGATTTCAGGTGCTGGTCCCACCTAAGCTGTGGGTGGGCTTTCCCTGCCAGCTGCAGCAGCCAGCTCCAGCGCTAAGCCCCTCCAAACCTCTGCTCAGCTGCAACCTCCCCTATAACAGGAGGCCTTTGGCACATAAGCTTTTTTCCAGTTAAAACGCAAGTTCCCTCGGTACCTAAATGTCTGCTGTGAGGCGAATGCAGACCTGCTGAGACCCTGACAGCACTGAGCAGCTATGTGCTGTGTCCATGCCTAAACCACAACAGGCCCTACCAGCAAAGAGTGCTCCATCAAGCTCGCCTGCGGAGCCGGGCTGGAAGATGTGTGCACAAGATGTTTTTGGATCAGGTCTCTCACAAAAACAGCTGTGGGAGGAAATGGGGCCAGTAGTCAGACCACATTTACCATTAATATTCATTTATGCACAAATACTAACACAATCATAGATGACTTCTAAAGGAATGAGCCTAAATACCTCCAGGAAGAGACAGCTCTGTGCTCTGGACAAATGATTTAGAGGCCACTGAAAGGAAACCCAAACCCTCTTCCTCTATTTCATGAGAAGGGCCTCTCTTGCAGAGAGTTCCTGCCTGTGCATCCTGAGGAGGAGGAGAGGAGGAGGAGGAGGAGGAGACATCTCCTTATAACACAGGATGAAGCACCTGGCTGGCTTTGAGCAGTGTTCCTCAGCCTCTCCAGTTTGTCAGGGCTTGGCAGCTCCTTGCCCATAGCTGACCAAATCCTGGGGATCAATTGCACACCCCCCCACATGCACCAACATGAAAAGGGTACCTGGTAGAACTGGCAGCTTCCCCAGGGAAGCCACATCCTTGCACAAATTCAGATCTCTGACTGCTCTGCAGCTCCTGCAGGAGAGAGATGATCCTCCCTCCTGGAGCACCAGAGCACTGAGCAGGTATTGGACATAAATGTGCATTACAGAAGGCTTGGATACAGAATTAACTCAGGCTATTCCTGTACTTAGGTGGTTATGTTTGAGGGGATATGTTGAGTTAGAAAAAGAGCAAAAAGGTGTCAACCAGAATGACTTATTTTTCATTTTGACTGTGGTTAACTGGAAGCCCCAAAATCACATCCCTGGAGCAGACAGGTTTAAGAAGCAAGGCAACATCCCCAAGAATGACAGATATCTACTGCTCCAAACTTGCAGTGAGTCAAGGCATCAGCTCACACCATGACAGAAATGGAGTAAGGAAAATACCACTCAAGCAAGGAAAACCAGACAGAATGGGAAAGAGGCAAAGAGAGGGAAGAGGGACAACAGAAATAACCCGGGAAGGAGGGAGGGACAGCAACGAGAGAGATACCACTGGCTTACTAACCATAGTTATACAGTCAAGACCACAGATTTCCTGGCCTTGCTGGTGACCACACAGTCATGCAGAGCCCAAGGATGCACTACAGGAGGTGTGGTCTGTCCCCCCTCGTTTTGTGGGAGCTGACAACACTCAGTGTGCAAATGTGTGGCACTTTTCCCAAGGTTTCGGGTGCAGCAGATGCTCATCCCTGGCCAGACTCTGAAGCCAATGAACTGAACCCTGTATGGGTTAAGAAAGGCTTTGAACAGTGCCTGAGGGATCCAAGGAAAATTTTCACTTGCTCTAGGATTGCCTTTTTAGTTTGAGTACTTGATGCATCAGTAATTACCCCGTGTTGGTACCAGCTTTGTCACAGGGAGCTCAGTAAGGATGGAAGTTTGGCTTTTCCCCAAGGACACAGCTCTGTTTTGGGGGGCAAAGCCTAAAAAAAGTGCACAAGAGGGAGAAGACATAGAAACCTTCCTCCCCAAGGTTTGCTCGAGTTCCCTGCTCATGCGGGGAAGTTATTAAAGGGTAGGGAGTGTAAATCCTCTAACACCAGGAATGCATTTTCTTTCAAACCAAATCCCTCTGTGAATCACTGTGAAGGAGCAAACACGCAATACCAAGTCCCAAACCTGTGTCATTGCCTCATAGAGAGAGTTAAGCATCCCCTTACACTGATGGTGCATCTGACTCGCAATATCTGCAAGCACAAGACAATGCCTGCCAACTTCAAGGGAGATATTCATGTGCACAACAGGCAGGACGAAGCTTTAAAAACCACTAGTAGTTACACTTTTACTGCCAGAAGCAACATTTTAATCTAAGTATTGGCTCCTGACAGAGCCCGTATTCTGAGGCCCTCCAACATCTTTGCTCCATCTGAGTAATTGCAAATGCCTGTCTTTAATCTATTTTCAAGAATTGTTGGCTTTGTCTTTTTTATTATTTTTTCCTCTTTTTTTTTTCTTAAGTACAAAAGAAAATGTTTCTGTGTGTACATTCATGGCAACAGAGCTACACAGAGACATAAACTAGTGGAAGGTCCATATGCTGAGAGAATATCATATGTAATGAGAACTGCTGCATTTTTGTCAAATGTAATGGGACAGATACGCAGCAGCTGTGGGTTACTCAAGAAGCAGCTAATTTAGCAAGCTGAATTCAAGGATATTTCCCAGATCTCCCAAACAATGAATAGCAGTGTTGTTTAAGATTACCATTATGCCTTACATCCTCCTTTGACTGGAAGCAGGGGGAGGAAGCCTCTATCTGTGCTTCTGGGGCAGAAGTACACGATTAGTGCCTAGCTATCATAGAAAGTCCCAGGGGAGCAAGGGGGTCTGGACTCGAAGGAAGGAAGGAAATTTTGTAGGATAAACAAAAAAGAGCCTCAGGAAAGAGGCTGAGATGGGCAAGACTTGGTGAAAAACAGAACAGAGGAATTAAAAAGGAAACGTTGAAGGGATTGACTTGAGTTCTAACTGATATTAAACTTTTAAAACCAAGACACCATCTTCTGAAAAAGCATAAGAATTTTAGCAGGTTTGTACTTGTATATATTTAGGCTTGTTCTAAGGCAAAGTATTGCTCAAATCATCAATACAATCAATACAACACATCAATACAAATAGCAGAAATTTTAAGGCTTGATTACCCTTAGATTTTACTTTTCCAGGGATTTTACTTACCCTCCCCCCTATAAAATAAAAGGAGATATAGATAACCTGGATGTAGCAGACGCAGTCACAGGTCCATTTAGCTGTTCACTGAGGAGATGAGGCTGGTGTGCTCTGTTCTCCCAAAGTGGCTGGTTTACCAGCAGCCCAGTTTGCTTGTAGCCACCCCAAAGAGCCACAGATTCATGGCAAACCCTTTGTTTGTGCCCACAGCACAGCCCACTAGACCCAGCTGCCCTCAGTTCCCACTGCAGCTGGAGGTGAGTGCCTCTTATTGAGGACACACCAGGGGACCCACTCCAGGTTCTGCTAATTTGTGTGTTAAAACAAGTTATGCAAACTGTTAAAAAAAAAGAAAAAAAGAGGAAAAATTAAAAAAGGGGCTACCTCAAACTCTGGCTCCCTACAAGATCTTTATTTTCCATGGGGAAGGTCTCTGCGGTGACAGTGGCAATGGCTGTTTGCAGCCACCCGTCTGCAGCTGAGAGACAGAGAGGGAGCACAGGGCACTGGCTAATATGGAATAAATAAACAAAAGCAACCAAGCCCTCAGCAAACTAAGAGATTGCCTGAGTGGACAGATTTTTAAAGGATTTTCAGTAACTTGGTAGTAGTAAAATGAAAAGGACATTGTTGCATTAAGATATATTGCATTTATCTGTTTCTGGGATCGTGATATTAGTGTTTCCTCTTGTACTGTTGAGACAACCAAAACCTCTGCTTGTCTCTTAAAGAAAAATGTTTGATTTCCACACCAGTGGAATGAGCTTACACAAGAGAAGTACGAGGAAAACCCCACCTCTCCTGGCCAAGCTCATGTCTCTGCTCAACTAGTGGAAATCAGGAGTAAATGCCTAAAGCTCCAAAACTAGATGTGCGCTCCTGGGGGTAGAGCAGAGCAGAGGCTCGTGCTTTACTGATGGAGTCATTCCCACAAGCCCAGCTTTAGAAATTCATTATAGCAACAGGCTCAGGACAAACCTTTTGCTTAGTTACACAGGGAAGGGACCTCTCCTTCTGTTGAAATCAATGTTAAACCCACTGGGTGGCTTATGTAATGCAGCACTGGGCCTCCAAAGTGCTCCATGGCAGAGGAGCACATCTGGAGCCAGCAAAAGGCTATCTCGGGCCAAGCACTTTGCTCTTTGCCATATATGAACTGCACGTGCAAGTCTGGGTGTAATTCTGCTCCTAGAGCAGTTGAAGGGAGATAACACAGCTAAAAATTTTGGGAACTATCTGAAATAAATACATTTTAAAATAGTCTTCTTTTTTCTTCTTAAACCTTTTTGAGCTGATACTCTATATTTAGTGATAAACAAACACCACTGTGCTCTAATATCAGCATGCAGTTCCCAGAGCAGCTCATTCCTTTGCGAGAGGACAAAAGCCCAGCCCATCAGCAAGAGGAGCTGGAGTTTATTCAGGAGTCCATAGGAAACAGCTGTTGCTTTCAACCCAGCCTCTCCTTTATCTCCTTTATTGTTTATTCATGTCTCAGCTCATACGAGCCACTGTGAGCAGGTCAGGACTCGGCACTCCAGAAAGCTCCTCAGAAGCCGATGGAACTCAGCCCAGTGCCAGTAGGATGGAGGAGCTGGGGTTTATATTATTCAATTCCCAGGTGGTGACAGAGGTAAATTCCTGACTTCATTAGCTAATAGGGCAGACAAGAGCCAGGCCTTTGCCCCGGATTTTTGCAGAGGGGGGCAAACATTCAGTGAGTTGCGTGGAAGAAAAAAAAAAGCAACAAGCCAAAAATGGAGCATGCCTTTGGATATTTCTCCCCTTCTTCTCTGAGTTTGTTGACAATTCCTTTGTATTGCAAAGGACGTTTACTCCCCCTCTCTTCTGCAAGGATGGAGTGAGTAGGATTGTGCTCACAAACCTGCAAATGCTTATCTGCAAGGACTGTGCTGGGGTGTAATGGCATTCAGAAGTGGTCCAGAGCCCAAACACACCAGGGATATTTCTACAGAGAAGCAGAGCTGTGATCCCAATAAATTTGCTGGAAATTTGCTACCAGGCAGTGGGAAAGACGGCAGTAATGAGCCCAGTGTGAAGAACAGTAAAATAGAAGGCAAGGCTCCCACGTCCTCCTAACTGCCTTCATTTGTCTCTGTTTCCCAGTCAAAACGTGGGTGTAATTGTTCAGGCATAGCATGAAGCTTTAAAGACTCACAGTGGATCCGGCATAGCGGGAGGACAGCATGATGTCAGCAAGAAGTGAGTTGTTCTCCTCAGTGGTGCAAGAATCAGGGAGCTAGAAATCCAGGGGTGTCAGGACTTCGGTTCAAACCACAGAGCATTTGAGCTCACCAGGCTGGCAGGGGACAGAGGTCTCCCCTTGTAGAAAAAGCTTTCCTGAGCTGCAAAGCACCTAGATCTGTATATATCATTCACACCCTACAAAACCCTGCGGAACCCAAAGCAGTGTCCCCACGGGGAGAGAAGCGACGTGAGTTTGCCACGCAGAAGGGGAGAGGAGAGGTGAATGCCTGCTTGTGAGCAGACCCCTTTCCATTCAACAGCACATGACAGTGTCACTTCTTTTCACAAACAGCTATTTAACATAAGGAAGCGTAATGAATAGAGAACAGCAGATACGGCATAAATTATCCAGCCAGCTAAAGAATATGGCTCCTACTCGACTTTAAAAGGCAGGCCAGATGTCTTCAGATACTGTCGGCTGCGAGTCGGTGTCGCAAAACCCTTTCAAGCTCAGCTCACTGGAGTCACAATGTGCGCTTGATTTGCTTGGCTGAGCGGGGAAGTTCCCGGGCTGTGAGCAGGATCTACACGCAGCTGAAAATACGGTGGGAATGAGTCAGTTCCTTGGAGCTTGCGTGGGAGGCAAAGACAGAGCTGTGGGTGGCTTCAAAGTGTTAAACAGCCTTTTAAATTCAGGCCCAGTTTCTCGGAGGAATAAAGAAGCGGAGATATTCACCCAGTCTGGATTTAGTTCCATGTCTTGGGTCAGCCTTGAGAAAATTGCTCTCTGATAGTAAGAGCCACTTCCTGGTCCAGCTTGCTCCTGAGCCAGTTCAACTTCAGATGTCATTCTGGGGAGTTTGACAGTGACCCAGTTAGTCCCTCACCCACAGCAAGGCAGCAGCAGCTGGCCCTTCTCTCCTAACATCTGCAGGCTGCCTCCAAGGCAGGGCAGAGCCTCACCAGCTTCGGGTCAGGCATACATCTGTCCATCTCAGCTCGCTGCATCTCCCCCTTTTTTACTTGAGCTGCCTGGGATGATAACTCTGCCAACACAGGCACCTCAGGTACCCACTCCCTGTGATGACAGAGAGCTGCTTCAGCCTTTCCAGCTCTGTATTGGCAGGGAGTATCCCCATCCCACAGTCTATCGTTCCACCTCTGGTGCCAAGAGCTCTGGGATGTGGTCCTGCCCACAACCGGTTTGCACATACCGGGGGAAAGGGGATGCTGTGGGTTAAATTACCTGTGCATTGGAAATTCAGGCCCCATCCAGTTGCCTCCTGCCAACTGTTTGCCATTCAGCCTGGTTCTCCTACAGTGCAACTGGAGTCTGGTCAGCTCTAAAGAGGATTTATTGCTTTTACTGGATCAGGCTCACCCTTCCATTTAAGTGGATTAATGTGGGTTAGCTCTAACTTAGCTCCACACAGCATTAGCCAAGTCAACAGAAAGTTCCCTACTACTGGCAATGTTGTTGTTTTTTCCCTGTCATGATGATTTTTTAATGGTCTTTCTGTGCAAGAGCAGCTTTGCAAAATCTTAAGACTCCTGCTTTCCAACTTAAGTGATTTGGCATGTGAAGAACGCAATGAATATTTAAACCTGTAGTTTGGCAGAGCCTCCACAGAGCTACCAAAACCTAGTCCTGGTCTTCTGGGGTCTAGCCAGCAACGATGCAAAATCCCAAGCCTGCAAGGAACAGCATGGGGAGCTTGCGAGGTTACATCAATCTTCAGCACTTAACCAAAATCACCCTAACCCCATCATTCCTTGGATTCTTTTAATTAACCTCAGGATTCATATGGGGAAGCTGTATGCGGGTGGAGCTGTGGGTTATTTGATAGATGGCTCGGATCACTCTGCCGGTCGTATTTTATTCACGTGAGAGTAACTGCTGAAGGCTGTTATTTACCACTGGAACCAGGGTCCCCATCCCAGTAGACCATGTGCAACCATGTGGTAACAATCTCTGCCTCGAAGAATTTACAATCAAACCAGATTAGACAAAAGGGTCGAAAAGGAAGGGACCCCTCTTTTGCCCTCATTGTACAGATGGGTGAACTAAGGGCTCACACACACATCCAAGCAGCCACCAATTAAGAGTTTACTGTAACCCCTTTGTACACAATTTAGCCCACAGCAAAATCAGGGCAAATCGACTTAGCTTTATTGGCTGTAAAAGGGCACCCGGTTCAGGAGCCACCACCAGAAATCCTCCATCATCCGCTCGAACACACAAGCATAGATGCTGGAATTCAGCCAGGACAATGTGGCTTTCATCTTTTACATGAAAGGGGGCTCCCTTTGACATTTTGAGGCCCACTTTTTTAAGAGCTGTAATGCAAACTTCAGCTCACATGAGCTTGGACAATACGGATAGTTCTGCAGCTTTCAAAGTAAGCAGTGTTTCCGTAGGCTCTGCAAAGATGGGCGTGGGAACAGTCCCACTGGACTGAACAACTCCAACAGGTATCACTTTGCAACCACCAGCCATAGAGGATGGCAGTGGAAATACATTTCTGGTCTCGGTGTCCCCTGAGCTGTGGTGTTTGTAGAGATGTTAGCAGGGAAAGATGCACATTTCGTCAGAAATCAGAAATCTCAGTGTGCCTTTCTGGAAACCCCACATCTAAATATTGGCAGTTCTGAGCTGTTTAACTTGTGAAGCCACCATACCTCCTGGAGCTGGTGGGCTTCCTCACACATGATTATATTTAGGAGGCTCCATAAGCTGGTATGTTATTATCTCAGTGTGTTAATTGATTAAGTCTGACATACATACACTCAGCTGGACTATTCCCTTTTGGGTTGTTATTATTAGCAAGACCCAGACATTTTAAGCCTTTTGGAGCCCAGGAATCACTCTCACCACGCAAGTAGAAGCCCATGGAAATCTGCAATCAGTGACTTTCCAGCTACAATGATTTAATTTCATAGATGGAAATATACTAATATTGATGCACAAGAAAGTGACAAAAAAAAAGGTGAAAGCAGGCAACACCACAAAAGAGAATCATCCGCCTACAGCCCTTCAGCTGAATTAACACATTGCGAAGCAGACCCTTGAGCAGCAAGAATCAGACTGAAAAACACCAGGGCATTACTTAACACATTTCTTTGCCCTGATTGGGAAAACATGTCACTTCCCTCCTAGATATCGCTGGTATATGTTAAAACAAGTATTCCACAAGCAATGAAATAAACAGGGCTTGGTTTCCAGAGGATGTGTCTGAGCATGACTGGCTGTTTAAGTGAGAGGTATGGTGTGAAAGCAAAGCTGCTCTTGTGGGGTGGCTGGTTAGTGTCCAGCAGGGCATGTCTGCCAGCTGAGTTTATCCATAGGTAAGGCATTCATAGCAAGGGTTTTCCCTGCAGTTTTCCTGGTGTCTAATCAGGGATGAGCTCAGCAAGAGTACTAACAGCTCTCTGTTTTACCCAGATGCCTATTTTTTTGAGGCCTGTAGGAAATGAATGTCTTTGAAACCTCAGTTTGGTTTTTCCCTGGACATGTGGCTCAAGAACTATTACTGGAGAGGACCATTACAGGCAGCAGATTAATGGTGCAAATAAAAGCCTGGCAGAAACCAAGCCAAAGATGAATTTGCCTCTTTACTCCAAGCTGTGATTAAATTCAATGAGGCGCAGAGCCTTAGGACCCACATCTTAGAAAACCCCACACCTACTATTTTCAGTGATCTGTGGCCTGATTTCCAGAGATGCTGCTCATCTGTAGTTCATGTTGAAGCAATTAGAAATCACTAAACAATCAAATTAGAAGTCTCAAATTAGGATCCAAACATCAACCAGTGAGCTTCTGCATCAGAACCACTAATTTTCCACTATTTGACTGAAGTGCTCACGTGGCCAGGCTTATTTTAAACAAAGCAGGTCTTTCACTTGTGTTGCTTGTGACTAAGACTGAATAAATGACCCTTAAATAGACTGTGATGGCAACTTAGGCTGCAGAATTTTCCTGTGTTTCATTACAGGGTATGGGAAAGTGCATAGAAGGCCTTTGCACAAAGAAATAAAACACACAGAGGCATTCTGGTATTGTTCTGTGTATTAGCCAGGCTCTTAGAAAAACAGTGCCACTAACTCTGTGTTTTGGGGTTGATTACACTTTACTGAAGCCAGTGGGGAGTTTGCCACCGACCTCAGTGTTTTACATCTACCAAGCTTATGGCCTTCAGGAAAAAAATTCAGATATTCAAATCCTCTCTGAGCAAAGCCCATTGTACTTATGAACCTAAATACAGACTTTACACCTTCCTCTCAGACACCCAGTTCATCCTATTTTACATTCACAGCTACAGCACAGCTGCTTTAGAAAGTATCTGAGTTCCAGGAAACAAATATTATTAATCCAGCTCAATGTCAGCAACCTGACAAATAAACAAACCAATAAATTTGCTGTCTTTTCACTACCCGCCTCATATCCTCAATCTCTTCTGGGTCTTTTGATACAAGAATATCATCCCAACAATAAGAAAGTTATGGTTAAAGGATCCAAAAAAGGGGATTAAAACCTCTTGCCAGGAGATGAATTTAGAGGAGGAGACACTGGCATTTGCAAATGCAGCTCCTGAACTTCGTCACATTTGCAGGGCTACCTGTATAAAATAATGGCTGTGAGAAAACCTCAAACTATCACTTCAGCACTAGAAGAACCACCAGAGAAAATGGTAGAAGGGTTGTTATGGTATTTTAGAGAAATCAAATACATTTCAAATAAAAATCTGTTAGGTTTAATGAATAAACTCACATCACTGTTAAGTTCAATTGGATTTTTTTTTTTAAGAGGCACATAAACTCTCCTGTTTGAGGGGATAAATCAATGACAAATTGTCTGATGTTGGGAAGAAATTTCCTCTGCTAGCAGATGATTCCAATACAGAGTTTCTTGTATTCTCTCCCTTTGAAGTATCTGGTAGAGGCTGTGGTTAGAGACAGGATATCAGCCTGACGAAGCCCAAAGACATTTTCTTGTAGCTCAAAGTTCAGATGGTCACAAACAGCAGTTGTTCTGGTTAGAAAAAAGTATCACGCCTTTGCTCCAAGTTCAAAAGCTCTCTGCTCAGCACCTGGATTTGCTGCTCTTCGTACCACATCTTTACAACCACTTCCTTCAGGAACTGGCCATAAAACGTGCTCTGATGGTGACAGCTCTTAAAATGTTATGTATGTGAGCGGGTTTGAAAACACAGCCCTTTTTTCAGAGGTGCTTCTTTGTTTCAGGACCTTTTTGTCCTGAATGTTAGTACTCAGGCACCCTCTGAAGTCTTTTTTTTTCTGTCTTTGATTGGAATTTCAACCTAATACCAGAAAGGATTGCTGCCAGCTTGAAACCCTGTCAAAAATGAGTGAAAGGTGGCTGAGCAAATCTCCCCTGCCAATTTGCCACTTTTTGAGTCAAAAGTGCTTACTCCTCCCAGCTACATCTTCTCATTTTCCAAGCTGGTTTGTGAAGGTCTGAGTGAATTGAAATGTCCTGGGAATTGGGCACAGGAAAGAAAAAGAAGACAAGCTAAGGTGCTAAGTTTAAAACCAGTGATCCCAGGGTCACACAAAGCCCTTCCTTGGCTGTCAGCAGGACACTCTCGCTCCTTTGTGGGAGCAGAAAGTGGCTCCCATTTCAATCAGCCCTTTAAAGACAGAACTGGGGAGCTGGTGCACTTGTGTAGGATAAGAAATCCCTTTTTATGGATTTACACTGTCATTGTACCCAGTGTTCCCGAGAAGAATCGGGGAGGGAGAATCACAGAATCATAGAATATTTTTTAGTTAGAAGGGGCCCACAAGGATTATTGAGTTCAACTCCTGGCCCTGCACAGCACACCCCAAAAATCACACCCTGTGCCTGAGAGTATTGTCCAAACACCTCTTGAACTCTTGTCAGGCTTGGTCCTGTAACCACTTCCCCAGGGAGCCTGTTCCAGTCCTCAACCACTCTTTGGGTGAAGAATCTTTTTCTAATATCCAACCCAACCCTCAAAAAGTTCACCTCAGAGAGTTGCCACTGGAGGAGGTACTTTGGGTGCCAAGCCTTGAGACACTGGCATCCAAACCCTAAAGATCCCAGGAGACAAATCCTGGCTTCCCTTTAGTGTATGGAATTTTTTGCCACTGACTGAAGTGGAGTCAGGATTTTACCCCAGGAAAATGGAGAACAGTCTCCAGTCATCCCATACCTGTTGCTGGAAGGAGTCCACTTGTTCCAAATATAAGGAAGCACAAATGCAGCAAATAGCATTGCACTGGTGATGGCTGCTGCACTTCTGAAATGAAATGTATGTGGTGTTTCTTGCTACTTCCCTGGCACATTGCAGCCCTTGAAATCTCTCTGAAAAAGACAGGGGTGAGTGCTTTGCTCACCCTACAGCCTGCTCCAGGCCTGTGGCACTTCTGGCCACACATGGACGTCCAGTTGTGTCTCAGCCCCAGGGCAGAAACTGTATTTAAACTGTGGAACTGGCATCGCTGCAAAGGCTGCCCTGCTCTGGCCAAATGGTTTGCCACAAACCCCTCCATTTCAGGCACATGAATGAATGCACAGGCTTTCCTGCTTGCCAAAATGCCCCTGCTTTCCCCACAGCCCAGTCCCTGGTCCCAGAGAGAACAGCGTCACTGACCATCCACATGACCCCTAAGCCACAGCAAAGCTGAACATTCCTCTGAGCAGAATTTCTCTCTCTGCTTCATCCTACAGCTATTTTGCTTTCTGCTTCGGAACCCTTCTCATTTCTGTGGCTGGCTCAACCACTTAATGGGGTTCCGGGGTTTTCCTCAAGATGAGGATGTTCATTGAGAGCTATTCACTGAGTGAACAGAGAAATCCTGCAGCCATCCCCAAGACTTGGGGTCACTGCACAGAAAACCTCAGTCATTGTCTCCGAGCCACCAGGGTCAGCCACACAGCTGGAGTTTTACCTGTTTGTTTAGTTATTTAAAGGGTTTTTAGCTCACGTTGGTAATTTCAGATTCCTGCTCCAAAAGGATATGCACACACATGAGCATCTATATGTGTTATGTGTGGATATGTTTCCAGTTTGGCAGCCTGAGCCTCGGTGTTGGTCTGAGTGCTCTTCTCAGAGGCACAGACCATTCACCTTTCCTAGCAGGAATACATGGAAACTGCTGGGGGTACTTCAGCTCGAACATCAAGACCCCATACCTATATATTATGGTAACATTGAGAGCTTCCTCCAAAAAACCAAAAAAGCTAAAAAAAAAAGGGCTGTTTTTCTACTTACATTTCATACCTAGGATGAGCCATTTATGCTGCATCTGCATTCAGTCTTAGCTTCTATTATTTTTATTTTTTTTAAGCTTCTTAAGAGTTTTCTGAAATAAATTTATTGGGATTTTAACTTTGCAGTGTTCAGACTCCTGCACAAAACCAGCAGAGTACTGCTTCTTTTGGCTGCCCATACCAAATGTGGCTGAAAGTCATACTTTGTAACCTGGCTTTTATCATTGTTCTCAGGAAGTTGTAAAGAGTAAGCACTTTTAAAGTGAAATCACTTGAGTTCACTAGTTCCAGAACTGGGCTTTTAAGGTTGGAAATGACTCTCTGGGGCACAAGGATGTTAATGCTTCAAATTTCAGAAGTGTCTGAGCTTTTAGTTTCTGAATCAGGTTGGAGCTAAATATAAAGTGCATACTGGAAATCTCAGATTTGAAGGTAGGATACATTTGGGAACATACCAGACTTGATACTTCAAGGATCTCACTGTATTGGCAAGTCCCCTACCCCTGTTCTTTTCTAAGATTGAAATGTCACATCAGCTCTATCAGTTAATAAGATAACACTGGCACAGCACTGAACTGGAGAAATTAGGAGTGTGAAAACCAGCACAGTGCTGGCTCAAAGCAGTAATCCCATCAGCTGCCTTAAAACTGATGTTGGCCCATTCTGCAGCTCACCGTGACATAACCTTAGAAAATGTAAAAAAACAGGAATGCCAGTTCATATGACATTTTCCATACAAATAAAAATAATTAAGTAATTAAGATAAGAATTAAGGCTGTGTCTGACTTGGCAATGTCTCAGCCATCCCGAAGTAATATTAATTGTAGCTCACCCGTGCAATGATACTTACTCCTAACATCAGTGACTCCTTAGGTGATTACATGGATTATATTAAGCCTGAAAATGAGTTTGTACTTCCCCTGAGCCACCTCAGAGCACGGGGCTGTGTTTGCTCACGCAGAGAGATGGGATGTGTTACAGTCCTCACAACCCTCTCTCTTTGCACCACCCAGGGCGCTGCCGTGAGATCCCGTCTCACTTGATGTTAGGCAGCAGTGCTGGAATCAGGCAGAAGCCAAACCAGAGTCTGTCAACTCTTCCTAAACGATTTTACAAGCGGGGAATGGGGGAATGAGATGAATGGCATGGGATGGTTGTGCATGAGTGCAGGGAAGCAACTAAAAATATTCGTGGGGATCTAAGTATACCACCCCAAAAATACACACATACTTTCCACCATTTAAATATCTTGTCTCTGGGTGGAAGCCAAACATTCTTCTATTTATTTTCATGTATGTCACCAAGATTCTAAGGAATTTAATTGCCCAGTTCAAAATGTTAAGAAACACCAGTAGGCTGAACATCCTGGGAAAGGATAAGGTGTCAGGAGGGTGTTCACTCACCTAGCATTGTGTGCTGAAGACAGGAAATGTCTCCTTGTCGCTCTCAAAGAAAAAGGCTGCATTTCTTTTGCTACAAAAAGCCAAGTTCTGTCTGTGATAAGCACTGAGAACACATACAATGATACCTCTTGTTTCCAGGCATCCTGACAGCTACTTCCAATTTGCATTTCTAAGTGGGATTAGCAGAGAAAGGAGAGTTACATCCCCCTGGCTGGTGCTTTGGTTTCTGCTCCATGCAGAGAAGCTCCTGCCGGTGCCCAAACTTCCCAATTAACCTTCAGTGTGACAGGAGAAATGATCTTTGGATGGAGATGGTGGTGAACTTGTGCTCAGCATACTCCAGGCCAGACTGTGCCAAAAAATCCCCACATGACTTTATGCAAGTCATTCAGACTCTTGGACTTCCTTCTTCTCACAACAGCGATAAGTCCATTTCGCCTATTTAAATTCCAAGCTTTCCAAGCAGAGGGAGAAAAACTTGGATCACTGAGCGATTAAAGGAGGCCCAGGTGAACTCTCCTCATGCAAAAATTCTGCCTCTGAAGGTAATGGTAGGCACCTACACTGCTAAGAATAATGCTTGAAACTGTGACCTTGGTCCCTTGCAGGAAAATAGAGCTTTGGTAGCTGGAGGGACCTGCTTGGAGAGCTGCTCTGACCCAGGCAATGGTAGCAGCACCTCTGGTAACAAATCTCTGCTATAAAATGCCAAGCTGCATTTGCTGGTGCCTGAAAATTGGCCTGGGTGAGAGGACATTATCCTAAAATGCAATTTGTATTGTTTCTAGTAAAATAATTGTGGGGTTTTTTTTAACCATGAAATATTCAATCTTGTTTCATATGGTTGCAAGCTTACAATATCCACGTCCTCTCCAAACTCAGCCTGTGTGATTCCATCCTACCCAAGAGGACAGTACCTGACCCAGATGAGGAGTAAATTAGGTAGCAGAAGGTTGGTTGCTGTTCATGCTGCCTTATATCTTGGTGATGCTTTCATTTTCCACAGGTCCAGCGTCCAAATGTGCCACTTTCTGGTGCAGGTTAGGAGCCTCCAGGCACACCGTGGATTCACAGGG
The DNA here is from genome assembly GCA_013396655.1 of Campylorhamphus procurvoides. Classification (NCBI taxonomy): domain Eukaryota; kingdom Metazoa; phylum Chordata; class Aves; order Passeriformes; family Dendrocolaptidae; genus Campylorhamphus; species Campylorhamphus procurvoides. Next base: position 2,765,597 of record WBMV01003267.1, on the reverse strand, counting down.
GAAGGCAAGAGGACATTGCAGCCTGCAAGAAATGTGGCTTAGCTGGGCATTTTGTGGGATGAGCTAAATGCAAGGAACAGGGTTGGAGTCCTCCTGTCACAATTGCTCAAGAGAGCGTGGACTGTGAACAACATGCTGTCAGTCACTCTACAGTTTTGGTGTGGAAGGAGCCAAACACCAACACAAACTGAATTATTATTCAGTGAGTCCTTAACACAGCACCTGACCCTCAGTGTTGTATGCATTTGTCACGAGGGCTGTGTTATTAAAAAATACATAGCATACATACAGTTGTATAATGAATGCACACAAATATTTGTTTATATGGGCATATAATTATTAGTTCTAGAAATATGTAAATACAAATATAGACCAATAAAAAGGTGTGCTCTTCGCCTCCTCTCTGACACACTGCTCCGGGCAGCTCTGCTGTTCACCAGCAAAACAAGCAGCAGCACAGAAAAAGGAGCAACAGCTCGGTTGTGTTACCACTTACCTATGGAAAAACAAACCCGAGCTCTGCAGATGTGGTTGGTGGTGACCTGACCAACTGCTCTTGGAAATCATTATAAAAATTTGGATATACTCACTGCTTTCCCCCCATTTCCTCAGTTGACTCACGTTCATTTTAACTGGGTTATTCTCCTGACATCTCCCATGTTCAGTCTCTCTGAGCAGGGATGGCAGTGCCAGGCACCTTGGGCATCTCTCTGCACCAGCAGCTGCCAACCTGCCCCGTGTGCCCTCAGGAATCACGGGGGATCCTGCCCAGCAGCCACACCTGCAGCCTTTCCCTGCTCTCCCCTCCACTCTGCTTGGGCCAAACAAAGTGAAATAAAAAGCTCCAAAGCGTATTTCCCTCAAGTGGGACGAGGACCTGGGAGAAGAGCAGGGAGAGCGGGATGGAGCCTCAGCTGCTGACAGGGATGATGGGGACGTGAGGCCACCAGGACACATCCTCCCACCAGGCGTGTGAAACACCTGAAAACCACCCAAAAAACACCTGACAAAACACCAGTCCACAAACTGCCCACTGTGTCCGGGTGAGAACAGCCCGTGCCCAAGGCAAGCAGCCTTTGCCACCCAAAAATGTGAAATAAAGCAATTTTTTCCTCATAAACCTCAAGGCTGGTCCAGAGATGCCCCCATTCCGTTTCCCCCTCACCTCCCAGGCACCCGAACAACAATAAATGGCATCATTTTGACAATAAACGGCATCATTTTGATATGATGTATTTATATTTACATGGTACATTTTAAAGCAATAGCTACACTGATCATACATATTAGAAACAATAAAAAAAGAAGTTAAGAACTAAAATGTACATCATACACTTGTATATATATTTTTTTTACACAGAGGTAAAAAGGCTTATAAAAATCAATACAACAGGGTTTTAACTTTTAGTATATAGATACATAATGATGAGGCTTCAGGCACTTTAATTTGTTAACGTGAGCAATAGCTTGGAAAAAAAAACCCAAACAAAAAACCAAAACCTTTCCACAACAGGAAAAAAAAATTGGTTAATGTTTTTGTTACCACAGATACAAAAATAAAATCTGAATAATTTCTCTCAAATGATTGATGTCAGTATTGCAAAGCTGACTGGGAGAACGCTACACACTGTTCAGCAGCAGTGTGGAAATTAAGGAGAAATATTTACAAAAACCACCCATTTCTATCCTTGTGCCCTTACACCACTGCCATCACAAACCAAATAACGCACGCAGCAAAATCTACAAGTATTACAAAAACCCAAGAGAAGAGGGAGGAAGGAGGAGGGGAAGAAAAATAAAATAAAATTT
>WBMV01003267.1:2705652-2763771 GCA_013396655.1 Campylorhamphus procurvoides | reverse complement strand
TAAAAAAAAAAAAAAAGAGGGACTTTTTTTTTAAACTTTTATTTCCAGACATACAGAAAGGCTTGGAGTATGTCTACTTTATTTAAATAAATAGGGGCACTTCAAGACCGGACAAAAAACTGTAAGATCTTTTTGTAGTGTTGTGCTTTATAGAGAGAAGATCTTACAGATGTTTGTTTACATGAAACAACTTTTGAGAACAGAAATAAAAGGAAAAGGTTATTTCATTAATTATTTTTTTTTACGAGGCTGGCTTGATGTTTACTAGACACCATTGAGAGATTTGTCAACTGCTATTAGGCACAAAATATTTATATTTCATTCAGCAAACCCAGACACATCACCCAGAGTGTAACACTCCATCCCTTTTCCACTATAATTCATTTTTTTTTTCTCCAACCGAAAAAATCCCCAGTAACTGCTATGAATTAAAACCTACCCAACTCTATAGTGTATAATAAGCACATTGCATACTTAATTCATGGTTGACTAGAAAGCTGTGATTAACTCTCAGAGGAACCGTTGGGACATTCCACCAAGAAAGAATGGCAAGCGTTCCTTTTACATTTATTTGGCAAATTAATTATTAAAAAAAAAAATTCCTCTCTTTTAAGACTGATGTCAATGTGCAATAGAGGGAGGGAAAGGACATGCGCCCACTGGCAATTTACTGCAGAAAGAAATTATGGCAGGAACAGCAGTGCCAGCTTTGACAAGCCAATCCCTAGCTGCCTCAAAGTATTCGGATTGTACTATGCTAGTTAGAGCTCACTGCGCTAAATCAGTTTTTTTTATTTTTTAATAAAAATTATTTGGCTATTCCTCGTAATATATTAGAAAAATACTCTTTTTCCAAGCTAATTACAAGCCTTGTACACAAGACAACATGACATTTAAAAAAATTAAAAAAAGAAAAGTAATTAAAGTAATATCATCCTGCTGTATGCACCTTATGCATCCACTTGATAAACCTGGGTGGTGAACTGGGGAGGGGGAAAGCCAGGCAGACGCTTTGGTCTGGCTCCTGCAAAGACTCACATGCTTCATCCTACGCAGGGACTCACAGGTCACAAGCTGGAAGTGGTACTGAAGATCCTGGCTTTGGATTTTTAAATACCTGTCTAGATTGCTAAATGTTGTTTCTACAGTGGACGCATATGTTCTCATGCTCATGTATACAGAAAACAAACAGACACGATTTCCCATATAATCCACCACTGAAATGCAGCATTTCCCCAGAACTGCCATAATAGTGCTTTTGACATTGCATTGCTAGTAATTCTTTGCATATCAACGATTTTCCTCATCTGGAACCTTAGTGTTTTATTCACACATCATTACGTTGCTGGCTAATGAAGAAGAAGTTCCCTTTCTTTTTGGGCAGAGCTCTGAAAACACAGTTTTATTTTTCCAATGTTATTTCGGGAAAAAAAGAAAACGCTAAAATTTAAGTTTCCCTTTCAAGTAGTGGTCTGAAATGATTACAGCTAAGGAGGACTACCAGATTCTCAATGGTTATGTGACTATGGTAACTGAGCCTTGCTTTCTGCTCACAGAGCTTTGCGAACAGAGAAATAATTTAAGATGTTTGCTGAAGGAAATGACGATGGACTCTAGAAGAGAAACTGCAGCTTAGATGGCTATTTTAGCTTTGGAAAACAGAACAAAAAACCCAAAGAAAACCAGTGACAGAAATACTGTGTTGTGGTACAAGTTTGTTACTAGCACACCTTCTATACACACACAGTAACTTGACAGCAAGTTAAAATATCTTCCGAGTGAGATTCCATCTACTACACCGCCCCGTTTCTAGAAATGCCAAAGCTTGCTAACACGCTGATGGTACCACACAAGCAGAGGCAAGACAGACACAACCTGGAGATGTTCTACAATCCACCACCATTTAAAGCAGTTCTTCTCTCAAACTCATTTTAAACGAAAAAAAAATTTAAAAAAAAAATAAACATGTACAAGACAGTCTGTTTTGATTACAGATTAATAATACAAAAGTCTATGCTGTAGGTTAGTTAGTTAGAACAGTTGATGAGCAAATCAATGCAGTGTGAGCCCCAGACGACCCAATGTAAAGTGATCCAAACTGGTGGTTTCCGGATGCTGTCGGGCACAGTGGCTGCATCAGAATGAGTGATCTCAATGCTCCCAAACCAATGTGTTCCTTGAACTACAGGAAAAACGTAACACTTCGAATGCATCTGTAGTCATCCAGCAGCTTTGTGTTTTCCACCACAGCACCTGCACATGACCCCACAGTGGTAACAAGCCCGAAGCGGCAAGTAACAGCACATACATGGAGCAATGAAAGACAAGGCGATAAGGGCCATCCACCGGAGGCAAAACATTTCATCACTGGTGTCGCACGAGCAAGGATCTGTATAGTCTCCTTCTGGGTCGGACATACAGTGATAGAGCATAGTGTCTGCGCACCACATACAGCTCACTCGATGGATGCAAGTCTTGACGCGGTCTGGAGCATCCTGGCATTGACCCCGTTTGTTCTCCTCGTGGTTGAACATGTCCCTGCAGTACACGCACCGCGACCTCTCACCGTCTTCCTTCCGCCTGGGCTTGAATTTGACAGGTTGAGTCTTTATCACAGCACCCTTGATATCTTCACCCAGGTCAAAGTCCGAGTTGTCTACGTAAGGATAAGTGTACTCGTGTTTCGAGGCCTCGCTTTTGGCAAAACGTACGTAGGAGTCCATGTCATCAGGATCAAAGTTCTTTCCTCGTGCTGGGGCATGGCGATAATCCTCATATCCAGTCATCCAGATCTTTTCCCGAGGATTGATGCGCACTATTTCTTCATCGTCGTCTGGAAAGTTGACGTGCCGGTAGGATCGTGGTACTGACTGTGGAAACAGGAATGGAGATGAAGAGAGAGAAAAGATAAATAAGCTCACTTTGCTACTGGGTCTCCTTGCTTCGTGAAGGACCAATATTTAACCATTTCATCTTTCCTTCTTCGCACAGCCTTCACCATGATCCATCAGAGAGTTTCAGCCTTTGGCTCAGGAGTGAGTACAACTGTCATAGTCCTACAATGGCCTGTGTCCACCTGGTACAACCTAACACACTCAACCACAGTGTAATCCCTCCTCTCCGCCCCATTTTCTTTTTTTTAATAACTGAATGCCATTTAAAATTAATAGGGAGAGTGGAAGCGTAGGGGTATCTTTTCAGGGATGTGAGGGAAACCCCAACACCAGTCCTAGCTCAGCCAGACACAGACCTTTAGGTAGCTACACTGGGGAGAAACCTTACTTGTTCTAGATGGTAGTGGTCAGAGCTGTAATGGTCGTGAAGGTGTCCACGAGTGCAAATTCTTCGATGTTCGCAGGATGCAGGAGACGCCAGAGTTCGCACAGGCTGTTCCCTTTTCTGAGAGGAGTTGGAGGAGCTATCTGTAGCATTCTGTTTTAAATGGAAAGGAGGAGGGGGGGGAAAAGTGGTCACACATTCAGCTGTTACTGCACGTGGTATTAAGAGATGTTTTGCCACTCACTGGCTTTGCGCACACCTGCGATATTGGCAACACCTGAAGGCTGGAGGCTTCATAAAGTTTCACATAAAATACTTGAAAGAGGTAGATCTGTTGCCAGGCCATAAAAGCTGTCGCCACACACATGGAAAAATAATATGCTATAGCCTGCCCGTGACATATTCACCAACACCACTCGTATTTGCTTGGCATGTTATTTGTTATCCTGGGCACGGCAGGATGATGAGTCTTCACTAGAAGCTACCTCTGAAAAGTTTAAACTCCACCAAATGACGCAATCGTGTTAGTCCTGTGGGCTCAGACAGAGCATCTACTAAGGCTGCAAAAGCATCTATCCAGGCTACAAAAATACTGGCAATTTTGTTAACCTTTACATGTTCTCCAAACACTCACCAAATGCCAGTTCATCAGAGGCTACTTGAAAAGTCAGCCTTCCTTTAAAAAGTTCAGGCTTTCCCCTCCACCCCTCTCATTTTGTCTCATAATGTGCAATGACTATTACTTGAGTTTTTATACATTCCTGGCTCACGGTGAGCACCTTCTTTAGGTTAATTAGTTACATCATTATGCAGCAATGATCAGGAAAGGTGAAATATCACACAATAACACACTGTTGCCAATACCTGTAGCTTCTTAACAGATTTTTCCTCCTGAAGAAATACACAGTTTTAGCCATCATCCCTCCATAGCCCTTCCTAGGTTAGAATAGTTGCCATACAACATCCAGAAATTCAGGATTTTGCCCATTAATTCTATTTATAGATTTTGGGCTTTTTAGTATTACCATGAACATCAATGGACAGCTGTTAAATGCACCAGAATTAAGAAGCAGGAAAAAAAGACCTTCCATCACAAGGATCAGAACAACTGTAGCATGGAATGTGCCTAAAACACTGCTGCTTTGGAATAAAAAAAATCTCCACCTCACTCCCCTCAACTAACAAGATGTGCTGCAGCTACAAGGCCAAGAGAAAGGTTTCCATTTGCCACCACAGCCAGCTAAAGACACAACCTTAAGAGCAGAGAGTTGTGTCTGTAGAAGACTGGTTTTACCTGAAAAACCTTCACTCCTTGTCAAGAATGCACTCTCTAAACACCATTTTTCAGTGAATTGTACTAGACACATCTCTTACTCCACGAATACAAGAACCCTCATTGTGGGGATTTGTTTATTCTGAAAACAACACTCTGCAAGACTCTGTCCAAAGGTGAGAACAACTTAAGGCATCGCAACACAAAAAATAGATGTTGGTTCTCTTTAACTGGTGTAGCACTTAAAAAGCACTGAACTCCCAACTTACTTTGTTGAAAGCAAATAAAGAGATGTTTGCAGTGTGATGTAAAGCCAGACTGGGTTATCTGAGAGGTACAACAAGCAGGATGAGTTTTGAATGGCTGACCCACCCATTAGGAACAGACTTTTATTGGATGTGTTTGTTTTGGGGTTTTTTAGTTTCTTTTAAAAACAAGTATGTAGAAGCAGAGCAACTATTAATATAGTTAACATCACCTCTAAAATGTACTGCACCAATAGCCAGGCTCTTCTAAAAAAGTGATTTCACCGGTCCAGTCTTTATTAGACCAAGTCACCTTAAATCTGGGGTTTAAACCCTTCAAAGCCAAGTCTTGCTTGTAACTTCAGATCCTACAATACCCCAGCACATTTTGGGGACATTTCAAAAGAAAACAAGCACCTTTTACAAAGAGTTCATGATAATATTAAGCTTACAACCTGCTCAAAAAACCTGAGGAGAGCTAGAATTTAGTTACAACAGCCACATTGGTAGTCATATGAGTACCTTTTTTGCAGAGCTGTACATGGTGCAGATCAAGATGCTGAGCTGTAATTTAAGCTTTTCAGAACAACAGAAAGGCACATAACACACCCTATAGTCCAAGCAGCCTCAGCCTCCTCTCCAAGTTAAACTTTGACCAAAAAAGAGGCAGGGCCTTAAAACAGTGCTGTGGCAGCCAGCAGAACCCTCCACCTTCCATGGATTCATGACCAAGCCCTGCTGGAACAAGCCTTTTGTGGATTCGCTCCGAAAACATGATCAAAACAACAAAGCCTGAGAAAATTACCCAACTGGAGGTGGCTGCACATACTGCCCTGCAACTCCCCCGCTGTCCTAGATGAAAATAAAAATCCCATCCAAACTGGATATAACTCCTAGATAATCTCAGCGGGGCAGCTGGGAGCTATAACCAGCCCTCCAAGCAGTGCTAGTTGCTGCCTCCCGGGGAAAGCAGCATTTCTGCAACAGGCAACTGGAAAAGAGCTTGTAGTGATTTCTATCTTGCCCGATTCATATCTACCTTTGCTTTCCTCCACACCTTCTTCTCCTTTAGACCCGTCAGGGCAACCGAGCCTGTCCTCCACATGTGTTGACACGGCTACAAAACCTGTTTGCAGCATACCACAGAGGCTGCGGCTCTGGTCTCCGCTTTCACCTTATTAAAAATTGCTGCACTTCCACATTCAATGTCCTCAGATTAGAGGGGCAGTCTGCCAACGCAAATACTTACCCTAAGAGCCCAGAAAGGGGAAATCAAGCTATCCAAGACCAGGGCTCTGCTCACTCGCCCATGAAAAAGTTCATGCTGACTCCTGGTTGGTGACGCTTAAGGCAGCGGCTGGTGGACAAATGCAGGGTTACCTCACCAACCGATGGTTGGGATAAACACTGTTACTTTCCAACAACGTCCCTCATGGAAGCTTCAAAATTCCACTAGAGAAGAGAGCTCTTGACACATATGCATGGTTGAAGACTGATGGAAAGGGAAAAAAAAGGTAGAAAATACCCGCCTCCCAAGCCAAAGGTCACCATTGAAGTCCACAGGCTCCTCACCTGTGCTCGTGAGAATACTCATCAATGATCTGAGAGGTGAACAGGATGACAGAGTTTTCTGACGACACTTAAGTTATGCGCAGGAGCCAAAATGAAACTGACTCTGAAAACTTAAGAACCTCATAATGCTGAGAGACTGGATATTAAAAAACCTGCTGCTGTGCAGTGTGATGTAGACACCTCAATCTGACATGTACAAGGACGCACTCTGAGCCAGCTACTGCTGCTCAGGGAAGTGGTCCTGAGATTAAAACAGGCAGCTCTGTGACAGCAACAGATTAAAAAAAAAGCAGCAGCAAAGATGATCACCAAGGCACTGCATCTGTCTGCTCTGCTTCTCCAATCCGTCTGCAGTCCTCCTTCCCCTCCACCCTGTGTCAATAAAGGTTATTTCCAACACAGCAAGTTCACAGAGCCATGGCCAAGACAACAGAGGACATGGGATGGCTTCTCAACAGCTTAATAAATAGCCTGGGTCTCTCCAGCTATGAAGAGATCATGGAAGGGACCATGAAGATGGGAAGAGAAGTCTACTGAATCATGAGTCCCATGGAAAGCGAGCAGGAAGAGATCATGCTTCTAGTATCCTTCAGAAAGGAAGATCCTGAAGCTTTCACTGGAACTGGCTCAGATAAGGTTCAGGCAGAAGGAGGTACTTCTGATGGTGCCCACAGTTAAAACACGGTTGAAGAAGACAGAGGGAAACCCTCAGAAGAAAGTAAGTAACCAAGGATCAGAGACATGATGATGCCCCAGGCTTCCAAAAGCATACTGTTCTCTCAGTACCACTCCACTGGCACTGAACCTGGATCTGGTGATGGGTGAAAGTCAGGCATGTTCTCAAAGAAAAGGCACACTCATCTTCAGCCAAGTGCCACAAAGAACAAATGATGGCAAGACTTAGTCATTGAGGGAAGCAGTGAACAACTTCTGTCCCCCATGACAAGACTCGGTCTTGGTTGGGATTTTCTACTACCAGGGTAGCAGGGAAAATTTTGGGGAGGATGATGGAGAATGGAAACATGAAAGGTTTGCTGCAGGTCACCCAAATACAACACACTCCTCTAAAGGAATACATCTAGAAAGGACATGGCGTCCAGAGCCAGGCTATTCCACTGATGGAAAATCAAGTCCCAAACCATGGAGCCGCTGCTCTACCAGAGAAACACTGTCTTCTTCTAGAACCTGTTGAAACCAATCCAGCTCCAGCATTTGGTTTTGAGGGGAAGCTATTGAAAACATGCCCAGTAGCCACATAAGAGAAATGAACTCCAAAGTAAAGCTGGAACAGGGAGTCCGATAAGAAACTGTTTCAACACGCCTTCATATGCTCAATTACGAGACATTTGTGCTGCACGTACCAGAGCTTTGTGATTGCTATGGTGGCCCCAAAGTCTTGTGGTTTCGCTGCTCGGATAACAAAATCATTAATCATGACCATAAGAGTCATTTTAGAAAACCTGTGCAACACATTTCCTGTTGCAAGGGAGCTGTACGTATCTGAGCGAGCACACGTACCACATGTGTGGTATGGCTGCTTTAGGAAACAACACTGGGTTTCTACAGGCAAATGATGGCAGTGTGGTAATTTAAAAAGAGAAAAACGTGTCCTTGTTTCCCCCTCAGACTTTCAGAAGTGACTCATTAAATTAAAAAGCCCTAGTCATTAGTAAAGATTATGTTAATCATTTACTGCAGTTTACTTCTCATTGAAATGGATTTGTTACACAAGAAGGCTAATCAGATACCCAAGTAATAGGAAAAGATAAACATCTATCAGGAAACGATGAGAAAAAGAAGCCTTCTCCTGCTTCTGAACTGGACTGATCACCTTGTCTCTAATGGCTTCACAGAATAGGTTCACCTCATGTGATGCAACATCCAAGGGTGACTGTGAAAAAGAAGAAAGATTCCTCTCAGAATTATGAAGCAATACAATATGTGGCAGCTTGTCAGAAATTGCTTGCCAGAGGGCAATTATGGAGCTGTGTCACTTAAAACTTCCAGAAGTGCTCTCAGCCAGCAAGTCTGCTGTCAAAAATAATTGTGGGTCAGGAAAGAAGTTTTTTTCGTTTTTCTTTTTCTCTCTAGTATTTTAATGGTTACATGAGGCGGTGGGAAGAGCAGTGTCATGATGTTGAACAATTAATTGTGCAAGTAATGGTTCTAAAGGAATGAAAACCCCATGTCACCCTGGCCTTTGCAAAGCACAAGCCCTCTGCAAACCAACCTGGTCTCTACTGCCATACTTCATTTTGCTCATCTCCATGCAAGCCCACCCACCACATCACACGAATCCAAGGACAACTGCACACCTGCAAGCATGGGAATGAAAAACCTGGTGGGGCTCAAGGTCTCATCTTTACCAAGGCACCCCTCTGCAACAGCCAAAGCTCCTCACAGAAGCTTCTGGGTTCACTTTGGGAAGCCTGGACACGTTGCAGAGGAGTCCATCGCCACCGCGCCAACTCCACCATTCCCAGGGCAAGAAACCCAGCTCTGTATCAATTCACAGCTTGAGGATGAGACTGGAGAAACGACAGCCACCAAGCTGCATCCTCCGGTGCCACAGCCAGAGCCTTTGGTGTGCTCTGCCCAGCTGCAATCCCTCTGAAGCCAGACCTTCTTCACTTGACCCATCCCATTCCCTGGCATGTGGGGAGGCACAGCTGTGCTATCAATACCGAAAGGAAAAATGATAAAGGCAGCGAGCAAAGTGCAGCAAAAGGGAGTGATCCTGAGCCCAGCGCCGGCCTGGGGCTTATCTGCAGAGCCTCTGCTGTTTAGGAACTGCACACAGAGGAAGTCTGAGAGTTATTTTGGATGCACGGCAAAAAGACTTCCACCTTTCCAAAGAAATTAAGATAAAATATAGTCTCCCACAACTCCCTCAGTTTAATCTTGCCAGACCAGAACAAGTCTTTCTTTTCCCCTCCAGCTTTTATTATTTTTTTTTAAAGCCTAACGAGATACAGCATTTTTGAGTTTCACAGAGAGCGGAACAGCACAAATCCTAATTTTTGTCTCAAAACACCTTTTTCTCTTTTTTTTCAAGAAATTTAGAAAGGAAACAGCTGACATTTTTCATCCACCTCTAAGCGTACCCTGTATACTCACGACAGCCCATTTCGAAGGGAGTTTAGATTATCCAAGTATTAAGAAAAGGGTTCAGTGTGAAAAATCTTTTAAGACTTGAGTGTCCTGTCTCCTGAGCATAAGCGTTTGTCATGCCAAGATAAAGCCACGGAAGAAAATGTTTTTGTCAAATTTCTGTTTGTTTCCTATCACTGAAGACCAGACAGAAACTGTATTGGAGAAAACTGGTTCCATACATTTTTGAAAGATTTTGCCACTCTCATCCACAGAGGATGGCTGGAGCTGAATCTAGTTCTACTCCTTAGCAGAGAGTCTGAAGGAAAAGCTTCACGTTAGATCATATTCCAGCACAGTTTAAAGACAAATTGGCTGTACACGACCACTATAATAAGCATGGATTCAGATTTTTCTAATACCAAAACAGGACTAGAATTTCTCAAATGTTTGGACTGCAGTCATCCCTTACACAAATACCAATATAAAGTGCAGAAAGCTAGCTAGTTTTACTGCTATGTTTTTTTATTTAAGTTTTTGTGGTTATAGCTCTTGATGACAGAAAGATGCTGGTGGCTGTGCTGGCTGAAGTCAGCAAAACTTAAGGAACATTTACAAGAATTTGGTGCACAAGATCATCTCCTTTAAACTCCTCTTAAACCCAATTCTGGCATCGTGGGTCAGTTCTGCGCGAACCACAGATGTGGCTTAACAGCTCACTTTGAGGAGGAATAAGAATATATGAGAATCAGACATGGTTAAACGATATGGCAAACTCAGATGTGGTAAAGGGGAAACCTCAGTGAGATTTTCCTGTTTCACTGCTTGCCACATACAAGGCATCAAACATCTCTGCAAAAGCAAGCATTTGAACAGATACAGAGAGAAATGCCTGCGGAAGTCAGAGAGGACTGAACTAAGACAGTGCCCTATTTTGCTCAGACTCAGCCCAGGACCAGAGCTGTGAGTGGGTCCATACAACATTTCCTTCCCATATGATAACACCTCCCCTTGCCTTCACTGCACCACTGGGATAGAGCATCACTTCAATGGAAGGAAAAGGCTTTGCATCAGGTACTTATAAAGGAAAACCAGAATATTGTAAGGGGGAAAAAACCCAAACCACAAGCCCCAGTGACTAGGGCTGCTCCCCCAGCCAGCACAACAATCCCACAGTACAGTGGTGAGAGTGGGCTTGCTCTGTGTACCCACAAGGTACTCATGGCCTCATCAGCGTGGAGAGTCCCTATCAGGATTCCCATGTTTCCTTTTTATTCCTGTAACTCCTCCATGTCATGGCCTGATCGGATTCCTCTGTGCTGAGATGAGCTCACACTGCTTCAACAGGATCTTTTTACCTAAATCTGGGAACTGTTTAAACTAATCAACTGCTTGAAACCATCTAGGGATAGAGGCAGGCTTTTCCTTTTTGCAAAAAGGCTCCATTACAGTGTTTATGGCTTGGAAATGACATCTTGATGCAGACTACAGCATTGTTGGGATGGTCAGCATCCAATATTTGTGTTTGTAGAGTTCCACAAAGATTAGCAAAGCCTCCCTCCTCTACAAAGCAATATTAGCCATGCTACCACATGTCCTCTGCTAAGGCCATGAGAATGGCCACCAAGGTCTGTCCTGCTGCGGGGAGGTGATGGTCACTGTTTCCCCCTCCCACCAGTGCCATCACCTGCTCTGTGGGCATTCCTCGGTGGAGGACCATAGAAATCCAGTCCCCAATCATTTCTGCATTAGTTCTCCCTGACCTCAGTTGACCACCCATGTGGTGGGGCACAGGAGGGTCTCCATGCCATGCAGGGGGCAGAGGTGGGGGAAGCTGGAGGGGGAGCTCCTAATTTTCAGGTGCTAACAGGAACTCACAGCACATCCAATGCTGCCAAAAAGCCTTTTGCAGGATGGGTAAGGATGCCAGGAAATACAGGAGAAAAGTTCAGAGGGGAATGTTAAACACTGGACACGCACAGGGGGTGATGGCAGGAGCCTGTGCTGCTGCTGAGCCCAGCTGGGAACAGATGGCTCCACAGAACCCACCACGGAATCTCAGCTCTTCTATACAGGAACTTTCAACGAGGGGGAAGGAAATAGTATTGGGGGGGGAGAAAAATGGCAATGAAAATTAAATTGGCCAAGCTAAAAGAACTGATGCACCTAATCCATCATTAATGTCTTTGCTAAGCAAAAACTCAACACTGCAGCCTCTAAATTCAGCAATGCTCCTCCTATATAATACACAGCTTACAAACAGAGGGGAAAAAACTGAGCTAAATGCAAACTTCCCACAGCAGACTGAGAGGATATTTTAGGAAGTCAGTTAGGGGTCATTTATTCACACAGTTATGAGCATCAACGTTATTTTAGCTGGTATTTATCACCAAAATAGAATCCAACAGCTGATGCAAACTTTTAAAATACCCTCTTCACATGCACTGCAAATATGTCAGGCTCTGCTTAAAAATGCAATGGTACTTATTTACTTCTGCCTTTCCTTCTCCTTTTGCAGACAGAGCCAGAGACAGATGAACTGCTTCCTATAATCACTTCTGATTTAATTTTCGTAAAATATTTACGAGATACAGGGCAAGCAGACCCTTGGCAAAACACATTAGGCAGGTGAGGGAAGGAAACAGGGCTATTTAGATGCAGTTCTTTATGATGCATTTCTGTATTGGGCAAAGATCCATTCTGAGCTCCCTAGACTCTTGTGTTCTGTTGTACATCTTCAGTTACCACCAAACACATACCTGGGCCAGAGGGGACACCAACCTGCAGTATTTTGTGAATCAGTAGGTTGTGATGTTTTCTGTGGGTTTTTTGGTTTTTTTCTTTAAAGGGCTGGAAGTGGAGCCTGCCAGTTTGAAGGAAAATCTTGAAGCGTCATGTAAAAGCACGTTTCACTGTTAAGCTTTACCTAAGCCCTTCTTTTTCCTTTCCAAATTCACAAAAAACCCCAACAAACTGCAAATAAATGAAAAAAAAAACCCAAAACAACAAAAAAATTGAGAGGATGCAGTTAAATTCTGGTTTGATGAACAAAATTCAGGGGCACACTCCAGGAAGTCTCTTTTCTACCTGTTACACAAGACAACAGAATCAAATCAGATTTGCCAGTGTTTAAGCAGCACGTGGAAATTACAAGCTCCTTCACAAAGAGAGGAGCAACGCAGTCATTTGCTCTGCAGCTCCAACTGAGCTCCTTTCACATCACCAGCACAGACGGCTGCTCCTGCTCAGCACCAGCACCCAAATGCTCTCCCCCCTCTAAATCAGGCAGGGAGGGTGAGGTTGGGCACAGCTTTGCCTGCTCTCTCCAGACCTGCATCCCTCCGGTCCCACTGGGTTATGTGCCAGGCTGCCAATCCCTAATCCCTTCTGCTGCAGTGCAGGAAGTTGTCAGTCATCTCTTTGCTCCCTCCCGGCCAAGGCTGGCTCTTTTCAACAGTGTTCACACCCTGTGCAGGGTCCACTCTGCCTGCCACCTTCAGGGGCAGTGCCTGGGGCCAGACAAGACACCCCAAACCCAGCTGGCGTTCCTGGTGCCTCCTCCTGTGAGTCCCCCAGCACAAAGAGTTTTATTCCAACACAGCAGCCAGCAGGATTGTGGCTCACAAATACAGCTGCTCGCTGGAAGCCACTTCCTCAGGTTGAATATTAAAATAATGGAAAAGGCCATCTTCTGTCTTTGTGAAGTTTGCAAGCACCCCGCAGCCAAAGGAAATGACTATACATTTCAAAGGCTGAGTGCACAGCCCAGATTAAAGAAGGAATCTAAGGGAAAACTAGAGTCATATCAACCCTGTATTTTTAAGGTAAAAAGAGTACATCTGGCCATAACACACCCACATTGACACCGCCTCAGTTATTCTGTCGTCTCCTTCTTGTCTCGATCGAAGAATGAATTTCACAGTAGCAACATGGAGGAGGGAAATGACATAAATCCTAAACCAGACTCTGACACGAGTGCAAGAACCACCTTACTTGTACCACTAGCACAAGCAAAGGTCTTGCAGAAGGCGATGTGTCCAGGGCCAGGGGATACACGATGAATTTCAGGTGGCACGATGAGTAGTAGTGGGGTGGAAGAGGTTTTTTGCCACCTGCAAAGTCTGTCAACCCTTACAGTTTCCCTTGAGCCAGCACTTCTGATTTTCCAGCCCTACAGTGGGCTGACTCCAGGAGCTAAGCCACTGGAAACGCATTCCTGTTCTCTTATAGGGCTCTCTCTTTTTTGTTCACTTCCCCAGGCTGGCTCAGCCGTGCTAGGAAGAGGGGGATGGAGGAGCCCCCTCTCTGCTCTGCTGAGGCTGAAGATGCACCAGTCAAGCCACATCCCTCAGCTGCAGTTTCACATAGGTGCTAAAATAACTCCTGCCACCCCAAATCCTGCTCCCCCACATCAGCTCCACTCTTGGCATGGCTGTGCTGCAAAAGCAAGGTGGGGGGAACTGAGCTGACTGAAAAATAACTTGCTTTTCATGGGCGTCTTGACTCAAATCAGGTCCCCCTTACATAACGCTGAAGAAATGCCCTAGAAACTATGGCCGAACACAAGTGGAAAAAAAACCCTAACAAAAAAATCCTTTTCCCCTCTGTTTTACTGTCTGTTAAGAAGGGGCAATTTCATTTTGGTTGTATTTTGTCTCTGACACATTTGTGCCTTTAACACACAAATACACTACAGCATTCAGCTCCAGATGAATTAAAAGGGAACACACTCATAAACAGCTTCACACTTTAACTCATCACATAGTTTAAGTACATTACTACACAGGCAAATTATTTTTTCAGGAGACAAACATGCAGTTGGTTAATTCCAAGTATGAAATGGTGCTAAAGCACACTGTTCACAAACTCATCAGCTAAAAACTACATATAGAGAGGCACCAGTCAAGTCACCTTTGGATAAGAAATGTTACAGGCAGGTTTTCTGGTGACCCTTCTCATCCTAAAGCCTCATATTACGAGAAAACAAGGCTTTCAGTAACTTGAAGATTACTTAAATGAGTCCAAGTCTGGTTATACATAACAAAAATAATTAAAAGTATAAACCCATTAGCTGTCACACTAAAATATGACAGAATGAAAGCAAGCAAGAAAGAAAGATCTGAATGAAACTTAATACTTAACTGGTGCACAAATCACAATGCAAGTTCTGACAAGATGCAGCTCTAAGGAAACTTCCACCACAGAAGAAGATCAAATTTCCGTTTCCTGCAGGATATATCCCAATCCCAGTGCACAACCAACTGTGCTTGTATGTGGGAACAGTCCAGAAAACACACTACAAATGTGATCTTGAGAGGAAATATTGTGACAAGAGAAATTGCTTACGCTCAGCAAGGTAGCTCAACACATCCCAGCTGCTGCTATGATGGGTTACATAAAAACTACACAACAGTAAGACTTATAATATCTGATCTCAATACACATATTTTCTGCTTAATATTTTGTTCTTATTCTTAATTCACTTAGAGTGAAACAGTGCCAAAGTAACTGAAGTTCAGTGCATTTGGGAACTGTGTTAAACTCCCTATTCCTGATCTGCAGCAAGAGAAGCATGCTTTGCCTATCAGAGAGTGACACAAAAGCATAAAAATAATACAGTAAATACAATAAAGCAATATATAAATTGTGCAAGAACCCTATTCCTCCTCCTTTCTTTTAAAGGATTCAAATAAAGCTTCAAATTTATACCATGAATCTCTCTTTTATCAGCTCCCCTGAGCTCTTCACTTCCCTTCCGTCTCATGAATCTGTTACATACACAAGAATAAATAATTTTATATTCTGTATACCTCCACACCACAGTAATTTTCATATTTCCTTCTGTCCAAATAACTGGCTATAAGTAAGCCAGGATGACCTACAGGCTGAAGTAGACAGTAATAGCCCCTAGAGTTTTGAAGAACTTAAGGAAAAGAGCAGCTGCCATCCTAGATGATACCTCCATTTCAGTGACAACAGTATTAAATTATCAGCCAGTAAACCTTGCTCGTATTGGTAAAAAGAATAAGAAAAAAAATGGGTTAATTGCCAGCATCGCTTGAAAGAAACAGGAAGCCCTGAAAGAAAGGGAGAAACACAACACTAGAAAATAAACCTGACAGCCAAAGAAAAAACTTTCCACTTGACCTTCCCTACTGAAAAGTCTCTTTGAGCATCAGTATCCATTCCCATTGAGAGACATGAATTTCTGTGGGCAAAATTAACCTGAAGGCATGAAAAAAGCTCCTTAAACAACAAGGGAAGGGATAAAAAGCAGCTAGCCTTAAAGTAGCTGGATATTCAGGACCTTTCTTCACTGTGTTAGTGGCATCCCTTTTGCCTTCTGACCCCTGGCGTACAAATAGGAAGAGTTCCACTGAAAAGCTGATCCATCCTGGGATTAATGGGATGAAGACAAAAAAACCCAGTTAAACTACAGACAAATCAATGACTTCAGTAGCCTCTGGGACTACCCAGCTACAGAAGAGTATGAATAAATCTTAGTTCAGTTCACTGGTCAAAGACAGCAATGGCTTCCTATTTTTATTTTTTTTTTAGGGAGGGATTTGAGCTTTCTGGTTTCTGTGTGAATTTCTCTCTTCTTAGCAAGTATTTTTTTTCCCTTTTAAAATCTGAATTAGAATAGCTGTGGTTTACAATGTGAGGCCAAAATCCAGACATCAGAGGATGTGGCTAGCAGCAATGAACCCTCTGGCCATCCAGGCACAGCACGGCTGGCTGCTGGGCAGGAAGAAGAACAGAAGTGAGACCATGGAGTCCTGTCACTGTGACAATCCCCTCGTCACTTTTCTCAGCCTCCCTGGGCAAACAAGGTGGATTTGCTCGAGGTGACAATCCCATCATCCCCACAGAGAGCTCTGCTCCTCCAAAAGGCATTTTTTCCTTTCTGCTAGTCTAGCACAGCCTTAAGAAAAAGGAAATTGCAGGCTCTTGTGGCTCCTTAAATCCCTGAGCACAACTTCTGACAGAAATACATCAGTGCTTCTCTACTCTCAGCAACATCGTTTTCCATAGAGGGGTGGGATGAGATACTGCAGCATCCCACAGAACTTACAAATATATTCCAAAGTATTTGGACTGGGTTTCTACATGTCTGCTTTACAGAAAAAAAGCTACAGTGGTTCTTTAAAAGAACCATCTGAACATGAAACAACCAAGCCAGCAAAAAAAAAAAATTAGATTTAGTGTTTATCTAACTAACATAAATCTTACAAATTTTAATAGTGAGGCTGTAACATGCTTGAGGCCCACATAGGAGATGAAAGTAGACAAAAGGTTTCATGGAAAGGCAGCAGGAAAAATCTGGTTTTTTGATTAGAAAAGCAGAAGAGATGCAAGGAGGACTGTAATGGTGACATCTGCCCCAGTGTGCACCACTCTGGTGGAGAAGGGGTAATTGTGCCTGTCTCTGAAATGACTGTCAGCAGCATCCAAGCCACATAACAAACCTCCTAACTCAAACATCCCCAAGCACAGGAATACGCGTCCATGACGAGAAAAAGGCACAGGATTACTCCAAAAACACAACCTGGTGGTGAAAATACCAGTCTGAAGACTTCTGCTGAAAATCCAAGAAGGAAAGCAGTGGCAGCAAATTCTGTCCTTGCCACCTTAGGTAGGTGAAGAAGGAGAATGTTTTCCCTGTCTTGTAGCTGGGGAACCAACGTAAGCAAGCTTTTGGCCAGGAGTCAACAAGAGAAGCAATGGATCAAATGTAGGCACCTTGAAGTGTAACTCTGTGGTTTAGCCATGAGCCTCCAGATCATGCAAAAGCCTGCAGGCCTCATTTTGACCAAAAACTTAGAATTTTGAAAACATTATTACTGGTTACATGAAGCAGTTGTGATTGTACCGTGCCTATCAAACTAAGTAAGGTTGAGTTTTGCTGTTTTCTCCATTACATTCCCCTTAACACAGAAGGAGACTGCAGTCATTTTTAGAGCCACAAACCAGAACAAACATGGGAGCTGCTGCTCCTCCTGCCAGTGGGTGTCTTTTCTTTAGCACTAAAGCAGGCACAAGGCTGCAGATTTATCTGAAAAACACGAGTGGTGTTTCAGCTGAACTGGTCATAAGGTTTCGGAACAAACACCTCTGCTTTTTCAGGTGGGATGCTAAAAGAGACCATTTCAGGCACTCTGCAGACTCTGGAAGACATTGACCTTTTTTCCTTGGACTCAATTCACATTTTTCACTTCATGGTCATGTGGGATTATTATCTGTAATTGAAAGTAAAAGTGTAGATTAAGGAAAAAATTTTACACAAGAACTCAATTATATGGCAAATTCTGTGGCTGAGGAACTGTAGAATACATTCAGTCTGTATTAAACATTATATCTGAAATGAATGTTAATTAAAGAAGGCTGAAGATGCAGGCTGGCTGGATGAAGACAAACAGAACAATCTCAGCCTGTTGCAATGACAGTGTTTTCCCCCATGGAGACAGAACGGATGGCCAGTCTTACTCAGATTGCATCTCTTGAGAGGACAATTTATAATGTACAAGACAGGAGAAATTTATTTGCTAACATATGGAAAACATTTATGGCCTCTTCTGAGGATCTGAAATTAAAGAAACACAACTACATATTGTTAAAACTTCTAAATGGAGATTTCATTTAAGGAATAAGCACTTTTTCAACTCGAGTCAGTGACATTTACTTATATATATTTTTGTTTTTTGTGCTGCCAGGTATGAACTTCAGAACAGGGATCTGCTGTGGGTCTAAGCCACAGGAAAAGCATCAGTTGTCAAAGTCCTGTTTTTAAAGATATAACCCATGCTTCAGCAAGATGGATGGGGAGCATACACCATAGGGATGGGGCAGGGTGCTGGTGCCCAAGTTATCATCTTGGCACTGCAAGTTACAGCGATGGGAGGAGACAAGGCTACTGACACCAAGCAAATGCTCACATAGTCAGAGCTGCAGATGATTCACCCCCTCAGAAACCAGAAAAAAATCCACCTTCTGGTACAAGAAAATGATCCTCCACTAAGCCACATAAGGTCATAGCCTGAAGGAGAGCCCTACCTCTAGGGCAAACCTTCTGTCTCCCATGGAAGCAACGTGGTGGGTGCCTGGAGGGGTTGCATGCTGGCTGATAAATAAACTAAAAGGATGATGCACAAGTTACACACAAAAACGCACATCTCATGGAGTGGTGCTGGAGCTGACACGATCAGGGACATTATATAAGCCATTATTGACATTATCAAGTCAATCAATATCCAACCGCCATGCTGGGGTCAGGACTTGTGTGCAATGAGGGTGGTTGTTTTAAAACCAGGTGATGCAAACATTGGTGCACGATGAAGTCGGGGTGGCTGGTCACAAAGCAGCCTTGGAAATGTGAAGCTTTGGACTGCTGTGGCTGAACAGATTGAAACATCTTCAAGGAGAGCAGGACCTCGGGCCAAATACTTGAGGCAGCAGTGTAGCAGCAATGGCTGGGATTTTCAGAGACGGGTAAATGACTGATTA
Source organism: Campylorhamphus procurvoides (assembly GCA_013396655.1). Classification (NCBI taxonomy): domain Eukaryota; kingdom Metazoa; phylum Chordata; class Aves; order Passeriformes; family Dendrocolaptidae; genus Campylorhamphus; species Campylorhamphus procurvoides. The sequence continues at coordinate 2,744,808 of WBMV01003267.1, read as the reverse complement.
AATGACTCAATCATGCAGATGCTTTTGAAAATTCTGCCGCACGCAGTTCAGTTTATTCATGCATGTGTGGGAGAGGGGGAGGACTGTGAAGATTTTAATAACTACCTTAGGAAATAAAAAAGAACAAATGTACTTTCTCTTTAAAACAGAGGGGGGAAAAAACCCCAACAAACCCCAACCTCAAAAAAGCCACTGCTGTGGCTGGGGAAGAGTTTACAGAAAGTTGCAGAGGAATTTTGCATGGAAGGATGACCAAATGGACTATGATACACAAGTCAAAAATATGTGCAAAGAAAGAATGAAACAGAAGGGTAAAAATAAAACACTTCACAGCCCTATCAACTTCTTCCAGTGCTTCAGTATGTTATTTCTGGCTTATGCAGACTTCATGCTCCACCATAACCTACCAGAAGCTGAGAGCTTCGAAGAGCTTAAGGACTGCAGGAAAAGGAAAGACTTCATCCCAGGAAAATGAAGAAATACTGGGGAAGAAGATGCCCCTAAAGCCTTATTTTTGGAGTATGACAATGTACCTGCCCTGATGCAACAGCCTGACTAAGAGCACCATCAGAGGAACCACTACCAGTGAAGTCCCTCCTGCTCTCTGGAGCTCACAAAACCATGCAGAAAGCGTTGCCAGGCAGGGCACAACTCATCCACCAGATCCCAATGAGATGCCAACTGGTGCTGATGCTATCGAGTAGCTTGTTCCCCCTTCTCTGTCAAGCATCGTACCCATAAATATCTGCACGGCAGGGAGTCACCTGTCACCTCCCCAGGGTCAAGTAGGTGGGAAAAATCTCTCCCAGTTTTGGCTCTTGGCTTAGAACACACGACTTTGAGTGATTTTGATGCAGCTGGAGCACCATTCACCCAACTTTTCCAATGCAAAACAACACCTCCTTAAAGGCAACAAGCTCTTCCTCTTGGTAAAAAGCATCCTAGGAGTTTAATAATCAACACTCAACCACAAGATTGAGCGTGTGGAAAAATTCAAGGTCCCTAAATATCAGCCAGTAGGATTTTAGTAAAAATATCCCTTCCTATTTCCACAGGCTACTTTTCACTGCTTCAACACTGGGTATTCCCATGTGCAACGCAGTGAGAGCTGGCACACATCTACCCAAGGCACGTTTTGATAAGTCATCCCCTTTCTGATGAGCACAGAAGAGCCACACACACATTGAGTGACTGTCCATCCCCAGCAGAGCACAGCTCATCCAGCGGATTTGGGAACAAAACAGCATGGATCGATAAACAGCTCTGGCTCCACCGGTGCCTCCCCCTGGTCTGTCCCATCCCAGCGCCTATAAATCACTTCTGGCAGGTAGTTGGGAAGCAGCTGCTAATGATAGTTTTGCTGCAGAGTGCAGGAAGTCACCTTTTAACCCTGCCTGCTGTTGTTTGTCTCCCTGAGCTGTGACAAAAGGACAGATGTGGACAACGTGCCAGCCGTCAGGAGGATCCGGTCAAAACGCAGCAGGGAACCAGACCTGGTCCCACGCTGGTGAAGCATCACCCTCAGAAACACCTTTTGGCTTCATGTGCTTCCTGGTACCCATTTTTTCCTTGTTCCCCCTAATGAACCAGGGAAGTATCCCAAAGACAATTTTGAGTTTGCTGTTGCTGCACTGAGGGTGTCCCACCTTCCACCCTCCTGTCACTGAGACCCCACGGGACAAGGAGGGCATTTATAGTATAACTAATGCACATATATGTGTGCATGGGTGGTTGCAATCTAAGGTGAGCAAATAAATTTAATAAGACAAAGTAATACATTACAAGCAACTTGTTTTCAGCCTGTGAAACAGCCCTGTTCAGATTCAGAATTTCACCTGACAGGTTTTTTTTTGGTTCCTTTCAAAGTGTGTGAGTGTAGCCACTTCTGCTCCAGCAAAGCTCTGAAATACATGTTAGATAATACCACAAATTAACTGCCAACAACTCACTCCTATTTAAGTCACTGCTGGTTAGGTAGATAGCACATTATTGTGCTTCCCTCCACCTGAAAAACACTTGCTTGAACTTTGTATGCTTTATGTATAGGTGAAACACCTTTAAAATTGTCTTTTGTTAACAACTGTGATTCAAAATCTTATTTCCTTGAGCGTGTACCTGAGTAGCAACCACCTACTTGAGTTTGTAGGAAGCTTCTCAAGGACAGAGAGAAGTATTAAGAGGTGTGTGCACTACTCAGACTAAGCCATAGGAAATTTGAGGGTGATTATTTCTTCACTTCTAGCCCCTGACATCATCTGCTCCAACATGCTTTTCACGTGGCAGTGGGAGGCCAACCGAAACCCAACGCTTCACATTCTGTAGAGGATATACTTCTATCAAATAAAACACACCCAGTGGCCAAACACGGTGGTGGCTGAAAGCCAACCCCAAGGCATAAAAAGAAAAACCTTTTCAAACTTGACCATGTAAACCTGAGCATAAAAGAGAACGACCTCAGGTGACATGTACTTACAGTGAAGACATCATCATCGCCGACCTCTGCCTCGTTGTGAAGGGTGGACGAGGAAGTTGTAGATCCTAGGAAAAAAACCAAAACCCAACAGCTTTTTAAACACATGACATTTCCATACAACCTTATTTTTTTATTAGGCTGGTAAACATTTGGATTCCCAGAAGTTTGTGTGTTGCCAATTCATAAAAGAGTGGGTCAAATTAAGGAAGAAAAACCCATCTGCTGATAGCTGGGTTGGAAAGGTAAAATCTGAAAGCGTCTCTTGAAACGCAACGGTGTGGCTGCCAATGCTAATTAACAATGTTAAAAATAGCAGTTACCATTTCCAATTACAGAAGACACTAATTTCTGTAGAATGGTAAAGCTATGTACTAATCAGTGCTCGAGGCTATACCCTCAGCTGTCAAGAAACCATATATGAGTTATTCTTCACATATTTCCTAAATCTGGGGGGAAAATAATCTTGTATTTTAAAAAACCCCAACAAACCCTGACTTTGACAATGCAGAGTTAGACTGGGTTTTTTTCTTCTTCTAATTTTGGAAGTTGTTGTATACTGTAAGAGTCTTCTCTGTTATCAGCTCCTTCTCAGAGAACCACCCTGCCACATGTAAGTGAAGTATCTGAAAGGAGCTGATGTGTGTAAAACCATAGACATGAGCAAGATACTCGGGTGTAATTTTCACTGGGTATATGGCAATCTTCTGGAAAAGTGGGAAAGCATATTAAGAAACCTTCCTCCCATGTCTTTCCTCGCTCCCTGGGTGCTCCCCTCAAGAGCTCAGTCAGCACTCACATCACGGACGGGCATCACAGAGGGTGGCACACACTATTGTTGGACTTCACAGTAAATTTATGCTGTAGCGAAGAGGGGGTGACCCCACTCCCTACACCAGACCAAGGATCCCAGACCCCCTTCCTGGCTGTCTTCACCCTCCATGAGGCCACCAAGGAAGGTGGGTGCAGCAAGATGCTCTTGGGAGAGAAACCCCAAGTCAAAGGTCTCTTTTTCTGATGTAAGCCCACTGTTAGACTGAATTACAGCCACATCACATCTCTAACCAAAATAGTCGAACGGTTTGTACCGCCTTCATTCTGGAAATCTGTTAAAATAACGTGCTTTATATAATGCTATCAGCACCAGCCTTGGCTGCTCTCAGTTGCATCACCATGAAGATGTGCAGAGCTGAGTGTGAAAGCCCACTTAAAACACTGAGTAACGTGGAAACATTTGTGCCATTTGCTGCATTAGCTTTAAAATTAAAAATCCCCAGCGCTCTGTGGAGCTGCACAGGATTCCTGTACTTGAGCACCAAACTTCTGACGCTGCAAGGAATGAACTACTGGTTAAATATTAACAACAAAGCAGTGATTTCATGAAGTGAAGTTCTGAATGCAGAGTCAGTTGTGCTTAATATTACCTGCTAAATTTAATCAAGTATGTGAACAAAAAATGAATGACAAATGAAACCCGCTGCCCAACGCTGCGTGTGCATGAGCCAGTTATTGTTTTTCATTCAGAAAGCCTTATTTGGAAGTTAAGGAGGAACACATTCATGAGGATCAGCCTGTACTGTTAATGGGATAAATACAGATTTGCTGATTTTCAAGTATCTGAGATGCAGCAGAACTTGATTTTAAATACCTCCACTGTAAAATGGATCAAAAAGAGCAAAACAGGAGTTGTCAAGTATTGGTATCTCCAAAATACTACTCAATACAGCTGAGCTATCATCTCCTTGAAACTTTGCACAATCCCGTGCCACTTACGTAAAACGTCACTTCTATGACTCAAAATGCTTCACAGTTTTAGAAGAAAGCAGAAAGTCTAGCTGTAACTTCTTCACATTGATGGCACAGAAAAAAGCAAATGAATAACTGTTTGAGAACATCCTTCCTCTAACTGATGAGGCATTTACCAGCAAGGAGCCCTGGGGGATCAATCCTCTCACAGTATCTGCCATTTCCATGTTAAAGCAAGGACAGGGCACCCGAAACATTAAGCTGTCTTATGGAGCTAGTGTCCTCAAGAATAAAACATATCCGGACATATATCTGAGGTAGTATCCTCAAAAAATGACACCATCTGCACATGAAAATATCCTAGTCACACTGGGTGAGAAGGCAAAAGGTTCTGGACCACTAAGTCCCTACATATAGTGGCATGGTTAAAAAAAAGAAGAAAAAACCCCCATGAAGAATCAAATTTCATTGAAATAAAGTACAATTGAATTATGGCTGTATTATGACTGCCTGACTGCAATGAAATGGGAAAAGGAAAAATTTATGACAACTTCAAAGCATGGGCAATTCAAATGCATTTTTTACAGAATTAAAAAAACAACACCCCAAAACACAACAAAGTCTTCAAGAACTACCATTCAACTAAAAGGATGCAGACAAAACTAATTACTGCAAAATAAGACCAAAAACAACCCAAAGTTTTATTCAACTCCAGGCAGGAATTAATCAAAGACTCAGTAAGACGAGATTTGACTGCACATTAAGAAGTGTCTGTGCTGCTTGGGTTGCCATCACTAGTGTGAAACCCTAGCCTATCAAAGAAAGCAATACTAACAAATGATGATAAATAAGGGGGAGAAGATAGGACTGAAAAATACTTGGACTGAAACATCTCCTTAAGGGATGAGACAACTCAGTTCTTAAAAGCTGGAGCTTGCTCAGTGCAGTACAAGCACCCAGCTACACCTGGACATGTGCACGAAAGATGTCCAAGCCCAAGAACTGATTTTAAACCCATCCCTCTTCCCAGCTCCCTGAGTCAAACCCCTTCCCCGCTCCTCCAAGGCTGGAAGTGTCCACCTCCACGCTACCTTCAATGAGGTCCTCGATGGCTTTCCTCACTCCTCTGTCGAAGGCTCGAGCGTCGGCAGGGCTTTGAAAAGTGAGCCCGAACTTTCTGTTGTCGACTTTCCAGTGGTGGAAGGTGGGGTTTGCCTTCGTGTACACCAGGTCCTTCTTCACAAAGCACTCCAGCACCACCTGGGAGGGCATGAGCCCCAGAAGAGGAGCAAAGTCACTTTTCCCACCCCAAGGACACAAGCAAGCAACCATCTCAGGCCGGACCCAAAAGCAAGCCAAGTCATGCCTTGCGTAGGGGAACATCCTTCCCTACCAAAGGATGACTAATGAACACCAGACACTGTAATTGTTCTCAAAACCACCGCACATTCATCCTTTGCTTGTGCTTTAAGTGGGTGCTCATTCCACAGCCCAGGAGCCTATTTTAGACCCAGGCCCAGCGTGGCACAGGTTAAGCTAGTGGGGACTCAGGTGGAGGGAGAACCTCTTCCCTCCATAATTTTGTTCAACAAAAGTTTTATCCACCAGCAGCAGCAGATTTAGGAGGTGCTACAACACTCCCCTCACCGTTTTTACATTGTTCACCCCCAGCCAGACACTCATCTCAAGCTTTGCTGTGCCAAAATCCATCTCTAGGGTGATGCTCAGGGAGAACAGGAATGGCTTGTCATGTCTTACTCCATCCCCCAAAACCAGAAGCATGGCTCCCAAATAATGTCAAAAAAAAGCATCCTAAGCAAAACAGAATTGCAAAAGACAAACTATAATTGCAACAGCTTTAAACTGTCAGGCTTTTTGTAAGCAAGATCATTTCTGACTCAAACAATGCAGTTTTTGAGCTTGTGCAGGGAGTGCTATTTTTAATCTAGCCCATATCTTCACAGGAGTGGATTTCAGAAGAATCAAATGTATAAAAACAAGATAACAAACCATAACATCTAAAACTGCCCCTGGAAATCAGGAAAAAGGCTTTATTAATTTGATTTGTGCAGGAATAGAAGAGAGCTCCTTTTTAGATAAACAGCTACCAGGAGAAACTGAGTGTGTCAATTCATAAGAGACAACTTGTCTTCATATTCTCACTCAGCTTGTTCAAACCTTGAACGGCACGCAGCATAAATAATTCATGGCCCTTTTAAAAGGCTTGCGCTGCATTACTCAGTGCAATGTGACTGGCTTCATGGGTTCTTTACACTTCAATTCACTTCTCACTTACACCCGCTAGGTCTTAGGGAAAAAAAAGGAAAAGCAAAAAAAAACCCCACAGGCCCTTTTTCATTCAAAGGGGATCTTTGCACGTGGACGTCAAAAATTTACCTGCTCCTTCCAGGTGGCAGCATGCCAGCCTAGATAGCAAAAGATGGCCATTCTAGAAGAGGATGGGTTTGTTTCGTACAATCTGCACATGTCTGTTTTTTATGTTTAAAAAAAAACACAATAAAACCCCAAAAAACTTGCACAACAATACAATAGCAATAGATTTGGGATAATTCTCATTATAAGAACAGACAAAAGTTGAATTAGGGTCTATTACCAGTTTGTCTTTCTGCCTTTCACCATGGATTAGAAATCCACTTCTTCCATTGCCCTCCGGGTACGTGACCTTGCAGACGCCAACTCTACTGAGACCGCCTCCTTCTTGCGGCAACCATCCCCCACTGGAGTCATCTCGGGTCATAACCACAGCTTTGACTCGCACAATATAGCTGTCACTGCAATGGTAACAAAATAAAAACAGAACCTTTGGTGAGCATCACACAGTCTCATCGCAGCGTTTGTCTCAAGAGCGGCATTTAGACGGCGCTGGGCTGACCCCAACCAAGAGTTTCTGCCCAGGATGGAAGTCCAACTCCACGATGGATGGCCTGGACCACTCAAGCCACCACAGGAAAAAGACCCATTGAACATTAGGTTTCCGGATGTCGATATACAGATCAAACAACCTGTGGTTCCTGACACTTTGTCCCTCATGCAGCTGGGGACAGGGATCAAGACAGTGGGGTGAGCCAGGCAGCACCCCAAGGCCACCTTTCACAGGGTATGCGTTGGAGCATCAAACCTCCAAAGTGCTGGAAGAACACATGGAGCTCAAATAACCCATGAGCAAAGCATTACAAGTTTTTCTGTAATGACATTTGTGAAGTGGGTTTTGGAAGATGACACTCGAATTCCTCCACATCTGGGAGAGCCTGACAGGGAAAAATCCCACAAATGTGGTTCCGGCTGGTACCTCAGATGAAGACAGATAGGAATCACCTCAGCTCAGGTCATCAGGACTACACCACATCCCTAAAACAAAACAGTTTCACCAGCATTTCAAGGGGCTTTGAAACCAGCGTGTTGTAAGTTCACAAGAAACTATTCTGGAAGCACCTCAGATTTGAGGATAATCCAGGTGCCCACAAAAAGGGTTCAAAAGAGCCCCTAAAGCAGGAGGCTCTTTCCACAGAGCCGTTGCTCCGTCATATGTTGGGGACATCACCAGAAGCAGGAAAGCCACCATAGAACGCAAGCAAAAGCCACGCACCTTGCACACAACATGCAACAGACCTCAAGCTAGAATGGGTTGTCCCCAGCACAGAACTGCTGGGAAATACCCAAATTAGCTTTTCTGTCCTCAACGCTGCTGCCAAATCAGTACAGCCCATCACATGGTGGGTATCCATTAACACAGTGATGCTCACGACAGCACTGACAGCTGTGATGCCCTCATGGGGAGGTCACCACGGTGTGGCACAGCCATGGCACTGCTGGCTGCAGAGCTGCCATGGCACCCACTGGTGCCCACAAAGGTGCTGCAGGGCACTCAAACCTGGGAACATTTAAAAAAAAAAAAAAAAGGATGCAAAAAGAAAATTGTCCAGGGATTGTCCATCTCCAGGCTACCATGTGAGCTTACCAGGACAAGGAGGAAGATCAACTCACAGAGGGCTCCAAAAGGCAGCCTTTCAAAATGACAGGTATCATCTCTCAGGGAAAGACATTCCTCCCTGTGGAAAGCTCTGTATTGGGACGTCTTCCCAGCATCCTGTATAACATGACAACAGAACTAGGATCCTGTACAACCTTACAAGCAGCAATGGCTTTCTTCATCCTGCACCACGTAGAACTGCCTCTTGTTTTCAGACATCATTTTTCCAACACCTGGGTAAGCCAGGTGCTAATATTTAAAAGTCTGAGCTTCCCTTTCTCTAACATGACCAGACCTAACACCTAAGCAAGCAGCCTCGTGGATCGTACCTGAAAGCAGTTTTGAGGACAAACCAAGGGAAGCAGTGAGCATCTTCTGGGACCAGCTCATCCCTTCTGCAGCCAGACAGATCTCACCAAACACATGCTGCAATTTTCCCTTCACTGCCTCTATTTTATGAATACGCCAACATTCTCACTGCACCTACACAAAGAGGGCAGTGCACAAGATGCTTAAAGTTCATCCCCTGTTGCTCTGAGGACTTTGCACTGGCTGATAAAAAAGCTTTTCAGCACACTCAGATACATGGCCCGTGGGGTACCACAGCTGACACACAAAAGGCATTCACAGAACTGAGAAACTATGTTTTTAAGAATATTTTAGCTTGAGTCCTTAAAGCAGCATCCTGGTACAGGAAACAGGGCAAGTGTGTCTATAAATAGATCCAGTTACCTTTTTACTTTTTAATGAAAACCAATTTCTAGATTTTACAATAGCAACTTTAATCTCCTGACATCCACATACTCAGAATTAAGCAAAATACCTCAGCTAATTTCCTACTGTGCAAAAATTGAGCTGCTTCCACGCAAGACAGTTTTTGTTTTCTTCTCTGTACCTTTCCCATATGGTCTATGAGGATTAGCAATTAGCAGATGAAGAAAAAAAGAAAGTCAACTATACATTTCTATACTTTTCCACTGTTCCCCAAGGATCCTTTCTAGACTTATTTTTAGCTCTCTTCTGAAGTCGGAGCCGCTCAATACGACCTTCCCTCCCATCCTCCCGCAAATGTCATCCACACGAACTGCTGCTTTGCCTTCCACACTTGAAAAGTGCTACTGGCATTATAGCTTCCTGCAGGATTTACCATTCACTTTTATGGCAGCACCCGGAGCCTTTGGCAGTCCCAAAAGTAATGTCTGTCTTCAGTTACCCTGCTGCAAAAATTGTCCACTTAAAAGAAAATTAACCAAGCAGCAGCTACTCAGTACTTTGTGATTCCTACCAATTATTTGTATTTCCATCACCTCTCAGAGGATTCTCTAGGCTTGTAGTGACATTCGAACACTAGTGGACGCCTACACAATAAATTTAGGTGCCCTGACTACTATCCCTGCCCATTATAAATGACAATCTAGTGGGGCACAGAGCCATATGGTTTTTATCTTCATATCCACACTGATACCATGACCTGTAGCTCTTACAATCTCTGCCACCACCTGCCAAGAAAACACCACATAAACTGCATTCTTCCCACCCTGAAAGGCTACCTCCTTAAATATATTAAGCCAGAAAACAGAGTTTCCATCCCCCTACGATGGCAAGTCGACCTCTGTTCCCCTATTAGACAAGAGCCTCGTCCAGCAGAAGGGTTCACCTTTGGCAGGGCAAAGCAGAGCTCTGGCTCTGTTAACGTAATCCCTTGGCACACTTTCCTGCAGGATCAAAAGTCACCCGTGACGCTGGGCTTCCTGCAGAGCCCCGTCCCCACTCCCACTGCGCTCCAGCCACAGGCACACGCTTCCCAAAGCCCAACCTGTGCCAAGGGACTCAGGAAAAAGGAGGAAAAGAGAGAAGGGAAGGAGGTGGTTAAGGGTTCTTAGGGCTTGACATCTTGGTTTAATCACTGGATTAGGACTCAGAAGCTGCATGTTGAATTTCCAAGGCTACGCACAGCTTCCTTCGGTCTGCTGTGTCTAAATCCTGCCTGCTGCTTCCATCCACAAGCCTAGAATAGGCAATGCTTCTTTCCCTCATGCCAGTGTTGATAAATACTTGGGAGGTACTCAAATATTTCAGGTCCATATAAGGACCTCGCTTCCTTAGTGTAAAAGCTGTTTATTTTCTTTGCTATTTAATTTTACGCGGCTGCATCAAGGCTCTCGCTGGTTCCAAGCAATCAAAATCCTGAGGAGCAAAGGGGCAACCTGCAAATTCCACGTGCATGGCACTGCTGAAACCTTGCCACTGGCATCGAAGCAGAGAAACACCTGCATTTTTATCATGGGCACCTGCAATTTGACTCTTTCAAGAGAAATGAAAGAGGTTCATGAGGTACATGAAAGTATTTGGTCTCTTACAATTAATGAGATACCAACAGCTAAAAATGAAACAGCCAAAGAAAACCTCACAGTAGCCTTAGTTCCCCTTGTTTTATTGGCTTCTTAAAACTTTTAAGACTACTCTAATTGTCGGGTTTATGGCCTACGTGTTATGTGTTTCATGCAAACTATTCTTAATTATGCTCTTAAATGGAATACTTTGCTATCTTAACCCTACAGATTTGTCTCCAACAGCCTTAAAAGCTTGGGAAGAAAGCATCTGAAGGGATTACCCAGCTGCATGGCAGCTGGCCAGCATGTTCCAGGGCTGCTTCAGGTTGTCTGCCCACCCCACCCTGAGTGAAAAAAACAAACCAGAATGAACTTGGGGAATAAAGGTAGTGCTGAAAAGCACGTTCTGTTTTTATTGGAAGGAAAAGAGAACCCTTTAAAAATTATAGCTTGTGGGTGTACATACACACATAAATATATTAAAAAAAGAGTGTGTGTGTAATTGCTATTCTGTAGGACAGTGAGAATTTTCCTAAACAAGAAGTGACTGAATGATTACCTTTGCCATTACTGAAACTTGGTTTTACCACCTATAGCTCAGCTTACAATCCATTTGAGTGTCTAGAGACATTTAAGACTGACAGAAGTGCTTTCCCACAGCAGGTACAAATGGGGCTGACACCATCCAGCACTCGCCAACATGAGCCACATCCCTTCCAGCAACACCAATGGGGGACAAAGCCCTGAGCTGCCTCTTATGCCTGGTGTGGGCTCACGGCTCAGACTAAACACCAAATAACTCACTCATTCCTTAAGGCTTTCATTTCACCAGTGTCTTTGTAAAAGGAGGGTCAAAGCAGACAGCTCCCTTCCACCAGCTGCTCTTCCTTTCCACTTTGCTTCCAACACCAACCAAGATGTCTAAAAATCACAAGGGGGAAAAAAAAAAAGTCCAACCCACCACATTTAATATTCTTTTTTGAGTCACATTTAGCATCTAAAACACTTCCCAGACATGTTCCATAATTCAATAATATTTTTTCCTCTAGCCAGGCTACTTGATCAAAATATAAGCTTATAATAGATTTCCATGCTAATGCAGCCATAAGGCACTTTGGTATTTTTCTCCCTTCCCAGCACTGCAGCCTACAAGGCCAGGAGAGATGCAGGTCTCAGTCAGAAAGGTAATTGCATACAGTGGGTTTCAAAATTATGGACTGCTGTCTTTTAATGAATGCACCGACATTCATAGGTCCTGGGTTCAGGGAAGAAGAGCCAAAAGGACAGTAGGAGGCTACTAATACAACAGCAGCAGAGGTCAAGCTGTTCAGCTGAACTGGGCTCATAAACACAATTTAAAGTATTTGGATCCACACAAACATAACTTTACAATTACTGGGGCATAACCTGTCTTTGGCTGAGCTGGATGTATTTCACAGTGCCAGGTATCTTCCCTGCCCCAGCAGCTCTGGCAGCTGGAGTTAAAGCCATTCCATTCTGCCCAGGTGATTGCTGCAAATTATATTGTGAGCATCCTCTCTGCAGTTCATCCCACAGCCAGAAAGCAGCAACATTTTGGTGAAAGACATGAAAAAATGCTATTTTTGGAGTCACACTTTCTTGATCTGATGCTTACTTCATGAACCTTCATATCTGCAGATTATAACCAGCATTTTATCCTTCAAAACCTAACTTGCCAATGTGTTTAAAAGAAAACTGAGCGCACACAGCTACAGCAAAATAAAGTTGGTATTTCCATACCATTTAGATTTGCAGCAGGTTTGAAGCTTTTTCAGTAAGTATCACCAAGAAAACAAAGCCATCTGTGCCTCTCTGATCAGATCAGAAGTTAGAATGGAGCCTGAAGAAAATCACAGAAAGCCTCCCAAAAGTTTTCCTTGCTCTCACCTCTGCACCACGCCAGGAACACAGAACCACTCTACCTGTACCCCAACTCTTATCCCAAATATGCAACCTGTATTTTTCTGTCTTTCAAATCTTAGCACCACCAGAATAAAAAGGCATCTGGGAAATTTTAGTTTCCACGTGGTCAGAGTAAATGCAAGAGAGTTCAGTGCCCCCATTCCTCACTCCAGAGATGCTGGTCAAGTCTAGAGCAGCCCCGAAGTGGGGTCAGGGTCCTCCACAGCCAATGCTCAGCGAGCCTGGGTTTGCTTCAAGCACTGCAGTGCATCCAAAAAAACCCTCCATAGGAAGAATTAATAGCACTTTTGTTTGTTTGTTTCCAAAGGAAAAGGACTTCTCAAAAAACCAAGACACCTGCACTAACGCAGCCGCCCGCCTCCACATCTCCCTTAAATACCGAGGCAGTGAGGAACAAAGGAATCCTTTCACCAAAACGTGTGTTCAACATTTAAGGCTGATTTTATTGAGTTTACGAGAAACAGCTCTATCTTAACTAGCTCAAATGGGATTTCATAATCCCATAATTATTTCAGATGTTTCCAGGAAGTACATGAAAGCTAATTTTTAAAATATATACATATATATACATTAAAACAGACAATGCAGTCCTGCATGGACTAAATCCATTTTTTTGGCCAGCATAACATCATCTGCTGTTCCAGGCTTGCCTGGTGATCCCCACAAAGTGGTGTACACACGGGCAAAACCTCAAAACGAACTGACAGCAGTTTTTTATGGGAAAAAGCTGGCTTGCAACCATGCTGATGGGCAAGAAAAGATCCACTGGTGCAGCTCAAGCCCACGGAATTTAAGGGCTCTCCCAGAAATCACCTTATTATGCAAACAATATTAAAAAGAAGGTCTAACAGCATTAAGGAAGATTAATTTATGACTTATGTCTGTAAAGAAGTATCTATGTAACACATTGTTGAAACTGTGTTAGAGCTATGAAAATCTACACCAGATCTTCCCCAAAAGTTGCCCTTTTTTTTTTTCTAAAAGACAGATGTGACATCACTGGGACACACACTAACAACAACACTTTTAATTAGCAACCCTTTAATGAAATCTGTTAAGAAAGACTTTTCTTCTAATTGTTTGAATGGATCAATTTTGCAATAAATGGTTATAGCTTCACACGGTGGTATGTCTTGAAAAAGTTATAAGGAACAGTGAAACACAAAAAAATCAGTTCAATAACATAATGTATTTCAATAGTTTGCCCTGCAGCTCATCCAGTACAGGCAAGAGCTGCACACTCAAGTCCTCTGATTTTTGTGCAAGGGTACAAAATATTAACAGATTACAAGGAAGCTAATTAGTGCTAGCATTTACTGTAATGAGAAAGGAAGTTGTTGTTGCATGACAGATGGTATTTGTTTTATATCACATGCAAGATAAGCAAAGATCGCATAAAAGTTCAGCCAGCCAAACAGGTAGATCCATAAGATCTGCATCCTGCATTGACTTCCCCACCCCTCAAAAAATGCCACAACCAAGTTCTATCCTAATTTTTTGTCTAACATTTACTGACCATAACCACTGTTACTGCTATGTTACCTAAAGAATGGCAATATTGAGCAAAAATAAGAAAACTGACAAGCACAGCAACTGCATTCCGCAAAAATAATTAAAAATAATTAGGTGCCCACATATACAGTGTTTCTGAAAACTCAAAGTTTACAAGGAAAAAGAAAAAAAACCCAGAAATCGCTCACCCAAAGCAAGTTGAATTTTCCCCCCCTTTCCTCCATTTTGATCAGTGGAGACTACAACTATTTATCCCTCTGTAAACATCCTCCATGACACACATATAACAACTACAAAGGGCAAACACTATTTTGCAAATGTTAAAAAAAAAAATTCTGTGACTCAATTCCAGCTGAATCTGTATCAGAGGAGGGGTGAGGGAGTAAGGAGGATAACTGTGGTCTAAATCTAAAGGGTTTTTATCTTTTGCCAGATAAATGAACTTAAAGAAAAGAAGACATTCTTGGCTACATCAGAAACAACATGCACATTGATTTTTGCCTTCCACCTCTCTTTAAATCCCCCACTTCATCAAGTGTCCATGGAGAGGGACATCAAGGGAAGCAGCTGCCCAGGCAGCATCTATTTTCCTTTCAGTATTTAAGAGAAGGAGCATGCTAAACCATTACTTCTGGGAAAAAAAAAAAGAAAAAAATAAGTAACTTGAAATGAAAGGCTGTGTGTTTCATAGAAGCAGTCTTGCATATTCACGGATAAAATCATATGCTGATTTAGCCAACATTCAGAAGGGCTGTGGAGGCAGATGGGGGAAGGTGGAGGGAGGAAAATAAAGAAACCCAAGAGGGAAAAAAAATATGAAACCATACCCAACCAGAGCACACACTTACCTGCTGGGGGATGCCATTTCCTCTACATTTCACACCCTTTTTGCCCCGCTTTACCATCATTGCCAGCGCCAGCCTCCAGTGGCACCACCCTGTGCCCCAGTGTCCCAGCTGGCTGCTGCCCTGCGAGGAAGCGGCTTCCCCCCGTGCGTGATTCAGTCTCCTTGAGGGATGTGCTGCATTGTACAGGGTGAGTCATCCCAGAGGTATTCTGCACATTACAGCCCCAGCCGGACCATTACTCATTCCCAATATCCTCCCGGCTCCAAGAGCACGCACCGACCAAAGATCCTCGCTTCCCCACCCCGCTTACAGGCTGGGGGAAAAAAAACATGAAATAGTTATGATACAACCCCCATAAAGTCATAACGGGGGTGTTTCAGGGCAAACACGCTGCCCTAGGGCTTGCAGGAGCCTGGCACTATAAACAGGTCCAAAGTTGAAAGCAGGTGTCATATCCTCTGCCAAACCCGTCAGCACTTTATTCCCCAAAAGCTGCTAACACAGCGCTGGGACCAAGGGTCCAAACAACTCAACAGGCTTGGAGGAAGCACTCGGCCTCCCAACGTGCTTGTCTCCATCGCAGCTTTTAATGGGATTTGAAATACTTCCAGCTTGCAGCAAGTTGGTATTTCCAGGTATCAGCTATACACATTTATATACCTTATAAATGCATACATACCATACCTTTGCAGGCAGCCTACACTATTCAAGTGCCATCACAGCAACATCTCTACACAAGAGCTTCACTTCAGACAGCTGGTCTCAAAAGAGGTCCTTTGCTGCTCAAAAGCTTTCCTGACCGCTGGAACTCCTCACAGCTCAGCCAGTGTGTCGTGTATGTCCCCCCACCAAGTTATATGATCATCCCTAAACACTCTCTCATTAAAGCAGAATTGTTGCTCAAGAGCTGCCTCGGCACCAATGACAAGAATAAAAATTGTGACACTGGCGCTCTGAAAGCAGCTTCTAAAAATACTTGTCCACTTTCTGAACTAATCTATGTTGATGATTAGGCAGGAAGGGGGAAGAAAGCTAACTTAAGTGTCTCCAGGCTCAGCTGCTTCTGCCTTCCTTAAATCCAAACTGGTTTAACCCTGACTTGGGGCAGAAATCCCTCTTTCCCCCAAGGTGGAGAATGGTGATGGAGGTGATGCCGCCTGAAAGCATCCTTTAGGAAGGGTGCATCCCCACATTACAGACATAATAAACCCAGCTTCAACGCACAGACACCAGGCTGCACAGAGGATGCTGGGGACACCTCAGGGGGATGGCCCAGATGGCCTTTAAAGGTCCCTGCAATTCCAAACTAGGATTCTGTGACATTCCCAGTTACCAGCATTTGTTCACTGCTTCTCTCCAGCACCCAGTGAGCACATGTGCAGGTGTAGCCACAGGCACCTATTGCAGCTTGGCTGGATTTTGTCGTGACAGTGGAATCAAGCCACAGTCCAAAGCCATGATGAAGGCAACAGGCAGCATGTTAAGTTTGTTATAATCGTCGTATCAAGCAGCAGTTGCATTTACTGTATTTCAAAATACAACACAAAATGGTCTTTAATTTCATGGGAAAAGGGTACTGTGTTGGTAGCAGCGCATTTGCAACCAATGAGTAGCTCTTTAGTCAGAGTACCATGCTATGCAAGCAATTAAAATATACAATCAATTTGTTTGTTTGTTTTGAAGTTTCAATTGCACATCCCCAGTGCACATCTCATCCTATCCAGGTTTACTAAAATTTGGTGCCTCACTTTTCTTTTCAAGCTCTGCAGCAGCCCTGCTTCTGCCCTCAAATGCTTGAAGCAGCAGCCATCAGCTCTGTTCTCGGCTGTCTCCACCAAGAATTCAGCACACAACTCCAAAGCAACATCAGCCAGAAAGATTAAAAAAAGCTGCCTGGCACTTTTTGCTGCGAGTCCAGTTTCTTAAAGCTTTTCTCCCAAGGGACGGAAGATGAAATTAGTCTCCCTGGGTTAAGACAAAACTATCTCTGAATAAGCTGTGTTTTTGAAACAATAATCTTGAGTGGTTAAATCTCCCCAAAGCTTCCCTGTTTTCTCGCCTTCCTACTGCTCTGCAGACCATCCTACCACTGGTCCTCCTAGAAACTCAATTCTCAGCACATGGAGAAACTTGGAACTGCCAGAAGGTTTTTATGGAGGAGCAGTGTTAACAAACACAATTCCAGCGCTACACATTACATGGAAAAGCCATCATGCTGTACAGGGAACAGAGTCCCACAGCTGCCATGGGGTAGGTCTCAGCTTACAGGGCTCGGTTGATTCATGACCTGGGTGTTCTCTGCAAAGCTGCCTGTCTGCTGGTCAGCCCAGGGTCAGGAGCAGGTAGGGAGAAACACCCTGCATGTGAAAATGCAAGACAGAGAAGAGCTCTCTGTTATAAATATGACAGTGTGCTCAATCTACAGGGATGCAAATAAAGCCCTCGCCTTCTGCCTACACTGTTGCATCAGTCAAGAAGAAGAACCACCACTTCAGTCTGCTGGCTTCAAGCCCTGCTCCCAAGGGTTTTCTCCAAAGGGAAGCAGGGTATCAAGTCACCAGATCAGCAACAGCTGAATCACTGGTTGGTTCTCACCTTTGCACATGTTCTTTAACCTTAAGTCTAAGCTGACAAACCTCAGCTCCGGGGCTGGCAGTGCTGCAGCACTTTTTTCTTTAATTAGAATAATAATTTTCCCATTTAAATACTGTCCTGTCCAGTAGATTGCACACCTATCTCTACTAGCTTGGCACTACACTGAAATATCCTCCAAAGCCTTCCTATGACTCCCATCCTGGACTGGTGAGCTGCTGTGCCAACACACAAACATTTCCCCCATTTCTCAGCGAGGTGCAAGCTGCTACAGGGTTTTGCTGTTAGAAGTCTAAAGCAAACATTACAACTGGAGAACCAACATGATGGTGCATCTGCTTTTTGCTGCTCACCAGCCAACTGGAAGCATGGTTCAAAGGGCTGAGACTGGTGGGAGCGAGAGAAGCCCATTTTCACTGAGGCTGCTGGATTACTTGTGGTGAGGAGAATGAAATTCAGTCACCGTGTTAATACCAGTCATACGAATGGGCTGGACTTCTGCAGCACAACATTAACACAGCACATCAGACCAACCCTAACAGCTCGTAAACCAGGCAAAAAGATGTTTCCCCACATTTCAGTGCAGTGTAGGGCTTCTGAGTATCTGCAGTCCCAGGCTGTATGGGGAACACAAACTTGTCATGGCTCATCATCTGGGAACACCAGGCAACCTATCCTAGGTGTAGCATTCAGTATTAGCTACAGAATATTGCCTGAATGTTGCTTATTGTGCTTTGCGAGAGGTAAAGAAGGTCGCTTTCCTCCATTTTTGTTTTAACTAAAAAAACAACCAGCAACCAAAAAAACCCTCGAATAACAAACCCAAATGAAAGACTTTACAGACATGGTCAGTGTAGTTTTACCACTGCACTCACGCTGTCCTTATTGCCCACAAAGTTTTCTTCAACACAGCATTAGTTAAGAGTTCTGTTCCAGGGAAGAGCTGGAAGTATGGCAAAGATATGAAAAAAGGCACAAAAGTAGATCCTTATGAGGGACTTCGAACATTTTAATGATGCACTTGGGGCTGCTGAACATTCTGGGAGCACCGAAATGCTCCTCCCTACATATCATTACCATGTTTTCCTTATTTTCCATGTCATTCTCATGGATGAATGGACCTTTGTCCATATGGATGACAACAAAAAATGACCCCAGCATAGATGGGTATTTCCAGTCAGGACGCAGAAAGGATCCGGGTGAAGGCCATATGGATTTAATTTTCCTGCACAGAGATCAAAGGAAAGCGCTCAGAGCGTCTTACTTGACTCCAAATAAACATCCACGACCAGAAAAGAGGTTACACAAATGACACGCACCCAGCTCCTCCGTGCCGGAAAAGCCTCATGTGCTTTTCTTCTAATTAAACCCTTCCTCCATGGTTCCTAATTGATACCTGGACAAACAGTTGTAACATACTCCAGGAAACCTAACCCCGTACTTTGCTTTACTTGTGTGACACAGACCCAATCATCACAGGGCACACTGCAAACTTTCATTTTCTTGATAGAAAAATGGCAGGAGAAAAAAAAAAAGCCTACTGAAAAAAGCAAGGCCTTCCTCCTTCCGTTTTTTTGCACTTTAACACTTAGCTCAAAGTAGAAGTACTTTACATGAGAATCTTGTTAACTACTGCATCTTTGCTTTCTCTTTTTACCATGCAAGTATTCTCAGACTAATTATGCACATCCTAGGCAACATATATCCGGTTTCCTGTCTTCTCCAATTTCTTCCCTCTAGATTTCAAATCATCTTTACTGCTCTTTGAGGACCAGTGCTTTCTTTTACTCTCACTCTGATCTTGACTGCACCTCCTGTCAGCCAGCTCCTTGTTTTGCTGGGGCCTGACTTGAGCCAACCAGCTTAAATTTCTGGGATCACTCTGCTTCTCCTGACAGTGTTAGTAAAACATTATCTTGCCCTTAAAATGTACCTTGTCCAGCTCTTTCCAGTGCTCTTGGGAACAAGCTGTTACTTTATAGACTTAAAGGAAGATGGTTAACGCTTCTGATTCTACTTTCATTTTTAGCAGCATGGGAATTATTTTATTGCTCCTTTATGACAGTGATCCTCACAGTCTGCCTCCTTCAGAGCACAGAAACACTGGGAAGGCTTCCCCTCCTCTGTGGAGCACTGCAAGCTTCACCATGCCCGCTCTGGGTCAGGATATCCAACATTAACTATTTTTACAAGGGTATGCAGTGATAGGACAAGAAGGAGCAGCTTTAAAGATGAAAGAGGGCAGGTTTAGATCAGATACTAGGAAAACATTCTTACTCAGAGGGTGGTGAGGCACTGGCACAGGTTGCCCAGAGAAGCTGTGGGTGCCCCATCCCTGGAAGTGTCCAAGGTCAGGTTGGATGGGACTTTGAGCGACCTGGTTTAGCAGAACGTGTCCCTGCCCATGGGAGGGGGTTTGGATCTAGATAAGCTTTAAACTCCCTTCCAACCCAAACCATTCTATGGTTCCATGGTTCTATTTCTCAGCTTTCTGATTTTATTATTTCAGTCCTATAGGAGGCACCACCAATACCTCTGCGGTTTCCTCTGGCCAACTGTGTGCATCTCCTAACCTCTACTTTGTTCTCCCTGCAGCCACCTTTCCTGTTTACATCTCCGCCGCTGCTTCCCTTGCAAAGCCAGAGGGCTTTGGAAAAAAGGACAAACAAACAAATGTTTCCTCAAGATGCTGCCAGTTGCGTGCCTGTGCCTCTCTCCCTACCGATGTCCTTCCCCTGGTCACAACACTGTCACATGCATTTAACAGCTTATATTTCCTGTGATCTGCCTTAACAGGCCTACTTTAAAATGCTAAAAGATATGGTTGTGCAAAGTGCCCACTGAACATACCACTGTCAACAGGCAGGGGGATCATCTTGGGGTCATCCTCTATTCTCATTCTGGCATATAAGGATGAGTTGTTCAACATGCTGCACATTCACGTTCTCACACCAATTCCTTCCGAAAAGGTTTAGTATAGTGACAGCTGGAGTCCTCTGGCACCTGATGGACACTGAAACCTCCCATGGTCTTTTCTTTTAGCATCAAAGATGCTGAAGGAGCTTCTCATCCTGTACCCATTAGGGTTTTTGGTGCACTCAGTATCAGCTGGGAGCTGCCATCTCAAATCTGGGTTTTCTGGGGAATATCGTAAGGCTGATGTCCTAGATAAGGCCAAGAAAACTGCTAAGCCACAGCTAATACAAGTCTATTCATTTAACAGGCCATAACACTGTTTAAAAACATCAAAAAATTAATACTGAAGGAAAACAACATTATCTTCCTGTGGAAAATGTGTAAGAAAAAAGCATTTACCTTTTCTCTTCATACAAAGCCCCATCTATACAATGCATTGCACACTTCCAATAAACTATTAATGTCTACAAGGGAGAAAGAAGATACACCCTGATTTTTTTTCCTAACTTCCCACTGTTTTTTCACTATCTCAGGCTCTGTTAGAATCACTCCACATGTGTTCAGCATATGATAATGAAACCACAAGTGTTTATCTCAATCCAAAATGGCTTAGTTTTTTTTTTCTCCCCTTAAACTCAGATTTAACTAGGGGTTTAATTCCTGTTTACCAAAGATGCAAAATGGACAGGAGGGGCGTGCTTACTGTTTGATGATCCATCCACAAACTTGATTTTCCTCAAAGCAGTTTCATCCAGTTACAAGTCTGACGTCCTTGCTTAAGATTTACCTGCCTCTGCCACTATGTCCACTAGTACCTTGGAGAAAGAGAAAGTACAGCAAGAAAGAGCCTTGGTCATGAGATCTTGAGGTCTTGGGTCTCTGCTGCATTTGTGCAAGGAGAGGGCAGGTCCATGCCCAGCACTTCACCGTGATGTTTTGGCTACCAGACGAGATGGCAGTGGAAGAGTGACAGTGTCAAGACTGCTCTGCAAAGCCTTGTTTAGCACTAGAAATTAATATTCAGAGAAACAGTGATGGCTTCTCGGCCTCCTAAGGGAGAGACATATGCACAAAGTGCCCAAAAGCAAAATGAATACAAGCTCTGTGATGGGAAATCACAAGTTGACAAGATGTCTGAAAAAACCCACCAAAAAACCCCCCTCTCATCCAAGACTCTGAGGCTGATCAAGTGCTATTTCCAATATTAATCTGAAAGGGGGTGTCAGGACTAGCAAGCTGCTCCTTTGTCCAGGGATGCCTTTGTATTAATGTCAACACCATGAGGAGGCTGGTGCCCAACCTGCGCTCCCTTCATCATGGGGACAGCCCTGGGAGCCACCAGGCTGATGCTGTGGGATATCAATGCAATCCAGTGCATCCCGCCATGGAAACCTGAGGCAGTGCCAGAACGAGCACTGAGTTACAGACCCAGCTCCAACAGATTCAGTGACAGAGTCGGATGATGACAGCTCCATTCGAAATAGAAAGCTGAGGTGGAAACCCAGTTACTCATCCAAATCCTTGGAAATGCATGGATGATGCATCTCATCAATTCTGAGAGGGGAGAAACCACATTTCTCCCGTCTTCACCCTGTCCAGATGTGCTTGGGCTGTAACGAGTCCATGGAGGACTTGGGAGTTCAGTCCCCATCCAACACACATGCATGCTTTAGAAGGAATGTATTTACATACACACATTTAATGCATATATTTTAAAGCTGCTGAGATAAGCTAAAATTAACAAAAGTTAGTAGTGTAGTAGCTGAAAAAATTGTCCCTATCCCATTATAACAAGGCAATGCAAAAGCTGGATGTAGGAAATGGGCACTTCTCTGTTGACTAATGGCCAACAGTCAACCCTGCTACTAAATTAGGTGGAAATCCATGATCAAGAGAAAGACCAGACACAGTGGCATCCTTCTCCTCGGAGTCCAGCTAACACTTGGACAGGGGACCTCCAGATGCACTTACAACCAAATAAATGAAGTTTAGCTGAAACAATGCTTCGCCAAAACCAACACAAAGACAGTGACCTCTGGAATTTGGTGCTGCTTGCAGATGTCCTAAAGGATGCCATCAAATAAGTCATAAAAAAGGTACTTTAACCCCTGGCAGTGATTCATCAAGATATTTTTTCTAGCAAAAAGCCTTATTACTGAGGGGAGGGTTTCCTATTATTTGCAGGAAAATTCAGAAGAGAACGAGTAGATACTAATTTGTTAAAAAGACAGATAAACATGTACAGGAAATACTTCTATGAAGGTCCTGATCCTCTGAAGATTAACAATCTACAGTACGGGAGACAAAACCATGACACTGAGGAAATAACGAACTATAAAAACAGGAAGAAGTGGAAGTTTATTTTTTTTATGTTATTTTGAGGGAATATTTGTTTTTCTGAAGCTTAAGATACCAGCAAAAGCCTCCATCTGCAGGTCACACTATTCTCTATACAAAAGCAGCTGCACAGAGTTTCCTCACCCAGGTCCCCAGAGCTGTTGGATGGGGAGGCCATCCTGCACATTACAGATCTGCTGCCTCCCTAACCAACATTGTTATTCAGCTTTCACCTCATCTAAAGTCATTACAAGCTGTTGCACGGACAATGTTCTGTAGGTGACGCCAATAAATCAAGTTATTTTTACCGCTGCATTTCCCCCCACAGCCACAGGATTGGGTGCTCCCTCCAGATACGTATTTTGGTATATTTACTGCAATAATATTAAGAGAGCACTTTTTGGACATGAAGGGTTTTGCCACTCGTGTCATGTGTTCTCATAAGGTATCTTACTTAAGTGAGTCAGGTTGAGGCACAAGTGCTGCCCAGGGGTCTTCTGCTATTAAAGGAGGTGGGGGCAGTGGGAGATGGTGACACCACATCAATTTGTCTTCACCCAGGATCTTTTTGAGGCAACTTCTCCACCTTTTTCTTGCCAAAGTCTGCAAGAAATTCAGATAATTCCCACTGCAACCAATGCTATGTACATGTATGGAGTGCCAACCTAAAAGCAGAATAAAGCTCACATCTGTCTGCAGAACTCCCAGAGCACAGAAACCCATCATTGCAGAAAATAAGTTTAACTTAACCTGAAAAAAAGGTTTAAATATTTATGCTCATAATATGTCCCCATCACTTCACTCGTTAGTACCATTTATAGTTGAATTATTTTTGTCCACTGAAAGTGATTCCTTTGAACTAGGGCATTCACAGTTTAGGAAATAAAATTAAATTTCCACATTAGTTAGCAGATGTTAGTTAACTATCAGGAGGATATGATCTACATAAAAAAAAGGCAAGTGCAATACCATCAACCCAGCTTTCCACGTGGATTTGACCTCTACCACAACTGGAATGAAGATGTAAATGCTATATGCATGCTTACTGCATGGAACATTTGTACAAATACATAAATATTGGATCAAATATTAAGCATTTGCTTTTCGTCTGACACAGAATAGGCCAAGTCACATGTCTTCTGGTTTTGTATCAAGCAGAACTACCACAGTGTGGTCAACAGTGAGTACCTGCCTTTTGCCAATTCCCATTCCCTCTCCACATGATTCCTTACATTAAAATCCCGTCAAATTGCTGCACATTCAGTTAACCAGCTATTACCTTTGCTGCCTTTAGGTTTTGTCTCCCACATGTCCCAGTGTGCCAGGGTTTTATGAGACCAAATGTTCTACACCACCTTGTAGCTCCTTGTGTTAACTACTGGTATTGGTAATTAAACATCTCTCATCAATTACAAGCAGAAATTGGAATAATAATAACAACACAGATACAGAGCCCACGGACATCGGCTTCTAGAAAGTCACAATCAAGACTGTTAAAGTTTATGCTCTCTGGCTAATTAAGTATTTGAGGCGGAACCGTATACAGTCCTCACCAAAATTCTCTATGCTTTGCACCCTGAAAAATCACTCAGAAATGTCATTTCAACCTTGAAATGACACCCAGATATTCTGGCTTCCCCCTTTCTTTGCTCCAGATAAAGATGGAGGAACAAGCTACCAAAAAAACCTGGGTGATACTTCCCCAAAAATACCAAACTTTGTCTCCTGCCATTC
Source organism: Campylorhamphus procurvoides (assembly GCA_013396655.1). Classification (NCBI taxonomy): domain Eukaryota; kingdom Metazoa; phylum Chordata; class Aves; order Passeriformes; family Dendrocolaptidae; genus Campylorhamphus; species Campylorhamphus procurvoides. Next base: position 2,720,385 of record WBMV01003267.1, on the reverse strand, counting down.
AGGCAGATCATCAGGTGAGAGTCAATACCCAAGAGACACTTTCACAAGTCACACACTGGTTCTTCAAGTCCCTTTCTTCAAAGCACACAAACCCAATATGAAGTAACAGGAAAGCAAAATAAAATGCTGGGTGCCTTGTCCAAAGCAGACTTCTGGGCTCTGGCAGCCCTGGTGACAGAATACACAGTGTCCAGGACAGCTGTAAGCTAGCTGATGCTGAAAGCGTTGGACATTTCTTCTTCTGGAACATCTCATGGCTTCTTGGCTTTGCACAGCCCTGGCTGCATGGGGCATTTTTGCCTTATCCATTAAATCAACCAGTGTTTGAGGTCGCTGGGTACTCTGCATGCCAATGACATCAGAAATAAAATAAAATAAAAAAGTCAAGCAGTTCCAAAAATCTTCATGGCACTTAACAGACTGTGGAGTCTCCTGCCAACCAAGGTAACAAGGGGAAGGCTGGGCTCTAGTGCCACAGACCCAGATGCCCATCATGCCTATAATGATCCACTGCTGCCAGTATGGAGGATGGTACAGGGACTATTTCAAAAATCCCACTCCTGGATAACACTTGAGACTTCCTCTTGCCCCTCTGCCACGTACATGCCAAGCTCCATGTGGCTGCTCACTCGTTCCTAAAACGCTGCAGTGAAGTGGGCAAGGATGGCTCTGATGAGCCCAGCGGTGCTCACAGCATTTCCAAATAGCTGGTTTTATTAACTTCAACCTGCTAACAGCTGGCAAGGCAATAACCTGCATCCATGGGCTGCTCAAAGTGCTACATCCCATTGAGATTTGTAGGGATAAAATTAAGTTTTTCCTTTGATAGGGAGTAATTTTTGCTCGCTGCCACAATGCTTGTTCAGGCAGGCTTTCTATTCACCTGGGGCAAGCACGCTCTTCAAGCTTAATTAGATCATATCCCTGGCTAAAAAAAACTTAATAGTTAATTGAAACTTCATGCCAACCTATGGTCTGCTCTGCATGTCTCATGTAGTGGAAGTCCAAGTGGGAGAGCATTGTGGGGTGGGGAGAAAGTTTAATTTTAACCAAAAGGAAGAACACATTCAGCACACTGTGTAGCTAAAGAAATAAAAGAAAATCCACTCTGCTACAATTCTGCTCCATGACACGAGCAGACTAACATGTGCACAATCCATAATACAGAGGAGAGCTAAATGCCAAAAAGTGTTTACAAAACTAGAGGTACAACCATAGACAACACAAGCCAAGAGTGCCATGCTACACAATGTGGGGAGGACAGGCTGCACAAACCTTGGAGCTACCAACAAGGCACTCTTGACAAAACTAAGGCTACTCTGCAGAGGGAAGTTGCTACATACAGAAGCAAATATCTTTCTGAAGCACAGAAGAGGTTAGTATGTTTAACATTTTAATTAGATCATGAATGACAAAGCCACAGTGCTGCAAAAGAAGTTCCTGTATTTAAAATGTTTCAAAATAAAATGAATAGAGGGACTGGATTTTAGCCTTTTAGGTATTTCCTTCCCCATATTTACGGTTTAGTTTTCAGAGTAAGTTAAATATAAAGTAGCTCGAACGTGTACAAGCTGTGAACAAGCAACAATTCTTTCAACTTTTCTTTATTCAATTAAGTGAAGAAACTCATTCATGTTCCCTGCAATGCAGCACCTTCCAATGAACTGCACTTTACCCTTTCTCCAGCTGTACGTTTTCTCTGGGTTTTAAAAATTTACCTTTGCTGTCAAGGGAGTTTCTAAATCCCCTTTATGAATTACACAGCAAGAGATGCCTAAAACTGGTGCTCCATCAAGGAGAATCCGACTGAAGCCATGCAAGGAAAAAAAACCTGCTCTGTTTTCTGCCATCACACCAACTTAGGAGCTGTAAGGACAGCTCTGGCAACCCACAGGTATGTATTTCCTGAACCTTATATAACACATCCTCAAGAAAAACATCATAAACTTTCCAAGTGTTCTGCTGTCCAGAATTTGAAGCTACACATCGAATCAGTAAACACTTTGCCCGTGGGTTACTTCCTCTCATTGATGAAGATTTATAATTTTCGAGTGTCTTTGAAATGCATGATGTAAGAGGAAATTCACCTATGGACTAAAAAAAGTAAAATAAACAAAACCACAAACCAACAAACTTTTCTACATTTTCTGTACTCATGTTGAGCAGAGCTTTAGGCACTGGACAGTTTCCTCCTAACACAGCACCACTTCTGTAAAACACAGCACTGTTCCCTCCATTGTTTGCTCTGCCCTGTGGACTTCCACGCTGCACGTCCCTCCTCACCAACCTCAGCCACCCGTCATGCTTCAGTTGCCTCTCCCTGGCTATTTACTTAAGGCTGGGTACGGCCAGGAATTCCTTCATGTAACAAAATGTACAAATGTGCTTTTATACGGGGGATTTCGGCGCTGGAGAGCGCTCTCAAGGAGTTCCCCTCTTCTGCCCTGAGGAGCTGGTTTTGCTCAGAAGCTCTTTTGCAAAGAGGGTTGCAAAGAAAGAAGAGTTGCTTTTTTTTTTGGAAGCATCACGGCAACCTAGCACTGCCAAGGAAATGCACAAAACTGGTGTTTTTGTACCTCTAGAGTCACCTGAAGATGCACTGTTATCATGCATCTGGGTGATACCATGCAGGCAAGGTGATGAGGATGAACCCAAGGCATGCAGGCTTGAACTAGCAGTTGGGGTTGAAGCCAGAAGCATGTCCCCTGTCACACTGCTGGGCATCTGCCCCCTGCAGAATCCAGAAAGTCAGACATGGTAAGGCTTAACAGGTAAGAAAAAAGCCAGGTGCTCTCTATCTGCTATGGAACGCACCTCTGAATGATAAGCCAAAGACAACTCATCACACTGACACTGGAACATACCATCTGCAGACATGAAGAAGATTCACTTCTCCTGGACTAAAAAACATACAGTCAACACCTTCCTGTGCCCCAACTAGGGGTGACCCAACTAGCCCCAGTTCACACCATGGCAGTTAATAAAACCATAAACTGGAATTAATCAGTACAAAAAAATTGAGTGTTTTCTTCTGCTGACCCATCACCAGTTAAGATGAATTTCTCTGCCATCCTATCCTTTCCTACTCTCCCTGCTGCTCTCATTACATTCAGAGACTTTTACTTCAATATACACTGCAAAAAAAACCCAAAAAATCCAGTGTAAAGCACACTCAAAAGTAACATTGGTAGCTATTTACCGAATATTTTTTAATCCATGGTAAGATTTGGACTATCCCTGTCATAAAAAGATGAGAGGATGCAAAGGATCTGTCTTTGATGTTCCATTCTCAGCTGAAGGCCAGTTAATGTTGGCCATCTGAAGAGACAACCTCTCCCAGGCACAGGCATGTTCCCTCCAACCACCAGCAGCGGCTTTCAGCTAGATCCCTGGAAGTCCATTAATGAGCCCTTGATAGCATTAATCACAACAAACAGCATATGTTATGTATTGTCTCCAACTGTTCCACAGACAACTGGTCAGAGACAACAGATCCAGATGCCTCTCCCAAAGCATGGGTTTTCCCACCCTTGCTTACAGGGCAAGGGTTGCTTTAATATTGGACAAGGGTGGCACCCAGTTACTTTAAACATCCATACCATGAGTAGGTATAGCCAAGGCTCACTACCTGTGACCTACAGTGGATGATCACTTGGAGAAGGTCCAACCAGGGATGCTCATTTTAAGTTCCACCTCTACAATCTGTACCCCAAGCACAGAAATCAGTGCAGCTTTTTCCTTCTTAAAATATGTACAGGCAAGTGCTACTTGCAATTGGGTATTTTCAGAAAGGTTCCAGACTCATGTAGAACCACAACCTGGTAAATGGTCTAGTGAAAAATTATTCTCCCTGTTCCTGTAGCAGAGAATAAGCAGAAGAGGGAAACAGTCTAGTAATATTTAATTGCCTTTTTTTTCCCCCCCTTCATACCAAGTTTGCACAAAAGGTATGTGTTTTACTGAAATCTCAAAATTTAAGTGCTGGAACAAAGGATACAGTTTCCTCTGTATCATCTTACCCCAAATCAACATAGAAACCTTAGATACATTTGTAATCCAAAGAGAACTGATTCAGGAAAGCACCTTGTGATTTTATTGCTTCAATCACTGCAGAACATGGAGAGCATTTGGCCAACAGAGGCAAGCCCAAAGCAGTAGGTGCTCTCCTGCTCACTTCTATTCCCCTTTGCTTTCTTTAAGTCAGCACTGAAAAAGCAGATTAAGCTTCCAACTCTCAGCTCCTATAATTGCACAAAATACAGGGCAATGACTCCAGAAGTTTATATATTTTCTTTCTAAAACATGAATGGGAAAGTGTACACAAACACCCTTCTTTCCCCATCCTTTCCTTCCCATAAGGAGGGCTGTTTGTTTTTTTATTCAACCTTATGAAAGCTTGGGGAAGCTATTCCACCAATACTCCGATAAAGGTAGCCCACGCTTCCTTAGTGATACAGCAAAGGGAAGGAGAGAAAAAAACCCCAAACCACCAAAACACCCCCAACCAGCAACAATGCTGCTAGATGTATTTTTTTAATGACTTTTGTGCAGAACAGTGAATTTTATCAACAAATTAACCCAGTTTACAATTCACCTACAGCTTTCCTGAGCAAGAAAATAAAGAGGACACAGATGTAGAGGCACTAAACACTGCAGACTCTCAGTACTCCACAGCCAAACCAGATAAAAATGCCTCAGGCGGGGCTTTTTGTGTTTCAATTTATGGATCTTTAGGACCACCATTTCTAAAATAGTCCATTTGGCTTCTAATTCTAGGGAACGGTCTTTTTTTTTGCTTATGGGAGTTTGGGATGAAGGAGGGAGGCTTTTTTGCATGCCCTGGAAATTTATTTCAGGAATCTTGTTTAAAGGCATGCATGCAGAACCAAACAAAATGAATGGTTGGTGGCAGACTTTGTTAAGCCATAATTTTTTTCATTCACAGGCTGTGATTTTAAAGGGCTCCTCAACCAGTCGCTGGGGGAGGATCAGCACAGCTGAGGTCAAGAGGAACACCAACCACTATCTCCACACCCAAAAACTGGGAGACCCTGGCTAGATCTTGGCCTCCGGGCACATGAGCATTTCTGGGACCTAATAATAAATCCTGGAGAAAAGCAGGAAGATATTTAGTTCTCAAGCACAGCAGAGGAGTTGGGAAAAACATCACTGTATGGCAAGCACACATATTTTAACATCATCCAGCCCAGCACCATGGAAAGATGGCCATAGCAATCCCAGGACCAACAAACTCTTTTGTGGTTCAATCCAAGGCATCAAAATAAGCCTATTTCTGCCTCCCCTTTACGTGTTCTTAATCATTTCTACATATACCACATACTTACAATCCTAACTTTTAGGTGGGAGAAGATCATCCTTCCCCACATACACATCAAGTCAAACAAATAAAATCCCCCACCTCCCTTCTGACTCTGCCCATCTGCACAACTCTGTGTTTGAAAGGATTTTAACCAAAAATGGTCACTTATCCAGACAGACTGACCTGGGAAGGTTTAGGACTTCTGGGTAAGGTCGAGGGAGACTGAGACTTTAGTAACTGATAAAAGCATACACAAATCTGATGAATAGCTCAGAAAAAAAAAAAAAAGGTTGACATTTATCATGTAAGTTGTTTTAGGAACTACTGTAAAAAGGCACATCACTGACCTGATAAGATCTTCCAAACCAGCGGTGTTTATGTATACATAGGCACAAGGGGAAATGGTTTATTTGGGCTTTAAGGTTCTTCCTGTAGGATGCAGTGTTTATAAAGGGTATTTCTAGAACTTCCTGATTGCATTTGTGAGATTGTGTTCCCTCTAAGTCTCTAGCTCATCTCCACACCAGCCTCCCCCTTTCCTATCACTCCCCCCTCAATTATTTTATTTATTGCTTTTAACCAACCTAGCTAACTCTCTACATTTCACTTCCTTCAGACAACGAGAAGCTCATCTCCAGCACTGCTTAGTAACTTGCCAGCCATTCAACACACTCTTATGAAGTAGTGTAATACCAAAATGCCACATACCTCCACGAAAAAATAAAAAAGGAATTTTTTTCTCTTAAGAAGCTCTAATGGTTTCATTGTACTTTTCTTGCATCATTCTTTTCTTGCTTTTAGACAGAGAAAACAAGCTCTGCACTAATTTCTTCCTCTGGTTCAACTAAACACCAGGTGCATTTTTAAAAACACGAGGTCATTCAAGCAATGCAAGTATCAGAATTACTATTTTATAAAACTCTCTACCATTTTCTGACCTTTTTATCTTTACAGACACCAAACTGCATACATCCAGTAACAACATGCAAAGCAATGACGGGCTGCAACCAGCTTAACACCTCCCATGCCAAGTTTCAGTCAAGGATGAATTATGTTGGCAGCACCATAAATCTCCAGTGATAAAGTTTTTGCTGTAATTTCACTAGGATTAAAAAAAAAAAAAGGCACATTGATGAAGTATCAGTGGCTTTTCTGTAATTTATACACACTTTAAATACATGGAGTGTAACAAGCTCCTGAAATACAGAGATTTACACTGAGGTCTAACAGGGGTGTCTATCGCAGTTCTCCATCTCCACCAAGGCAACCAGAGGTTTTAACAGAAGTTAAAAAATTAAAATTAAAACTTCGGGGGAAAAAAATCAGCACTATGGAATCAGGCACCTTCGGTTTTAGGAAATATGATCCCATAAGGCAGCTGCATTGCTGAAATTGTGGAGAGGATGGAAGAAGGCCCCCACTTTCAGCAACATGCTCTCCTCCCATGCAGTTCTGCAACAGCCAACCTGGCAGCAGAGGAGGGTGAATTTCTCACCTGGGCACCATCAGGACCCACTGCATGGCGCCATCTAATGCAAAATCAGACATTCCTCACCCCACTGAGCCACTGGACTTCTGACCTCACACCCTCACCCACACGGTACAGACAAATGATGGGGAGATGCAAAGATCCAAGCGCTACAGAAATATCACAAACAAATTGAACAAAAACTAAGCTACGCAGCTGGGAAACTCCAAGCATGCTCTAAATCAGCCCAGGTGATCCTCTCAGATCTCTACACAACTTTTAAGAACCAGACAGTTTGTAAATAATTGCAAGCCCAGAGCCAGATCCCCGCAGCAAAGTGCACTCTGCAGCTCTGCTGCTGTCTTCCAGCAGCTCTTTATGGCATGCCTTGGATTACTGCAAGACAAAAGAGCTCTCCAGTATTAACACCTGGATACTCTTTCCTTTGTCAGTCCTCAAGATTTCACAAAGATCCCAAGGACATCTGTCCCAGTGGTACCCCCCTGGCGCTCCCGCCCAGAGCTTGCTACCAAGGCACAATCCCAGCAATTCACCCGCCCCTTGCCTTGTTTTGTCCCAACTTGAGGCAAAGCACACGCTTCCCTATATGCTGCAACTTGAAGCATTAGTTAGTAACCTGCCATCAGCTCGGGGGCATACCTTTCCACTCGTAAAACCAGGTAAACAGCCAGCATGCCTTCCAAGCACTTGGAAACCCAGGTGGGAGTGTTTGGACATGTCAGCAGAAGAAATGCAGAGAGTGGAGGTGAGCTGAGCTCTTGCCTTTCAGCGAGGGGGGATGAACACAATGGGTATCTTTTTGGGCAGCATCCCACTCACCACTCACCTGCTCAAGGTGCTATGGGTGAGGAGTCATTACAGCTGCAGAAAAATGAGTGCTGCTAATATTTAAAGGGGGTGAACCCCACCCCCACCTAAAACCAGATATACATGAGGCTGTGGGAGACTCTTCTTTCACCTCGTGTCTGTCCCCACCCCAAAAATCCTTTCCACCACCAGCATCTGAATTAAATAAAAAATAAATAAATAAAATGTATAAATGGTCTAGAGACTCAGAAAGAAAAAAAATAAATCTCACAGATGTGCTTTAGCTCAGATGCTAATTGCTGCTAGTGGCATCAACTAATCCTAAGCATGGACTTAACTCCTATAAAACCGCATCATTTAAGAAATGTTGTCTTTCCGCAGGCGAGGGAGGGCCAGGAAGGAGCTGGTAGGCGAGACCGTGGTGCTGTAACAGGCTCCAATGTTTAGGGAAGAAGCTTTGTGATTTCCCACAGCGTTTTGAAACTCTGACTGCTGTGCAAATGCCTTCAGTGGATTTCAGATAGTGCAACGGAAACTAATCTTGCCCCCAACTACTCAACAAACAGGCAAGCAGTACTCAACATTTTAATGTACAGCACTGGGAGGGAAGCTGCCTGGTCCTCAGATTCACTTTTAACTGGCAAGAAAAGGAGCAATGGGACTATCCAAACAGGATGTATGTATAATGCAGTTAGCAAAAACCCCCAATCTAAGTGCTTCCAGATCTCCCTGGGACTTGAGTGCATGTGCAGAACATGCTCCCGTCCTCGCACGGCAGCGCAGGTCCTTACAAGCAGAGAGATGTGTTTCCCATACGCAGGATCAAAAGACGCTATCAGGTTTTACAACACATCTCCCAGCGCCATCAGCGCCAGTCTGGCAAAGAGCAGCGGCAGAGGTGGAACTGCGACCAACTCAACTTTCCTGTTAAAAAGAAGTGGGGGGAAGTGGTTGCTCTCAACAAGAGACACACACTTTTTGTTCCTAGGGAGAGATGGACACAGGTAATGAGTCCTAATGTTACTTTTGAAAGGGCATTTAATACATACACAATTAAAAAAAATCCATTTATTGTTTAGGTAGTTCCCTGAATACACTACTTCTGCCTTGCATTTTGCCTAGTTTCTGTAGTACCTCAGACAAAAAGCACAAGCTAGCAAGGAACAAGCTCCTTCACTGCCACATCAGTCTTCAGGTCATGAAATGCTTCTTTCCTTGCCAGACACTGCTGTCAAAGTCCAAGCACTTTGGGCAACTCTGCAATCCCACCGTTTTTTATAACACCGCAGATGGGGAAATCAACTTATGTTGTTAGAAAGCCCTGCAACCCCTCCTCCCCACGCCTGCCAGTAAGAAGTTTCCTTCCTAGCTGGAATAGCCATCAGCAATACTCAGCTGATAGACTCAAGATCTCTCCTCTGATTGCAGCACACGTAGGAGTTGAGAACAAAGGGGGGGATAACACAACAAAACTCCAAAACATAGTCCTTTAAGTGTGAGTTGCAAGCAAAGAAAGTCAAAGAATAAAGTTATTCAAAAAGCCTAAGAACAAGCAGGCTGGAGACAAAAACAGTAATTTGGGTTAAATCTCACTTAGATCTACTGCAACAGGTAGAACCTGCCAGCTGTTGAAAGCAGACTTTGTAAGGCTGCTTTAGATAAAACACACCTTATTCAAAGGTGAAGCATCTACTACTGCACGGGGCAGACATTTCACTCCAACGGCTACATCAAGTGCATGTTAGGGTGATCACCTGCTGATGGGAGCAGCAAATACTGTCAGGCTGCAGCAAGAGAAGTCCTGCTCCCAGTCAAGAGTGACATACGAAGGAATAGAAATAAGTAAGACACAAAAAACACCCCCCAAGAGTGCATGGAAATGGAGACAGAAAATGAGATGGAGCAAAGACATCCTCCAGACTTTGAGATTAGATCCATCTGTCCACCCAACATTTGTCTGACAACAAGCTGGAGAAGAAAAAAGAGGTTGGGAGCATTGCTCTGTTTTTGGAGCCCAACACTGATAGTCACACCAATATTATAACCCCTCCACAAATAGCTGTGCCAGTGGCCATAAGTGCAGTATTTGGGCATTGCTTTGCTGTTCTTGCTGCCTCAGCAGGGCTTGCCCCTCAACCCCAGCTCCATCCTGCAACCCAGCACCCTTGACTCCCTGAGCAAAGGGGGCCGGCAGATGGTTTGCCTTGCCTTGGAAGGAACCAAAGCATGATAAACTACCTGGGCAAACCCAACCTTTGCTCTGAAAAGCTGATGCAAAAACTAAAGGTGATGGTTAGATGCAAAGGAAAGGCACCGAGAAGGCAGCCGGCACAGCCCAGCTGCATTTCTCTGCAGCTTGAGAGGGTCAGGTTTTCAGTACTGAGCAAGCACCAGAAAAATAAATGATTAAAGGAAATTTGACAAGGAAAGGGGGTGGACGTGGGTAGAGAAACGGGAAGGAAGGAAAACTCACAAGATCTTGGCAGAAAACCAAGAGGTAAGAAAAGAAACACACACACACACAAAAAAAAAACCAGTAGAAACTATCAGCTGAGTGTACCCATGGCAGGGTGGGAAGAAATGGTCAGTGAAAGCAAGATGCTGCCCTGCTCTGCATGATGCCAAGCTTGGAGCAGACCTCTCTTTCCAGTGTTGAGATTTATGTGACAACAGCTTCTTGCTTGCTTTTGGTAGTCCACAGAAATGGGGAATGTTGCACCTTGCATCTGCTGTCAATCAATGCTGCAGTCTATTTGTGCCTTTTTTTAGTCAACTGACCTTTTTTATTTTTCTTCTTTTCAGAATTCTGCACTGCTTTAGAAGTGTAAGTCCTCCAAAAATCAAATGCTCCACAATGCAAACAGGGCATATATCAAAAACAGTCTCCAGAGCTGTACTTTTAGTTTCACTGATCTCTGTGCCCTCTCCACTCCTGCTCTTGCAAGAAAGATCACCTTCTGCTGTTAAAAAAAAAAGTAGGGCAAAGAAAGAAAAAAAACCCAACCCACAAAAAACTCACATTTTTCAATGAATTTATTGTAGGGAGCAGTTCCTATGACCATTCTGCTGGAGGAAAGAAAATTGAATTTATCGATTCCTCAAGTATGCCAGAGTGCATAAGAAACAGGAGGGATTGAAACCTATAGATAAGTTGTGCCTCATTCCTGGGCTCCTATTTTCCAGCCTGGTCCAGGAAGAAGGAGGACAACTACTATCATCTCCCTGCAATTTGGTAGCCAACAGGAAACGATTTTGTGGTTTAAATCCAGCTAACAGCAAACCAAGCCCATGTTAAGAACGAGCCTTGCCACACAACGTACTTTTGTTTGCAGCCTCGGGATTTAATTAACCAGGTAGATAAAACCTACCTTTTAACCCACGCTGCAGGGTGTGCCCCGACCAGATTAAAAAACAGGCTGCAAAAACAGGTCAAAGATGATCCCATTGCTGGTGCAGCATCTGCACCATGTTCCAACAACCCACCACCACTGTCCCACCACACTTCTGGATGAGGGGAGTCACACCAAAAAACCTCACTTTTTGACCCAAAGGTGGGTTGTTTAGGGTTCTCCTCTTCAATGCAGAATTTGGGCTGTCCAGGGCCATAGTGTGGGCTAATGTGCTGAGAAATTCAAAATCCATCTCCCTTCCACTCGTGGCAACCCTTTTCCCACAGGTCTCCCTTCCAGCTGTCCGACAAAATACCCTCTCCATACACCTTCCACCTACAGCTTCTTTTCAAAGCATTTTCAAAACAGAAGTAGAAAGAGAAGAAAGGGTAAATCCCTTCTTCCCCCCATCTTTTTCATCCAACAGAGCTACTATTCCCTTATAAACGGCTTCTCCCAGTGACTGAACAAAGCAGCTACTTACATGTCATATTTTAAACAGGCATGTTTTCAGGCCAAGAAATAAACAGTTATATTTTGGCAATCCTTCACTTCCTGTCCTATTTGCGAGCAATAATGTCACGACACGCAGTGTGTCCCATGCCTTCCTCCCTGGTTGAAACTTGCAGCAAAATAATTTGGCTGAATGAGCTGCCTTTGATACCTCCAGAAAAATCATCCATATTGGACCGGGCAAAAACACAGTGAAAATTAAGGGGGGAGGGGGTAAAGAAATTATTTTTTTCCGTGTAAAAGGCAAACTGCAACGCTGATAGACTTGGTATTCAGAGCAAGAATCACTGGTCTGTGCTCAGTGGGGGAGGGAAGTGGGGTTTAGGGACCAGCAAAAGAACAAACAAGAGTTAAGTTTAATTTTCTTTCCCTGGACTGGGGAAAACGCATCTGCACAATCCCACACCACATTCTGCTGTCCTGGACAACACCACAGCAGCCCTACACATATCCCACTTAACCCAGCTCATTAAAAACCTCCGGGGGACCAGTCCCACTTGCAAACACTTGGCACACGCGCTCCGAGCCCGCTGGAGTAAGTCAAGCGTGCGTTGCGAGGAGCAGTGGGGACACTCTGGGGACACGGCTGCTGCCGGGCTCGGGCAGGGCATCGCGGCTCCATCCCAGCCAGCGAAAGGCTGCAGACCAACACTTCCTCGTTCTCTGACCTTTTCCATTTAATTACTTCCTGTGACTTTCTTGGAACCGTGCATCGGAACGAGCAGGCGGCAGCCTCCGGGCATAACCGAATCACTTCTAAGGGTTCAGTTCCCTTCTCCTAGGGAAGGACACCAGTGGTCCATCCGGGAGCTGGGGGGTTCAGAGAGGGTCACCTCTCTGCCCATCATCTGGGTGCAGAGGCAGCGCTGCCCCAAATTCTCCCACCGCTTACACGTAGCGCCGCATCTTTGAGCCTCTGATTTATTACCAGGCGTCCTTGTTCTCTTCCCACCCTGCAACGTGTTGGGGGGGAAGTAGAAATAAAGGCTGAGATGCAGAATGAGCCACTTGCTTTGCAATGACAAACTGACCTCTAAGTATTGATCTGAAATGGTGCAGTCATGAAGGGACAGATGAGTTTCCAGCATCCTAAGCCCTATTTTTTTCCCCCTCCTTGGTTTTATAAATTGTCTCAAAACTCAGAATCTTATCGAGCTGTTCTCGAGAAATGATAAAAAAAATGACAAAACAAAATGGGGGGGAGACACCCTTGTTATTTACTTGAAGAGGGTTATTTTAAAAGGCATCCTGACAGTGGTCCTTTTTTTTTGTAATCTGGCTGTTAACATTTGCTCACAGTGCACTCAGTGAAACAAGAATAGCTATGCAAATTAAAGCCAGATATCTAGGGCAAATAGCACGCTATACTACCATTGTTCTGACAGCTTGAGAAAACTTATCAGGAGAGCCTGTCCTTATTTCTTTTAACACCATATATATTGGAGAAAAAAAAAATCAAATCACTTCACCCACCACTGAAATGAAAAAACAACCCATGAGTCACCAGCTTCAGCGACGCTATCAATCAATGCAAGGCTGGAAGTGAGGAGCTTACAGAGGAAACCATGGCTTACCTAAAACACCTCGCCATGCTCTGCAAGGCAAAGGCCTGGACTAAACTCTGACAAGCCCAACCATGGCCTCCAGGAGGCATCACTTATCCTGAGAGCCAACACATCCAGACCCCAATAAAAAGGTTATTGGTGGCCTGACAAGGGGTTGGGTACCAGCTGCCTGTGGCCACCAGCATTCCCCATCTCCCAAGGGACTGAAGCACAATGCTGTTGGGTTGACTGGTGACCCCGGGAAGTGTGGTGCGACCCAAGAGCTCCCCTCCCCAGCCCTGGTGGGGATGCACATGAAACCCATGAGCTGAAGCCTCCATCAGAATGGCAACTCAGCGGCACGTGGAGGAAGAATTTACTCCAAAACAAACTGCAGCCTACAATTAAGGGAAAAAAAACCCAACCAAGCACCAGAGCCAAGTGCTCACTGTTTTGTGCCGACACTCACCTCCACACCAAGCCCTCCAGGAAAACACATCTGGAGCAGCATCTTGCCACAAGATGAAGGCTGGAGAGTGCTAGATTTTGTCCACTGAAATGGGTTAGGTTTGGCCCCATGTTCTCAAAGCCAGACAGGGACCCACTTCTCCTTCTCTTATCCAATTTGCAAAATTAAACAAAAACCAAATGAAGAACTAGCAGGTTTTTATGGGAAACGAGCTGGCCACATCTTTCCAGCCTGTTAGGTCATGGCAATCCATGTGAGAGAAACTCAACTTTTTCTTTTTTTGTTGCAAGAACCTTACCAACTTCAAAATAACCACAATTTGAGAAGCTACACATAAACATGTATTCATAGCCTCTTCATTAAGAACTGCCAAAATAACAATTCCTCTCAACACACACGTTGCAGGTAGAAGACATTCCCCTCACCAGTCACATTTCTCCAGTAAATCGCCCTAAAACAAGTTTACCACGACCAAGGTGCAAGCGTGGCACATGCCATCAATTATGACATTTTTTTCAGGCTCCCAACGAGCCAAAAAGTTGCACAATTTTGACGCTGCTTTATAAGCCCTGCGAGGAGTCATTTTAAAGCACAGTACATCCTATGGCGCTTGGCACCGACCCAGTCCTGCACGCCAGTGAGTCATTCCCCTTGACTGTCAAAACCCCGAAGGAGATAGCCAGGAACAGCCTTTGGGCCAGGGCGGCGTGAAAAAAGCCCTTCCTGCCACCCTACTGCAACAGCTTCAGCTTTTATTTTGGGGAAGAAAACATTAAGAAAAAAAGGGGAAAGGGCACCGTCAGGCATTTTGAAAGCCTCGGGGCGGCCCCCGGGGGTGCCAGTGAATGGGGCAGGGGTGCCGGTGAATGGGGCGGCCCTCGGGGGTATCAGTGAATGGGGCGGCCCCCGGGGGTGCCGGTGAATGGGGCAGGGGTGCCGGTGAATGGGGTAGGGGTGCCGGTGAATGAGGTGGCCCCCGGGGGTGCCGGTGAATGGGGCGGCCGCGGCGGACCGGCTTTATGAATGCGGCGTCATGTGACGGCGGGGCCGGCCGCCCTCCTATTCACAAAACGACGGCGGCGGCGGCTGGGGCGGGGACCCGCGACGTCGTGTGTCCCCCCTGCCCCATCCTCCCCGCTCCTTCCCCAGCTCCGCATCCTGATACCCACCCCTTCCAACTCCCCAAAGCGGGGCGCGCCCCG